>CM067360.1:5655394-5705067 GCA_034401795.1 Chaetoderma sp. LZ-2023a
TATCTTCGGATACCTATTAAGCAGGCCCTTTTATGCCAAAGTAGGAACTACTGCGAAAATATAAATAATGCATTATTATTGGCGTCCCAGCAGTGTTCTTTGGGCAACTTTCTCCAAACCTAAAGCAGCCAAACGATAACACCAGGGTACGGATCTCATACGGTCCGTACTCGAAACATCATGTGACGGATAGAGACACGGATCACCATCTAACTCTTTTTCAACTTTGTAAGACAGGAGGGCGGCCATTTTTACCGCTCTCCTCCTCTGCTTCAGCGTTGAAGGCATTTTTCTTTTGACGGAGGCCCGTGTGAGACACTTTCCTCTCGCAAAATTATATATTCCTAACCATGTATGTGTTAGGGGGAACATTTTTTTATTGTTATTGTGGGACGTCTCTCTGGCCGTCTGTCCGCAAACGGCGAGGGTAATTCTATTGTTCCCTTGCATTTTTATAGTCGGCTTCCCACCGGCTGCCTTCTTACAAGGAGCCACGGTGTTGGTAGCGTCATATATTTCCTCTCAAGCAAGTGGTAAGGGTATCCATTTTTCCTCTGCATCTTAATGGTCGGACACCTCATTTTTTGGCCTGCATGTTCACCATAGGACGCCTCTCTCTCTCTCTCTCCTATTTTCCTCTCTTCCTCTGCTACAGCATTGTAGGCATTTTACTGTGACTGAGGCCCACGCGAGGCACTTTCCTCTCGCAAACCAACAATTTTTGGGCAGCCTGAGGCAGATATAGTTTATATTAAACCAACTGACGGTGCCCTTCCCGGAAAGGGGTACCTTTCATGATACCCTCTATATATGCTTAAATCGGTTAGGTACCTCCGGCGAGATATACCACTAACACACCAGTATCTGTTTTTACCGTCCATAAGTAGCAAGCGAACACACCCGTTTGTTACTTCTATTGAGTAGAGTAAATTGTGTTAGCACCGTTCTTTCCACCTTGGAAATGACGGCTAGACACACCGGGGACACGAATAGCTGGAACGATACGGTAGTGTTCAACTTTCGCAGCAATAGCTGCACGAGCCCACTGGAACGTAATAGTTCCAGCGACCCTGGAGGTCGGTTTCTGTGGACACCGGAGATGCGCGGCGCCCGCTCCCCAACCCCGAGCCTGACTGACCAGCAGAAGCAGTTGTGGCGGCAGCACCGCCCAGCAGCAGTAGAGGCGGAGCGACACGCGCATCCCCCACCCACCCTCGGCGGCTACACTATTGTGATCCTGGTAATTCAGGGTTAGCTCGACCCCAACACTGGCAAAGTGTGGGTGGTGCTTAGCTAGAAATGTGCGGGGCATAGCTAGAAATGTATCCGTCTATTGTTCTAGGTATCAAGTTTCAGATGCACTGTTAATTCTCTGACCATGCCTTGAGATTCTGGCATGACTCGGCCGTCATAGGGTAGATTCAGAGAACTCGTTTTCAAATATTAACTCAGGAAGATGTCACTGACAAGTGGTTATTGAAGATGACATGGATGGCAAGACGAGCACATGCACTCCGAGGGATACTTCCGTGCACAAGGCAAGATTATTGACGCGGTGCACTTCAACTTAGATTAAGATGTACTTCCCATCGGCAAAGAAGTTTAGCAAACATATTACCGCATACCATTGATAATAACTCTTATATGGGGGACATTTGCCATTATGCAACTCCAAGAGGAAACCACGATTTTCTCTTTCCATCCGCAGAAGCAATAACTCCGTGTTCGCGCTGATTGATTGACGTTCGTATAAGAAAACTGCTTTGCTCTTTTAACATTGCATAGCCTCGTTATCGATTTCAGATGTCTCATTCGCAATATGCCCATCTTTGTGTTGGGTTGTGATTACAAAGCTATAGCTATTGAATAATGGCCATGGGGTCTTTAACCCGTCAATGACAAAATTTTGTCAAAAAATCTAAATATTACCTTAATGAATGCCCATTTGCAGGCAGACTATTATTGCCAATTACTACTGGAATTAGTTCCATTATAGCGAGCCAGTCACTACAGTGGTAAATTTTCAAATATAGTATTTTTTTGGCCTTCAAATGGTCATTCCTCGAGACCACTGCAGAGGTCGGATGTGGCCGGCATCGCAATGAAAGGGTTGATGGTGTCAACAAGGACGTACTTTGATTGCTATCTGTAGTCTCTATAATTGATGTCCTCAGAAAGTAATTCATTATCAGCTGAGTGATGTCTGCTGACGAAGACCGGTAAAGATGAAAATGAACACAATGTATTTGGTTAAACATTTCTCGAATCATTTTCACTATTTCACCTAGCAAACGCTTCGAAACGCGTACATTTTTAACCGTGACTTGTCACTTCTCTCACATATCAAAAGCGACCTTTCGAAGCGCACATATTTTTAAGACTAAACGTATCAATATTTCACTTAACAAGCATTAATGATACAGAGGCGATTTGAAACATTTGCGCATTCATAAGTAACACCACAACCCAGGACTTGCAAGGAAAACGGATCCCATAGGACCATTGCAGATGCAGATTTGGTCAGCTTGACAATGGAATTCAGCTTTTGAGTCAATCATATAACGTCATAATAAATAACGTCATGTGTAGGCTGATGTCATAATCAATTACGTCATGAGCGGCGTGATATAGTCTGTTATAAACTCTAAATAGTCAGTCAAGTTGCACAAATTGTATGTCTACTATTTATAATATTTTGAAACTAATTTGACTGGGCGCTGTTGATGCCATAGGCAGCAACAGCAACTAGTGAAATTGGTTTCAAAATATTCAACAGCTTGACTGTATTATTCTCTTGTAATTGAGGTTCAGAGAGTACAGGGATCCAGTGATCCCAACACGGGCAAAGTGTGAGTAGAGCGATTGTAGGGTTAGGTTCCCCTCAAGAGCGATTAAATGCTGTGCGTAGATCTAACCTATGTATTGTTGTTAGGTGACTCCGCCTGATCACGTCTTTCGTCATCCTACTAGGACCTCCCACGGGGTTGTGGGATGTCAGACGCCATTTGCTTAATTGTGAAGTGTTAGAGGATACAGTGTGTAAATCTTTCATATTCAATCCCAAAACAGCTGTGATGTGTTGCTATCCTGTATGGGGGTTGCCTTTATCTAGCAGTCACCGATACAACTAGCTTATCGGCTGTAATTTCTGATTCAGGACACACTAAATGATGATAAGTCAGCCAAAGATATTGCATCATGTACACATGTCCAAGCTTGGGACATCTGCATCCGCCAATGAACCTTTCCATCTTTAGCTGTGCCCCGCCCATCTCCAGCTAAGCTCCACCCACACTTCGCTCGTGTTGGGCTCGATCGATCTCGGAACTCACTAATTATCAATTTCCAGAAGACTATACAGGTAAGCTGTTGAATATTTTGAAACTAATTTGACAGCAACAGCGCCCAGTCAAATTAGTTTCAAAATATTCAACAGCATGTTTATTAAATAGTAGAGCCAAACAATTCTTACAACGTGTCGGACTATTAAGAGTTAAAGACGGGCCTAATAGAATCATTTATGACATAATGATTATGACTTCATCCTACACGCCGCTTAGCTGATTATGACGTCATATGACGTCAGACCATCTATGGATACTCTGGAAGGCGAATTGTAGGTGTCTTACTCATCTGATATGTATTCCTTCCTCATCATAATTACTGCGGATTGATGCCTGAATAGATTTATTGGAGTTTATCAGTATCCAATTTCCATTTTAATGCTTAATGATTTTCCTTGTTAAAGAACCATTCTTTGTGATGATACTATATCGCTCACCTGGAACGTTGTCATGTCAAGTACACATGACATATTCTCCATGGAGAACACTATATAGATTTTTCTCAGAAATTCAACAGTTCTGGCCAGACATAGAAGTTTAAATTTTAAATTACAAATTGTGGCCGGGCATTTAGGGAGTAATATTTCAAACGGTTTCCTGGACATTTTGGTTGGCAAAACATTTAGGCCTACCATAAATTCTTGCTATAGGATCGATCGTTCTACGCACGTTATCTTGCCATCGGGCCGTTGATTACCGAGGATTAGCGCGTAAAATGGGCTTCGAGAAAATTTCAGGAAAATCCCAGATGTTCGTTTGAGAAATCTACCAAACAAATTTCCGTGATCTGTGTCACAATGAACGTTACGGGTTTGCCTATGCCCCGCCCATCTCTAGCTAAGCTCCACCCACACCCCACTTGTGTTGGGATCGATCGATCTCTGAACACCCTGCCCATCAATTTCCCAAAAAAATTACAGGCAAGCTGTTGAATATTTTGAAACTAATTTGACCGGGTGCTGTTGCTGCCTAAGGCAGCAACAGCGCCGGTCAAATTAGTTTCAAAATATTCAACAGCATGTTTATTAAATAGCGAAGAATTACAAAGACCTACAATTCATACAACGTGTCGGACTGTTTGAGATTTGCTGACAGGCTATACGGAACACCTTTGTGACGTAATGATAGTGACGTCATCATACACGCGCTGAGCTGATATCGGTTTACCATTTAGCGTAAGATTTGGACCTGAAAATCTTCAATATGCCGAGAATCTATAGATAATGGAAGAATCAAGCCTTGCCCATCTCTAGCTAAGCTCCATCCACGCTTTGTTAGTGGCGGGATCAATCGCTCCTTGCCATTTCTAAGTCACAATTTTCAGAAAACTATACAGGTACGCTGTTGAATATTTTGACTCGTGCTGTTACTGCCATAGCCCAGTCAAGCTAGTTTCAAATTCAACGGAATGCTTTTTAAATAGTAAATACATACGATTCATACAATGACGAACTAATTTGCCCCATTCATGACTTAATTGCTTATGACGTCAGCCTACTTGTGGTATAGTTGATTATGACGCCATATGATTGACTGAGAAACTGGATTCCTCAATTTATAGATTGGCCCCTCACGCCTTCATAAAACCATAGCAACAATATGCAATGGACCTTTTCCATTTAACCATCCACCATGATACGTTATAATCAACTACGTGACGTGTAGAATAACATCATAATCAATGACGTAGATAAGTATGTCAAGAACGCATAATTGAAGATGGACTCTGAGGTGTTGTACGAATTGTATGTATTTATTATTTAATAAATATTCTGATGAATTTTTGAAACTAATTTGATTGGACGCTGTTACTGCCATAGGCAGCAACAGCAGCGAGCGGCCATAGGCAGCAACAGCGCCCAATCAAATTGGTTACAACATATTCAACAGCTTACCTGTATAGTTTTCAGGAAATTGAGTCAGGGCATTCGGGGATCGATCGATCCCAACACGGCGAGGTGCTGGTGGAGCTTAGCTAGAGGCTGGCCGGGCACAGCTAAAGCTGGAAAGCTGAATTGTTACGACGCAATAGAAGGACCCACTGCTATCATTGTCCCGCCATTTCGGCCAAAGAAGTGTTTGAATCTATTTCGAATGTCGAACCACGAATTCCCCTAATCTCAAATTCAATGTAATTATACATGTAACGAGTTCAATAACTAATTTTACTGGACACCATTGCTGCCTACACTAGATCGGTCATTCCCAGCCAAATTAGTTTGAACGGTTATTGAATTGTAGGTTACTCTCGGATATTCTGCCCCTTTCGTGACAAACATATGCCAGTTGACAGCAGCTAACAAGTGACGTATTGATAATGACGTCAGAGTCCTGAGTGACAAATCCGTTTCTTCGATTATGAATGCGATGTTAATAATGCCAGCTAAGGTTTCAGAAATATGTTGTCTTGTGCCTTGTTAGACCCATTAGCCTAATAGCCCTCATTTTGCGTGTTGGAATGTGGAGCTGAGATATTGATCTTGCTTCACAAAAGCAATAGCATCGCGTCATAGAAGATTGATCGCATATCAACCACGGCCAAAATCATCTTGGACATTTTCACTTAAGATTCTGTAATGCCGCTGATACGTTTTCTCCCAACATCTGCTGGTAATTACGTTGTGCCCGTCCTCGAGTAGTCCACACATCTTTAACACAATTTTCAAATGCTTCAAGTATACCATTTATCAATGGGGCAACAATCATAAGCAAAGATTTGAGCCGGTAATACAAAAATATCAATGACCTTGGCACGATTGACAGACATCACTATTGACCAATTAAACACGTGTCCCAACAGATGACATTTATCAACTGGACAATGGTCACAGTAAAAATGCGGATAAGAATATTGGTGTCCTTGAAACCATTTACCAATGGGAAAAATAGCATTGATCAATTGGGGCAGCTACCACTGGCACTGTTGTCAAACGCCTCAGGTGTACCAAGCGATGCTATTTACCAAACTATTTGTGAGCAAACAATCTGAACGGGATATGCAAACATATTGGCATCCTTGACGGGAAAAGTAACATCGATCATTGCGCAATACCTGGCATTATTGCCAAATGTTTAAGGTCTACTAAAGGAACATTTCTGCCAAATCCTGTTTTAATACATTAATAATTGACGTAACGTGCCACAGATGTGCTTCTCAGTAGGATTCAACACGTAAAACTACTTAAACAGCCAGAGTTATGGCCCTTGTTTCAGGTCATCGCATCATAGGGCAAATGGGTATATGCATGGAGGAAAGTATCAGCTATGCGTGGTTTTAATCCATCAGCAATTGACGAAGCAAGTGTATTTTTCCCATAGGGTTCGATCGTTTAAAGTCTTAATGAGGCATGGTCTTGTTTAAAGGCCTTATATTCATAGTTCAAATACATACCTTACGGAATGAATATAGCTGGTAAGTGTGGTTTTAATTTATCAACAATTGACGCAGCAAATTTATTATCCCTCAGTAATGCCACATGACCATATGCTGTCATTTGATTGGTTAAGATCAGTGATGTATGATCTGGTATTTCCCTCACGGTAACCTCCCCTCCCACCCACCCACCTCCCCCCCCCCCCCAGCGTGAACATCGTGTTTTCAGCTTAATGCGCAGATTAATTATGCCGTAAGAATAATAGCCACTGACAAAGGTCGTGACATCATATAAGCGTTGATGCATTCTGAAAATGACGTCATAGTGTTGAAAATTTGCACTAAAATTCTCTCTCTCTTTCTTAATCTCTCGCTGGCGTCTGCTAAATTTACCTTTAATCCATCAAGAAATGTCGAAATATACTACAATCGCTGACAGACGGCAGACAGATGACTGACAGACAACAGAGACACACATCGTGATTGCATAAGCTCAACTAGATGAGCTAACTAACAACTCGAAGTATTACATGCCTATTTAATCTGCATGTACGCGCATGGTATGGTGTAACTATCAAGCCGTCATGTTTAGCTTGTCATGTCCAGGCAGCGCGATAAGATATAGACTCTGTGATTTCCGCAATTGTTTATCATTTCTTTTTCAATTTACTGAATTATCCATCATTTATCATCAAATAAACTGTGGGAAAGAGAGCAATTAAAATTGAATTCCTCTTCCTCTGAGCACATCTTTTATCTTTCTCTGAATGACTTCTCCCAATACTCGCCCGATCTTGTCCTTGAAAGTATTCCAGACCAGAATTTCACCTTCCCGTATCGTGTACTTGATCAACATTTTCCATCCTCTTTCTTTACAATATGAAAACACCTGTAATTACAATTTAATAAAACTTGACCTCTCATATGCAGAGAGAGAGAGAGAGAGAGAGAGAGAGAGAGAGAGAGAGAGAGAGAGACGTGGGCCGCGGGGGGGGGGGGGGGGGGAGTGATTGGACTCAGGCTCCCCTACTTATTTCTGAGACAGAGCGAGCTAGAGTGAACGTTTCTGTATGCTACTAGTAATGGATGTTTTCATGATACGTATAGTATTGTTAGAACTAGTACCTGTAGTAATGGATTTTATGCTACTATTGGTAGTGGTGCTGTGTATGTGCAGAAAGACAATTATTGTGTGGGTATATCAAACGATTTAAAGGATTTGCGGTAAGAAGAAGAGGAAACAATATATATTTTAGAGTGTATTTTATAATAAAATTTCCACCAGAATATGGTGGTAGAGAGAATTGAAACCTAAAAGGAGCGCTACTCTCTCCATACCAGACAATATTATTTCACGTAAAACGAGATGATATAAAGCCTATAGTAGTCTGTATGACAAGTAGTTAACAGAAAAATAGTCCCTCTTGAGTTCGTCGTAAAATTCAAATTTGCCGCACACAAAATGATGTCAAGAATTTGCAGATGTTGAGTAGATGCTGATAACACATGAACCACTGGATGGATCGAGTCGATGTTAATGTCTGTATCAAGCTAGTGATGCACAAGTTACGATGACACCACAGTCTACAGGATCTACAGTGTTGCTTTTACAGTCCACTATGGAGAGGGCACGGTCCGATCTGTCTCGTCTCTGAAGTGGAGTCGGTGCAACAGTCGAGTCGCTGTGGTGACATAATAAGATGGCCGGTCCTTACATTAGAGGTGTATTCTCGAAGAAGCTACGCCTCTCTTTTTAGATTGTCTATCACCAGGTGTAGGCAATGATATACATTAGTCGACGACCAATCGTTTTAGCCATCACATTGCCATGATGCTGTAATAATTGTGGAATGTATATATCATTTATCCCTCTGAACGTCACACAAACTGATTGGTCATGCCCTACCTGCTCTATAATGTGGAAGACATCCACTTGTAACCATTTTGAACAATTCACATTTATTCTGACTGATCCGTAGTGCAGTGCTCACTCATCAATAGCCGTTTCGAACAGTTCATCTGTAAGACATTAATAATAGGCCAGTCTGTTGACCAAATAATACCACTTGGCAAATAGTTCACATGGACCAGAGTAAATTATGTTACAGCCCCAAGCTAGACGAGCCAGCTCTTGGATACCTGACGTCACAATCCAATATGATTGCCGGCCTGTGTGAAATGTATATATATCATATATTTATTGCACTGTCTCTTCAGAACTGCAGACATTGTTGTCAAATGTGATCTACAATGAGTACACATCATCGTCTATGGAATTCCTGAATGGCCGTCGCTGAAAATTGGTGAATATCATCAGGTGCATATGACCAATCATATGGACGCTCATTTGAGTAGGTATATGCTATTCAGTCTCTTGTATTCGACAATAGCATGGCACATGTATCCCACCCCAAAATCTACCAACTCCACTCGGATATCTAAGCACTGCTTCCAAATGTACAAACAGCATTGAAGCAGGTTCCACTTTCGCTCACAACGCATCATAAAACAGGTTCAGTGAGAGTAGTTGACACTCTTCATAGCCTTCGGTATGGCATTTCATACACTGAAACAATCATCATTGAGGACAAATGGGCAGTGTTCTGAGAAGCCACATTCGAATATTCCCTCTAACATTGTGAAAGGTGTACCAATCAATCATGTTGCAGACACCATTCCCACTAAGCTGTGTCCTGTACCCATAGAATACAACGAAGTTGTCAGTCACACAGAGTGTGATAAATTAAATATCGAGATAGTTGCTTGGGTAAATGTCACAGGAAAAAGAGTGACACACACAATCAGACTGTACCCACATAGATTGCATTTTGGCACCTCGCCACAACTGATTGCCCATCACAAGTGCACGTGGGTTATTTACCGACAATAACTGCGCCTTCTACAAACATGTGCTTGATTCTATCGATCATGAACAGAACCATGCAGTGCATGGTAGATTTAGAGATAGATGTTATCCTCCTGGACGCGTATCAAGCAATATACAACAAAGTATTGCAAGTGCTCTTTAAGTTCCAGCAGGAAGGATCATCCCACTTTGACAAGATGAGAGTATACATGGGTGGCTTCCTCGTCATGTGCCTCATGACAACCTTCTACAAAGATTCCAAGGTTCCGAAATTGTAGAACTTCTATCTGAAGCTGGTGTGGGAGCTGAAGGGCTAATCAAGGCTGGGATGAATGGGGCATATGTTAAGCAATGTATCCACTACTACAAGCTGTTGTTCAGGGAATTCCTGAATGCAAAGCTTGATTTCATTGACTTGACACATGATACTCAACAAACATGATGTGGCAGGATAGAAACGCTCTTAGCATCCAAAGCCCAGACAGCTTTGCTGAACGCTTGGATACAAAAGAAGCAGACCACTTAGAAAATGATGCTGCATATCCGAATGGTTCAAATAATGTGGAATGTGAGGCTATGTCCGTAAAAATGTTAATTACAAGTTTACGACAGGTCAGAAGCACTTAGCCGTATGTTAAGCAATCCAGTAATGAAATTAACACCACCACTGCTTGGGGAATGGCTACAGAGTTGGACTCGCTATTTGAAATGGTGGACTTTCTCCTACATATGATGCATTTCCAATGTACGGGAATTTGGGAAGGATTCCTAGAAACAGTTAATCAGTTCCTGCTTTGGTGCTTTGCACTGAATCGTCAGAAATATGCCCGCAACATGAGTTACTTCTATTTAGATATAAGAGATGTGAGGAAGAGAAACCCGGCTGACTACAAATATCTCTTGGATGGTGGGTTCATCGGATGAGTGGCGAGAAGCACGCAAATGTTTCCAAGGACCAGATCACTGACATGACAATTAACAGGTTCTGCATGGAGAGGTGTGTGGTTTGTCACGGAAAACTGAAAACGTCGGTTCCAGCGAGCGATGGGTGCGGATAAATCATTATCTGACGGCCCTTAAACAATACTTGGGGAAACACACAAAGTTAGCAAGTTGCAAGCATTTGTGCTTCGTACAAAGCGAATACAGAAAGACGAGGCTGCTGTTGAGCAGCTTAGTTGCTAACTTGGCTACTTGCTCTTTGTTCTCCAAGTCAACCACTGATCAACATTCCAGCATAGCACCTACTGATAGAATGCCATGTCCACAAGAGAACGTGACGAGAATGCTAAGCATGAGTTCTTGACAGGGATCGCAAGGAATATCACAGAGCCATCGCGAAATGTAACAACATCAATTAAGGTCTGAGAAGTGTACCCTAAAATACAGTGACCCTATGAAGAAGCAACAGGTTCTTACATTTAGACAAATCACAGAGAAGAAAACAATATCAATATTTGAGGACAATCGCTTGCTGCAATTCTTGCTGGTATTGATGAAAACAAATTATATCAGCACTATGTCAGGGAATGGCCAATCACAAGCAAGCCATGGACAATTTGTAATGAACAATGCATTAGTAGTGACGCAGGAACAAAGTGGGGTGCCAATGAAAGGATCCTCAAGACCATCTACATAGGTGCCGTACGACCACACCTTGAGTATGGATCCAGCTCATGGATGACAGCAGCTAAATCTCATCAACAGAACCTCGACAGAGTACAAAACCAGGCACTGCGCATCATCACTGGTGGAATGAGATCAACACCAATAGAAAAAATGGAGCAGACAGCAGGCATCCCCCCACTTAGTAAAGGAAGGGAATGCAAAGCATTGATCCAAGCTGCAAAGTTCAAATCGTTCAACAACCACCCGATGAAGATCAGGCAAGCACAGCTGTCATCAGGAAGACTTAAAAGATCAAGTTTTGTGAAAGAGATAAAAGCACTTCAAAGGAAACACCAAGAAATGTTGCCAACACAAATAGAAGACCGAAACCACACCCTTGATCCTCCAACCTGGGAAAACAAACTAGAGAGCATAGCTATTCGCACCACAGTGCCTCATCTCACAACCAAAGATGAACACAGTGATGTGAGCAAGAAGGCCCTGACCCTAGCCATGCTGGAAGAAATGTACCCTCAGGAGACATGGATAAGGATCTACACTGATGGATCAGCTAAAGATGCAATTAGAAGCGGAGGTGCCGGACTGCACATACAGTATCCAAATGGACAACATGAGTCAGCTGCAATACCGACAGGCAACCACTGCACAAACTACAGAGCTGAAGTCGAAGCACTGGTCCATGCAGCTAATACCATCAGCAGAACAGCAAAACATATTGCACAGATTGTCTTTTTATCTGATGCCCGCTCCGTCCTTGAGGCTATCACCAAAGGTAAGCTGCCACAACTTGAAGAAGCACTACAAACCATCAAATGCTTTCGGATAGCATTGCAGTGGATCCCCTCACACTGTGGAGTCCAAGGAAATTAGGAAGCAGACAAGATGGCAAAGGTGGGTGCAGAAGAGAACCAGACAGAAAACATGGTTACGCATACAGGCAGTCACATGTGTCGTAGCTGATGATACCGATGTATACATACTCCTGCTATTTATTGCTAGTCAAAGTCGGTTCGGTATACTTCCGGCAGGGGACATCAAACTCGAGTGTGGATATCCTACCATAATGTCAAGGCACTGGCGGAAAATGTTGGGCAGGAGCTATGTTGATGTCTTCCAGCTTTCCATGTAGCAACTGGCAGTCACTTTACTCAACCTTTCATCAGGCGTTCCAAATTCCAAATCTTAAAGAAGATGCAGAGAAAATCTGATCTCGATGCACGTGCTGTCAGGTTTTGATTCAACAGAGGTTAACTTTATACTGGACTTTGTCTATGACCGACCGACGAGTGAGAAGACACGTGGTAACAGCCATTAAAACATGCTTTTCTCTGGCAAAGTTAAAAATAGAAGGTTCATGCCACTGAAGCGTCTTCCTCCAGACAAAAACTCACTAAAATTTGCCATTCTACGGATGACCTTTTCCATGCATGGTATTATGGATTGCCTAGATCAAACGATATACAGACGACAAGGTTCACTTAGCTTCGTCTGGAAACTTGAAAATGGCACACTGGTGCCTATTTGGTGTTTCAAAATATAGCTACTGCTGGCGTCAACATTCCAAATGATGGGATTCTAGTTTGATGCCAATGATGAAAATAATAACTCTGAGTCAGATGCTGATGATAATGTTATTTTGAGTGATGATAGTTCAGAAGATGAGGACTGACATGAACATAGATGGGATAACTGCCATTTATATTTGATGAAATAATATAAATATAGCGTATGGTTATTAGTATAATATGTGTTAATGCTAGTCATTAGATGCAGGATTCTAGACATTGCAGTCTGGTTAACTGTAGGAGAATAATCGGCAGGTGGATCCAGCAGAGTTGGTCATATTGGGTTTTCAGTTAAATGATGATCATTAATTCTTTGATTGCAATTAATCCTATGCCAATCTTGAAAGCGTTATGGTGATTGCTTCATTCTTAAAACATCAATGCCATTTCAAATGTTTTATTTTAACTTTTGTGCAAAAATGTCAATGTTTTGGTGGATAATTTGAATTTTGAACCATACAGAATTCATTCTGGACAAAATGGGAATGCCTAAATACGCATAACTACACACCTAAATAGTCTAAATCAGTAAATATTTAAGAAACCCGTCAAATGTTCATAGTGACCACACACCCTCCTTAGTTGGGGATTTCGAGCCATATAGTAACCATTTAGGATCTCAAAAACTGTTTATTCAAATTGGGCATGGCTAACTACATGTGATTAGATATTCAGATTATCTAAATCGGTAAATATTTAGATAAACTGCCCAAGTTTCATAGTACCACACCCGATGCTTAACTGGGGAGGGGGTGGGGTGGGTGGGGGTGGGGTGAGGGAGTACTTTGAGCCATATGGTAACCGTTTTGGAATTCAGAATATGTTTCTTTAGACTGGGCATGCCTAAATACATGTGATTAGTCACTAAAATGATCTAAATCGGTCAATGTTTAGACCAACCAGCCAATTTTCATCGTGCCTCCACCATGACCCATTAAAGAGACTTTGAACCATAGGGTAGTCATTTTAGAATTTAAAAATTATGTATTCAAACTCGGCATGAGTAAATACATCCACCAGAGTTTCATCGTGAGCCGACTGCAACGCCTTAAGGGGCTTAGGGGCTGGCGTGAGTGGGGGCACGAGAGCACTTTGGGCAAGTTTTATAAAAAATTGGTCGTCACCATCATATTCTCTGGAAAAATTGGTATAAGATCATTTGCAATCATAACACCATTTCCCCCAAGAGAGCGCAATTCTGAGACAGACTAATAGACTTCGCACAACTATGAAATAGTAACAGTTTACTTATCTAGTAGTACGCATTGCTAGTCACAAAGCTCGCAAGCTTCCCTCTTATCGGTTGCACAATGGTTAATGTATTATGTAACGATGATTGACACGCTTAATCTGGGATCAATCATATAAGAGGTTAAAAAGCTGCTTGGCTAAGGATGAACTTTTTGTTTAAATGGTTTGTTCAACTTTCATTATAATTATGAATTCTGCATATTTTTGGGGTTGTGAAGTACCTGTCATGCTCAGTAACAATGTGTGCATTCGGATCATGAACCATAAAGACGAATTTGTAGTAGACATACACGAGTTTAGTGTTGGTAGTGTTTACCCCACCAACCGGGGTATGTTTATGAATGGCAATTTGTTTTGAAAGATTGCTGCCATGATTCCGGCTTTTGAGGAAACTGTGCTTAGGGCCAGGTGTTCTGATAGAATAGAGCAGGTTAATTACCTATATGAATTAGAGCCTCAATTAAAACTCACTATCAGCACTACGTCAAGATAATTCTGTACTCCACCAGGTCAAACTGAGATGAAACCATCGTTCAGGAGCATGACATTCCCTAGTGACTCGTGGAGAACCGTGAAAGAGAACTTGCATGACAATCTCGGCGCTATAACGAACTCTACACTTGTGTAAGCATTTTATACTCGAAAAACATTTCCAATCAATTTTTTATTGGAACTCATGTGCCACACAATACCCAAGATTTCTATAGCGGCTCGTCAATATATAGATAATAAACTCCCGATGGTTGAAGCTATGCTCTCCAAACATTTCAGAGATCAGCTATTAACTATTAGGTTAATGGCTGATTCATTCATTCTGATAATGGGTACAGACAAATAGGCCTATGCAGTAACATGCCTCTACTCTCCAGCTCTAGTGTCAGCTTAAAGTTAGTGGTTGGCAAATACTCTTGGTTTGAAATAGTCAGAACTCTAAACAGCTGCTCAAATGTTAACTCAAAGTTAATATCTGATGGGCTATGCATTACCATTACTTTGGAGAGCTTAAGCTAACAACAGTTTTAGCAGGAGACACAGTAAAGCCTAAAGATTACATAATTTCAAGCCACAGTAGGACTTGATTACTGGGTTTAACGCCTAAGCCTGACAACAACGCTAACAGCTTCGCGGTAGCTGATTCTGAACTAGACAGAGCCATTCAGGACCTTATCGATCATGTATCCCCAGAGGATCGAGGGGCATTAGATCTCGCTATTCAACAGGTGTCTACAGATGTAGAAGAAATGCCTTCAGGGTTCGAACCGCTGCCAGATACGTTACACTCAAATGATCTACCTGATTATGAAGACGCATGTTTTACATCGACAGACTCCCTCATCAATGTTGAAATTTACCCAAGATGAATGTTACACCACATAGGTTTGATATTTTCAATTAAGATATTGATGCACGTGAATAACCGAGGTTTGATTATAAAAACATTCCCAAATTTACTAGAGACAATGTTAAAGCTATTTTCGCTAACTTATTGAATTTAGCCACCAGTAACCTAGCATTTGGCGAAAATACTATGGGTGTCAATGACCAACCATCTCAGAGGGAACATCAGTGCATGGTGATCGATTATTTCCAAGCGCCTATCGACAATGTCAAGTTACATTACATAGAACATGTGTCTAAAATCAATTTCTTTCAAGCATTGTCTACCGAACCGAATTTATATTGGAATGTCTATGAATTATGCGACATCTGTATGACCGATTGGCTAAATGATGTATTAAGCACTGTTTTTAACTTGTGTGAATAATGTCTTAAATTAAAATAAATTATAGATACAAATATAACCTATAATTATTGTCATAATTATAATCTATAATTATTGAATTCGTTTTCTCAATCAATTTCCCATGTATTATAGATATTAAAATTGATATATGATCTGTCTAAACATGCGATTCTCTATTTGCTAACGCACCCCATCCAATCCCAAACATTGTTATGAATAACAATCTTACAGCCCGCTCATACCGGTGTGTCATATTCAGTATTATCAATTTTTCTTACAGAGATTTAATTTGGCATGCCATTAGCTAGGTGTGTCATGGGTGATGGGTGCATTGTGTGTACAGCTCAAGGTTATGCCAAAATATATCTCTGGTGAAAACAAAAGTCGACTTTGAAAGATATTTTACCCTACATATGTTTAAAACCATCTAAGCCCACATTGATGACTGTAACATCTGTGCCTGTTCAGAGGTGTGGGGTGGGGGCGGGATATAGGTAATCAGATAAAAAACCCAAACAAACACAATTTTATGTGAACCGAGTGTATTACAACTTCCAACGCTGAATAGCTATAAGTCTATAATCTAATAATTTATTGGCTAAGCTTTTAACGATTCTATCATTTTTTGTTAAATCAGCCAATGACTCTATAATTGAAACCATGGCCAGTCCACGCATATGATGATATGGATAATATATGCAGAACTGGCCACAGCGACACGATAATAGGGGCTGCATTGTAGCACTATTATATATATATATATATATATATATATATATATATATATATATATATATATATATATATATATATATATGTGTGTGTGTGTGTGTGTGTGTGTGTGTGTGTGTGTGCGTGTGCGTGTGCGTGTACGTGTGTGTTGCATAATGGGCCCGTTTTCACCTTTAGTTCAGGCCATGGACCCAGAACGAACGAGTCAAAATATTACAAAATTTCCATGTTTCGGAATATATAGCATGATCAAATGCACACCTGGGAGGTTCTAAGGATATGTAATAACAATGAGGCATGCTGGTCTTCTGATATGTGTAGGTATACAGTCTTTAGCAAAAACTCTCAGGAACACCTGTCCTAATCTTCAGTCTCCTGAGTAAATATGTTCAATATATTGGGTAGTTCGGTAGTTCGGTAGCCCCGAACAGGGTAAAGATTATTTTCGGAAAACTATTCCAAATTATTTGAACTGTTTTAACAAAAATGTCCAATTAAAGTTTAAGTATAACCTGCATTATCTTCAGTCTTAGAATCCATATGTCTGGTTGTATCCTTAAACCATAACGTAAAGGGTTGATAGCTTTGCCAGTGAGTGTGATCCATTGAAGTCATTACAGACTTCACAGTAAACAAATCAAATTCGCTTTTAGTGCAGTGACACGTAGCTATCATATTAGTTAACTAAATATATCAAACTGTTTATAGGTTTTGATGGTGTCTGCCTCGACGGTTATGCTTTGAATAATTTCTACATGCGCTAGCTTGTTGTTGACCCATCTTAATATTTCTGTTCATAGCCTGGGAATTAGCTCCTGAAAATGTTTTCAATTTATACATGTCAAAACATCTTCAGCTATGCCTAAACCAGCTGACAATAAGACGAATCTGGTTTACATGTATAATTCATTTTACAGTCAATTTCTAGATCTAGCAAGCGAGTAGCAGCCTGTTCATAGGTCTTAGGTCTAAAATGTAAACAAAGTACACTCAGTGATGCACAGTCTTCAAATGGTATGTTCTCTCCAGTCCTTATAACCACGCCTATCGTGTCAATGTAGTTCTTAGATACGTCTCTATATTGAATGTCAGGAAAATGTCCATTGACAAATATCTTCACCCCCGTTGTTGCAAGATAATGGTATGACTCTTAACAGCGGTGCAGCTGTATCGCCGGCTAAATTATGGTTTAGGATATTGCAATATACATAAACCGTAGTTAATGCAATCTCATTACTTTTATGTGTTGATAGAGTCCCCCCTACTCCCATGGGTGTCGGGCCACTAGTGACATATACATAATAGCCTTAAAATCTGCCTACAGCTTCGTCAAATTCAATGGCGTGCATATGCTTTATGGTTAATGTTACAAGGTTGACTCGATCGGTGAAATAGTTTAATCTGATAGCATTTTATAATCTTGTGGTTATTAATCTGCTTATTTATAAACTCTATTATAATTTTAACTGTATAAAAGCCTTTAGGTATTTCTATGCATTCGACGTAGAGTGGCAATTCTAGAGGTTGGCGCTGGGGTGATGAATTTACAACTACTCTTAAACTATTAGTCTGATTAAATTTATCAAAAAGCTCATCACCTACATTTAGAGATCTATTTTTTCTTAGGCTGAACTTTATTTGACAACATCTCATCAGCTTGTAGACTGATCGTCGAAGGCTTAGCTAATGTTAACCAACTTCTTGGATACAATATGAATGACAAGCCAAGTTCTCATTCTCCAGAGCATCTTAAAGGCATTTGAAGATGTGTTGTGAATTCTGAAATCCTATTATCTGGGTAGTAGCCACTGCTACTGTTCACTCGGGAGCGTAATATAAAGCTGCCCCTTATTTCTAGGTATTCTTTCTAACCCGGTGATGGCTGAACTCTCTTTGTTTTAGGTGTTTTAATACTCGGAGCAGGTAATATATCCCCTAAGCAGCCGGATGCTAAAGCAATCCAAACACCTTTATCACCATTTTGAAGACTCAGACTTATTAAACATGTCACTACTATGATATAAATAATTATATCCTGAGCAAGATATCTTATTTCATCTCTAGGTACTTTCACCCACCCCACCCCCCCAAAATGATTATTACCAATTTCTATGCTGGTTAGAGACATTTTAAAACGTTACACCCTGGGGTGGGTTGGGGTTGGGTGTGTAGCATGTTATGATGCTAAATCTGTTTAAGCTCTGAATAACTTATCCATGAATAAAACGAATAATGATAGCCCTGCCACTTCACATAATCTTCTCGCTTATAATGTTTGGTATGTCTTTTAATAATAGTTTCTACTCGATACATCTGTTGCTTAGCATCATTTAGATGAATTTTCTGTAATTCTTCGGAATAAAATGTACCAATAATGGGATTTGATTATAATCCTTGAGCTTATTAACGGAACTTTGAGGTAGTTTTGAGCTTATCTTGAATATCCCCTCACTCCAAGCAGGTCTATAACTCTTGGTAAACGGATGCTCCAGTTCTGACACTCTTACGTCATCTTCTAGGTTCAAATATTTCGACTTTACTGATAATCTTGGATTTAGTTTTGTGTACAGATTCCGCCAAGCTAACACCTCCGTACTACGGTCGACATCTACTGGTTTCGTTTTGTGCTTCCATGTACAGTTCCATTGTAAGACTGTACCAGATTAGGTAGGGCATCAATACATCTATCAGTATTTTTGTAAGCCATATATCGCTATACCTTAGTCCTTATGGTTTGTTGAATGCGTTCAACGATTGCTGCCTTGGCGTGAGAGTTCCCAAGATGTGTAGAAATGTACACCTCTAGAATGCCTAACGTCGGCATTCACAAATTCCCTGCCCCCTTCATCACTTTGAATTTCTTCGGGGGTGCTAGAGAAAATATTCAGAACACACTCCAATGATTGAACTCAGGTTTTTGTAGTTTTATTCATTAAAGGAATAATCCACAGAAACAATAGATAACAGATATTGCTATTGTATATGGCTACGCTCGAGACATCACTCTGATCAATTTCCTATAACTGATCCATACTTATTGCTTTGACACGATCTCTATTAATCTGTATTCTCTTAGGTCGATGCAATGTATACACTGGTTGCGTAGCTAACCAGCTGTGTACTACTGGTTTAGATAACGCCCTATTAAAGGCCTGCTATAGTGTGTCTAAGCCACAAAAAGACACGGAATGTTTACTATCATAATATACCACATTCCATCTGTCAGCAGATCTAATAAATTTCTGTAATTTATTTTTTTTTTTACGGCTCTTGCTAATTTTTTTTCGTCATAGTTTTACCAGGTTTTGGATAGCTTAGCGCCTCGCAATCTCAGATTTCTAACAGCCAAATGAGTTGTATGGTTACTCTGTCTATTGATGGTCATATGTCGTAAACCTTTACAACACAACCAATCCCCCAACGGGGTTCATCTTTTCTCTTTTTTATCATTAGATAGGATATACTGAAGGCTTGGGTCTTCTTCTTCAGCTAGTTTGGCTGTATTATGAATCTTCGCCCATGTTTTATGACTCCCGACAACTTGCCTAGGGACATTAACATCCGCTAAGAGTTTATTGAATGCTGCAAGCAATTTAACTTCTAAAGAATCTTTATAATTTGCATACAGGTTCTGCTTCACCGTTGAGGCTATTAAATCTACCAGATTACTATTTGGATAGGCTACTCTGTCTATGGTAACATGATTAGCCGTGTCTAAATATAAATTTAAAAAAATGATTTAAGATTTCAATTAATCTTTCGCCTTTACTTCTTAAGCTAGGGCTTAATGATTGAACTAGACCTTTAATTATAGTATGGTCCATGATTTAACCCTGAGCCGCTGCTGTCTATAGATTCCATAAATGAATTGAATCATCTGATGACTTACCATCTAAACTGGATTGTTTAGAATTATCTATCAGCAGTCTAAACTGTTGAAGCATCTGAGAATACAAATTTGACTTTTCGCTAGCCATCAAGTCACTATGATTTAGAATTCGCTCCATCTCTTGCTCTAAATTCACAGCAGCTCTAAGATTTTGATTACCATTTAGAAAATTTATCTTAGATGTAGTGTTTATACACTCTATCATATTATGAGGGGACAAGGCCATCTTCTGGACACTCTCCATCATTATTATTATCCGAAAAACTTAGAAATAAGTGGTACTAGCAAAAGATGTAAGAAACCTCAGATCTGAATAACCCACTCCTTTTGATATAGTAGATTTTGCTTTTACTGAGTAATCTAATATTATCCCAGTATTTGTGTAAGTGTTTATATTGTATTCAATTTAATTTTATATTTCCACGAATTAAGTTTAAGCAGCATTCAGACACAGCATCGGCTAGACCCTTATTACATTGCTCTAATATTATCTTGCATTGCTTCGGCCTGGATTTAGCTAAACCTTGCAAGATGTGCAATTGATTTGAGATATTACCGGTTCTACAGCCTTTTTAAACTTAGCCCCTGGTATAACTGACAGACTAGTTTGTCTATGATTATTATTATTAGCGAAGCAACACAAACGTTGGTGGGTAAAATATTGGTCCATAATCTCAGGTAGCCTGGTGTTGTCTGACAGAGGTCTATGAGCAAATAGCCATGCGCTCAGTTAGTGACATCAATATATGAATTCTGTAATGCTGAGCTATGTCTAGGATACATTTGATGGGCCAATATTGTTATACTCGATGCGTCTCGAGGATTTTAAATATGATTATGTAATGGGAGTTTAAAGAAATATTTCAGCAATGTTTGATTTTTTAGAAGATATTCTGAATCAAATGAATTATTGTTGAATTCTCATGATGCCTGCATCTCATAAACAATGCTGTAACCCTGCTATCTGCATCCTCCATTAGGTCATCAAGGATAATCAGATTCGATACACTGGCGTCTATTTCTAAATCTTTAACTCTATTTCTAAATCTTTAACTCTGAATATAATTCTACATCTGTCCCGAGTATTTCATAACCCGGGTGATATCATATATATATATATATATATATAAATATATATATATATATATATATATATATATATATATATATATATATATATATATATATATATATATAATAAGATAATGCAATCTGGAGTTTTGTCAAATAGCGGATGTCTGAAGTCTATTATTTTGCTTAATAGTTATGATTTTCTAAAGTGGGTTGGTCTGTTAAATTAAGTATTGAGTATACATTTTTGCTTACTGATTACCCCCCCCCCCCCCCCCCCCCCCTAGGAGAATACAGACAGAATAGCATGCTATTATTACGAGGTCGGATTGATTGAATCACTTGGGATGGCTAAATTGATGTATTTAAACGTATGTTCCTATCCTACATTCGATTAATAAGCATAATGGTCATTGTAGTTGAAGACAATTCTTTACAATGTTACTATTAATAAGGTGTCATTGAAACTATTGGAATTAGGTAGTTTTAGGCCACGCATAGTTATTATATATATTTACAAATGTATAGGTTAGTATGTGATTATAATATTGTAATGGCAACATATTCGTAGTGTGTATCAAAACATTGAACATCGCCTATCTGCATTCCTGTACATTTACAACTACATGCTAATAACTTCATGGAGAAGCTTGTAACTTTCACATGTTGGAGAATTATACTGTTCACTTGTGATTTAGGTAATTGCTATTCTACACAGCTATTTATTGAACACACCAGGTCCCTCCCCTGGCCTTTCACTCAGGAATATGACTCGATAGTAAACCAACTCAGTAATCCGCAATCCATTCATAGAATACCTTACACGACCTGGTGGAACTGGCCCTTCTCTCGAAGCTGATTTACTGCATTACCTGCGCAAAATGACGTCATTATATGAATGCATTAATGTATGTGTTTGCATACGAATTTGTGACCTCTTGGAGAAATTTCACAATAGGTTCGGCTGTGAGCTAAGACTGTCATCGTTATCAGTGGCTGAACTTTGTAATCAAGTTACCAAGTTCAAGCAAAATATTGAATCGCTATGTCCTAACCTCGTGTTTTCATACATTGTAATTCCTCCCTGTGATGTGAGTAAGCACCGAGAAAATTGAGGCTATCTATTTTCGCTCAGAGTGAAGTTACTGAATTCCAACAAGTACTTAATAACAACATATTGGTGTTAAATTCTCATTTCCTAAGCGAGAATAAGTTGGGAAATTTGAGACCAAGTTTCCAACCGTCCCCTCTTTCTTGGAGTAAGGGAATTATAATTTCTCATGTAACCAAGAAAGGACGGTCTAACGTCCATACTAAGCGATTTTAATTTAATTTTGATAAGCTGATGGATGGTCTTCATGGAGACAAGGAAACAAAAGGAAGTTGGTTTGCAGCATTAAAATGTGCATTTGAATCTGATTTGCTGAAGTAATTTGTACTTCAAATAGTGATTATCTGACTTAGTGTTATAAATTTGGAATTAATTATTTGTACTTTGTCAATTAATTCAACATGTTTCACAAAATGTCATCGTTTGATGAAACTGAATTCAAGAAAAATCTGAGTAGTCTGTACTTACAGTCATTGACTATGAAAGGACTAGAAGACCTTTGTGAACATTTTCAATATCAATTCCCCCTAAAGGGTGGAAGAAAGATCAGATTAGATTCCATGCATAGACCAACCTAGTATTGTTACAAGTCATGGATGAGTCAGAATTGACTGAGGTTTCTAGCATAATGTACGAACCAGTGGTAGTTTCTGACTCTGATAGACTTGAAATGCTCAAGCTGGAGGATACACGAGAAGAACGTGAGATGCGTAAACATGAGCTAGTCAAACAAAAAGCACAGCATAAACAGAACGAATGTTCTGAACAATGCCAGTTAGACGAAGCAGAATGCCAGCCTCAAGAATCTGAGCGTCGGAGAACACATTAGCTCGCATTGAAACAAACACCAGCTGCCCCTCATAAGACAAATTTGGGCTTGATAAAGCGATGTGTATGGTTCAACAGTACCATGAAAAATATGGAGTGGAAGCCTACTTTAATGGCATTGAGGAAATAGTCACAAATCTTAAATGGCTAAAAGATCAATGGCCGACTCTTCTGAGAGGTATGCTTTCTTTTAAAGGATATGAGCAGTTGCAGAAGACAAAAAGGATGACTAGGGACACATCACACTCTCTGTATTCCATGCCTTCCAACTCTTACCAGAAGCTTACAGAAGATGTTTCCAATATTATAAGCGAGAATGTCAATAGACCTGGCCTCAATATGCCCATGAGTCAATGAAGTGATTTGATCGTTGGATATTTTCAGAAACAGTCACCAAAGATTTGGATAAAATCTGACAATTGATGCTCATGAATAAATTCAGAAAGAATGTACTACAGATTACTGTGCAGTACATTGGTGGTCTACAGGGAGTGGATACGCTTGTTTCTGCTGCCATAGCAGCCCAAAGTTTCTATTTTAACCATCAGAAAAACGTCACGTTCTGATCACTCTAGCAACAGGTCTTCTATCAAACATAACAATAACAATGGTCCAAGAAATAACAGAAATAACCAGTCTGGAAATCTTGGTAACAACAACGCCAATTATCTGTCAACACCTAGTCCAAATAGAAGTAACCAGCAATCTGGAAACAAGTAATCTAGTTCTTCCAATTGTGGCAAAAAGGATCATAGGAAGGCTGCCATGCACCCTACGTCAAAGAAGACTTGCTATTCCTGTGGAAAGCCGGGAAATTTCGCCAGAGTCTTCAGGGCCCAGTAACCTGGAAAAGTTGTTGTTGTTACCTTAGTTGATCCAGTAACTGGTGTTTGCAACTGCGGTTGTCAGGAAAATGGCAGGACGAAGGGATTGTACTAGCAAATTATCCTGATGTAGACATAACTTATATTCCTTTTATTTCAGTGTCTAGTTTCTTTGGTTGATCCAGAAAACCAGTATCTGTGACAATATTAAGAGGCATGGCGCCAGTCATTCATGAATTTGGAGTCTGTGCTACCATTTTCACATAAACCAGAAGTAGGTGCTGACATACTTTTACACGGTATTGGCAAGACCACTATGAAAGGACTAATACATAAAATCGTTCCAATGTTGTGTCTGGCATAGTCGAAATTGGGGTTAGGCATTCCTTACGTATTAAAGGAGTTACCTTGGTATTGGGGAATGACCTTGCTAAAGGTCGAATTGGAAGCACAGCTTCGGTTCTGGACGTTTCTACCACTATAATCGCAAAACATCTTGGCATTACTATTCCAATTGAAACCAGTTCTCTTGGAGTGGCTCTTCAAGTAATTAGTGAACAGCCATATCTTTCTGAACAAAGCGAGGAGGCCTCGAGAATTCTTTGAGCTTGCATCATGACGCCTGTTAGAAGATCGCACCCAGGAGTTGGACACTAGTTATTCCGACAAACATGGAAAGGTTCAGATAAAGCTAAAAAGTGATGTTTCAGAACTCGAGTTTAACTCAGACAAATTGGTCCGTCACCAATTAGTGGATTCCTAAATTCATATGCCAGTTCCTTTTGCTTCTGATGAACAAGTAATTGGACTGCTACAAGTTTGTTATTACAAAAAGAATGAGATCATGATGAGACAGTGGATGCCCCGAGACACGCAGATAAATGAAACCGAATAACAGACATACCAGATACTTATTCCTGCTTCTTATAGGATGGCAGTGCTGGACCGAGCCCACAATTACACTGGATCTGGGTATCTG
This sequence comes from Chaetoderma sp. LZ-2023a, assembly GCA_034401795.1. Lineage (NCBI taxonomy): Eukaryota > Metazoa > Mollusca > Caudofoveata > Chaetodermatida > Chaetodermatidae > Chaetoderma > Chaetoderma sp. LZ-2023a. The sequence goes on from CM067360.1 coordinate 5,680,601, forward strand.
GGATGAAAAACGACCACATCGTTAATAACCAAATATTTCTATTGGCGTGGAATACATGATGATGTGGCCAAGTATTGCCGGTCTTGTTACACCTGTCAAAAGGTTGGCAAGCCCAATCCTGTTGCGCCTTTAGAACTGATACCAGCCTTTTATGAGCCATTTAGTGAGATCATAATTTATATTGTTGGCCCTCTGCCAAAGACCAAGGTCCAGAATCAGTATATGCTAACATTGATGTGTGCTTCAACACGTTTTCCTAACGCAGTCCCGCTCTGCAATATCACTGCAAGGACTGTGGTGAGGGCTATGATAAAGTTCTTTACAGCGTTTGGCCTACTGTGAGATATACAATCAGATCAGGGATCTAATCTTACTTCAAGAGTTTTTCACATCTGCACTGAGTTAGGTATTAAATATCAAACCTCAAGTGCATATCATCCTGAAAGCCAGGGTGCCTTAGAGCGGTTTCATCAAATGCTCAAGAGAATGTTGAAGAATTATTTTGAAGACACCAAACATGATTGGGATGAAGGTCTTCCCTTACCAATGTTTACGATTCATGACTCTGTTCAAGAATCGTTAGGCTTTTCACCAAATGAACTTGTTTTGTACACACAGTTCGAAGCCCTTTAACATTATTAAAGGAGAATCTTCTGATAACAACTTCTGAACAACAAAATGTGTTGGAGTTTGTAGGTCATATGAAAGTGTGCCTCAACGTTGCTCTTGAGTCCACTCATGATAACTTAAAGGCGGCCTAGACTAATATGAATGTTTGGTATGATGAAAAGGCTCATGAGCAGAACTATGACCCAGGCGAGTGTTAAAGTTATCAACAGGAGCTAATGATCCCATGCATGCTAAATATGAGGGCCCATACATCGTCGCATATAAACAGGGAGATGTTCATTATGTGATTAAGATGCCTGGGAAAAGAAGACCAACCCAGTTGTGTCATTTAAACATGCTGCACAAATATATACAAAGTGACAGAGAGGAAAGTGCAAAAATCATACCGCCTCTGGAGAGTTCTTCATTCTAAGTCTGAGGATAATTCACCCACTAATGGCTATGAATCTTCCAGAGAAATTTGCAAACCAAAATTAGACAATGCGTCTGCTTTGAATGTGTTATCACAAAGATTAGACTATCTCTCTGAATCACAACCAGCTGATATACTTGGTTTAGTTTTCGAGTATATGGAACTTTTTTCTGATACTCCTGGCTGGACTGCAGCTGTCAATCATGACATCGAGGTAGAGAATATGAGGCCAATTAAATAAGCTCCCTACCAGCTAAATCCGTTAAAAAGTAACTTCATGAAAAAAGAAATTGACTATATGATTGGAAATAACATAATTGAACCAAGCACTAGTCCTTGGAGCAGTCCATGTATTTTAGTCCTAAGACAACGAGGTTATGAAATCTTAAGGGTATCCTTTGCCACGAATTGATGATTTTATAGATAGATTTAGCCATGCTAATTTTGTCACAAAGTTCGATTTGCTCAAAGGATACTGGCAAGTACCTCTCACGCCAAGAGCCAAAGAGGTATCTGCATTCATGACACCATACGGTTTCTTTCAGTATCAGGTAATACGTTTTGAACTGCAAAATGGTCCTGCAACATTCCAATGATTAGTGAACGTTATGGTCCCTGACATTGGTCAGTGTGATGCATATATTGATGGCAAACTTGACAATAATTCGTGCAAAAAGTGAGTTTGCTCGTGCCACTGTAACTTACTTGGGGGCACAAAGTTGTCCAAGGGAGAGTACGACCAGTTTCGGCTGAAGTTCAAGTGATCAGAGATTACCCACCTCCCACTACAAATAGAGGTAATGCGCTTTCTAGGAATGGCTGGATTCTATAGACGAAATTTCTCAGATGTCGCAGCTCAATTGACAGGGCCAGTCCAAAATAATGTTCCCTTTATTTGCTCATCACTTTGTCAAGATGCCTTTGACAGCATCAAAAGTATGCTTTTCTCTGAACTGGTATTAATGTCGTATGAGTCTAAATGTAATAAAAGAGTTCAGTGTATTTGTGTTAATCTTACATTATTTTCTACCCTTATAAAATATAGTTTCTTGTTCAAGGGTGAGGTGGTGGGTGGGGGTGGTATTACGAGATCGGGTTGATTCAGTTGTTTGAGCTGGCTAAATTGATGGATTTAGATGTATATTCCCCTCCTCATTTGATTAATAAGCATATCGGTTATTGTTGCCCCAGGCAATTCCTTACAATGGTAATATCAATAAGGTAGCATTGACACTTTGGAATTAGGTAGTTTTAGGCTACGCATAGTTATTATATATATTTATAAATGTATAGGTTATTATGTAATTATAATATTGTTATGACAACATATTCGTAGTATTCAATTATATAGTTGCTGACAGCTTTTGGAAGAAATCTTGCAAGAAAATTCATCTCCGGTCGCCATGAATAAGGAAAAATAACAAATTGTAAATCGAATGAGTCGCACCGGAGGAATGGTTTGAACATTGCCTGTCTGTTTGTTATCGTCTTTGTACACAGTTGCTGTCCTCATTACTGTTTTTTAATTGACTGCTGCTGTAGTGCATATGATAAGGTCATGTGACATCAACACATTGAACATCGCCAGGTGAGCAAAAAATGCATTAAATATAATGCACCCATTAGCGCGATCTAAGTGGCCATGAGTTTGAAAACATAAATAAATTTAGTATATGCGTGACTTATCATTTAACATAAGTTTGGTAGCTTAAGTAAATGTTGAAGTTTGCCAAATTATAAGCACATGTTTATACAAGTTTGATTCGTGAGAGGTTTCTTAACAGACAATATTTGTGTCCCTATATAAACTCCTAGCATTGACTGGGAAATCATTCAAGCTTTTTCAAAACTGGTTCTACGCTCTTTAAGTATTACAGGCAGTCATTTGAATTTTTTTACTTTTTTGAGAAAAAAAAATGGAAAGTTACAAACCTTGCAATAACAGCGAAGTTAAGGAAGGCATCGTGTCCCCGCTGAGGGTTTAACAGGTTCGTCATACATGGGATTGCACCCGAGTATCCCGTAGAAATTCTAGTCTTGCCTAATGAACTGTTGTTGGTTGGTGTCAATGTTGTATACCGGGTAAGGTACTGTAGGGGTGTTGGGAATTACTTTATTTCTCTAATCTGGGTGGGATTTATTTCGTTTCATTATAAATTTAAGCCTCTATCTAAAAGTACAGAATTTCAACAATTTTATTTTTCAAGCATTTTGTTGTGAATATACACCTTTAAGTTAACCACGCTAGTTACATCCATTGACAAAAATTTATTACTATTATTTTTATACATCTGACATTTTTGCTCTAACCCTCACAATGCTCCTGAGAGCTCAGGCAAAATGCCATGACCGACCACGATCATTCACCAGAGACCTGCCAGAGGTGTCTGACGTACGATGATGACATCATAAGGGGTGCGTCAGACACATAGCGTATGGCCCTGAATTGTGCTATGGCAGATGCTAACGTGCTAGCGCTCGGGGGGGGGGGGAGTGTATTCCTCACCTCAGCTAGATAGAGTACCCCATTAGCTATTCTGGAGGAGCTCATGCTCGAGCCGTGTAAGAGATAAGACTTTGATGGCTCCAGCCGAATGCTAACCACAGAACGGGTGTTTTTGACATCACCATTAACATGATTAGAGAATGTCTTAAACTACCACGGTATCCACCCAGATAATCTCCCGGATCAGATACGTACACGCTTAACAGAACTCCAAGATCTGATCCAGGCAGAAATGACTATTTGGGACTATGAAAAGTACTACGATCACGTACACATGTTTGGCAGCCAAAACAATAGTAAGTGAGTATAAGCTTTGTGTTGATGTGTGCGTGTGTACGTGCGTGCATGTGTACGTGCACGCGTGTGTGTGCACATGCACGCACGCATGTGTGTGTACGGTTGCGTAGGTGTACACGGGTGTACACACGTACCATGGTTTGTGGGGTTAGGGGGTTTGAGTGGGGGGTGTTGGGGATGTCTGGGGAGGGTTTGGATGTCGAGAAAAAACTTGTCTAGAAATATAAAACCCACCACCACCCCCACTCCAAACCCACAACCCCACCCCCGCTGGAAGCTCTCCACCTAAATCCACTTCCACCCGCTAAACCCTCAAATGACTGTGTACAAATTTGGAGACCATGTGAGTCCCCGAGCTCCAGGCCCAACTCTGCTAACTCTACACCCCATCCCACTTTCATTTCAAGGAAAGTCTAGTATTTCTTCCATTTCAACTACGTCAACTACATGAGATATTCAACTCTACCTAGTAAGAAATGATTTTTTCCATATCTCCTAGATAGTAACATATACTTTGATTATGTTAGAGCATACCCCCATGATTGACACTTATGGTGCCGACAGTATGTCAGTGTCAACGCGTACATAATTTCATGCATGGTATGATGCTGTGAAAGACAGTGTTTTCAATTTTAGTGATGCCATGAAGCTATTCTGTAGGTCTGACGTAGATATTCCGTGGATGGCTTGCAGTAAGTTTCCAGAAATGTTCATCCATAAAACTGGGATACCATCTTTCTTGTCCTCTATGACGTTAGCATCATTATGTTACTACTTAAACGATCATAAGCTAGTAGCTCTGCCTATTACATCGTACGTTAACCTATGTAACAAGAAATGTTACTCGGTAGAAGTGTGTAAGTGGCTAGATTACCTGGCTCATTCTAAGAACGTGTTCATTAAACACACTCCAACTGGCAGTGAACCAGAAGTGTTTAACAAATCACTGGATGGTTACTGCACTGACACGGATGAGTACTTTGAGTACTACCAATGTTATGTACATGCGTGCCCAAAATGTCTGCATAGTAAGCATATGACTAACAAGCTATTTTTTAGCTGAATTAACTTTAGAAGAAGTGTATCAGAAGACACTTCCTAAATCTAGTGAGCTTAGGTGTATGGGTGCGAATGTAGTTGAAATGTGGGGTTGTGATTTTAAGGCCCATAGACTTAGCTACCCTAGAATTAATGCTTTCTGAATGCTAGAACATATCATGAACTGCTTATTCCGTGCAGCACCCACTATGGTGGCCGCACCAACATCATATGTTTGCATCACCAGGTCGCAGCAGTATGAGTATGCAGCTGAGCATACATGGATATCACTTCACTATATCCTTATGGTTGTAAGACCCGTGAGTACACTCTAGGCAAACTGGAAGTAATCGTTACATATTTTAAACAGGTAGAAGTGTTAAGTTCTTCCTCTGGTCTGATAAAGTGTATCTGTTTGCCTTCTAAAGATTTATTCTTTCCTGTCCTCCCACACAAATGTAACGGACGTTTGTTCTTTCCATTGTGCAGTAAATGGGCTCAGGATTTGCAGAGTACTGAATGTACTCATAGAGATAACGAGTGTGCTCTACATGGAGTATGGACGTCTGTGGAGTTGATGGAGGCTGTGCATAGCGGGTAATGTATCTTACAGGTTATCGAGATATGGGACTATGAAGAGCGCACTGATACACTTTTCAAGGGATACATGGATAGCTATTTGAAAATTAAGAAAGACGTGTCTGGGTATCCCGAAGATGCAGTCACCAATGCTCAGAATGATGCATATGTGTGGGAATATTTTGAATGTGAAGGGATTACATTAGATAAATCTTTGATCGTTTAAAATAAGTTCCTTAGAACCCTAGCAAAACAGGTGCTGAATTCTTTGTGAGGTTATTTTGCTCTCAACCCCTACCCTAACCATAAATACGTCAATTCGTATAGTGCTATGATGAAGTTGCTGATGCATAAACCGATTTCAGTCAAAGATATCCGGGTATGCTACGACAGCACTCTGTTAATGCGCTATCGTGAGTTGGATGCATTCGTGCCAGGGGATAATTGCACCAATGTTGTGATCGCTGCATTAGTCATGAGTCACGCCAGGGTTCATTTGCTACAATGTCTAGTAGCTGTAGGCCCGAGTTGCATTTATCACGATATAGATTCCGTCATGTATGTTAAAAACTTGATAATCCTCAGATAATTCATGTTTACCATGACAGACTCAGTTATTTCACGGACCAAATTCCTTCCTGCAGTGAAATAACCGTGTTTGTTAGTACTGGCCCAAAGAGTTATGCGTACATACAGCTAGACAGACAGACGGGGGATATCAAGAATGTTTGTACAATTAAGGGCTTAACTTTAAATTACAAAAATAAGGGTTTGATAATCTGTTAGCCACGGTCAAAGATCATACTCTCGAAACGTTCACTCAGTGTCCTAATACTAACATTAGAAATAAAGGTCATAGACATTTGAGTAAGGTTACTGAGAAACATTTTGGCTTCACTTACAAAAAACTCATAATTCTTAATGACTATTATACTAAACCATATGACGGGGGTGGGTGGTGGATTGGGCTGGCATCCATAACTGGTGGGGGGGGGGGGGTCAGGGTGTGCGAATGGGAAACGTGGGGTGTGGGTGGGAGGGTGAGAGGCCATTTGCATGGTGTGTAATACACTAATCCAGAATACAGAAGCTTGCTAGCATACATTGAGGGGGAGTAAGTAATCTTCTGCTTTATGTCGATACAGGGTTATAGGGTGGGGAAGGTCCCAGCCCGAGTAAAGTATGTTATATTCATCCGTTTAGACGGTTTAAAAAAAATATAACCCCATTTAAAGTATAACCTCGCATGCACCCGTCCACATATTGAAATAATATCTCCAACCTCTACCGCTGTAAAATCCATAGCTTATCATTAAACCCACATCTGTTCGTGGCACAGTATCGCTTAGATCATTTTCAAATTTATTTAAATAATCACTCTAAAATCAGTTTCACATAATACCGCAGGCGAATCATTCTCCACGTCTACCGATTAACTTTACATGTCGCTGGAGCCCTGCTCGAAAACATTTGTACATTTATATTTTAATTAATTTATTGTTTTTATTTTGCACATAATTCGTTTTTCATATTTTCGCTTATTCATCTGTATATCTGTATGTATATTTTATTGACTATGTTTATCATCTGTATAGTTATTGTCTGTATATTTACTGCATCGTTATTTACTGCAACTTTATTTTATTAAAATTGTGAAAAGTGAAATGTGTATTGTTTTTTTATTTGAAAACTGAAAAAACATTGACTATAACCCTTCCAGCCCCTAAGTCAACTTAGGTTTGAATTTTTTTCCCAATATTGCGTGGCCATTCGATGAACGTTAAATATTTCATCAGTAGATATTAACCTAACTTGATTGAAAATTGATTCACAGAACTTTGTACAACACTGATGATCGCTAAAGGCAGTAAGAGTTGTTTTAAAGTGCAACTAGTTAATTTTAATCACTTGGAGTAATAAGGAACCGATTGTCATTATGCAATAGATTGACCCTTGTCCATTGTCACAGCTCAAAAGACCCAAGGTTCAGAAGTTTAATGATCAACCTATTAGACTAACTGAGTCGTCTTCCACAATCGCTCGACAGTCCTTATACAATACCCTTCCCATTTAACATTAATCTTCCATGATTGAATGAGTTACCAAAAGCCAGAAAAGATGAGTCCAGACATGTACCCTGTCAATCATCATTACGCGATAGGATACCAATTACCTTTAAGCTCACAAACTTGGAAGCATACTCCGAACTATGCCATAAACACCCGGACACTTATTGGATGACTGGAGTCATATGATTTAATGAGGGGGTTAGGCGTGTGGACGCACACTCTACATTTAACATTGCTGGGGTGATATGGTCACACACAGGCATATTGCATGACCGTAGGACACACAATTTAATGAGGGAGGGATGGGTGGCCACGTTCTTTATATCCATCGACCTGTCTCGAAGAGATCAGAGCTTTTGAAGTCGCTTATTTGCCCTCATTAACCCTTGTCAATCATCATTACATGACAGGACACCAATAGTCTTATCGGAGAAGAGCTAGCCTCACAAAAGAAACCATTACACAAAAGATTTTCCCACCTAGGTGTGAATTTCTTTTGTGGGGCCAAATCGTCCTTCTTCTACTCATATATTCTGGCATAAAGTACTTGTATGATGTAGATCTGTGTTTTAATTGACTGATAATACGTAGGGTTGCCCTGTGAAGATAAAATTATAATGCGTAAGGAGGAATGATCAGTGAGAAATATTGTGATATGATGATTGTTAAATTTCTGTCAAAATATTATTGATAATTAATGGGAACATTCGAAGCAAAATAAGGATGTTGTTTAGCACTAATAATGTAGGACCAGGCAGCCACATAGCAGCAAGAAAATGGAAAATTAGATGATTTGACCATCTCCAAGGCCCGGTCCATTTACTACCCAGGGGTCTCTCTCTGCAGTAATAGACCCGGCCCCGATTTATCCAAATGCTTACTTGTCCATCTGGATCAAATGCCGCTGCAAAGTGGTTTGCTTTATTTCCTGAAGTTAGGACAACACAAAGCGTGTGTCCGTAAAGATAGAATCTCGCGTTTTTCCAAACGGATCCTGCTTGCTTGGAAAGATATGCCGAGGCATGTCGAACTAACTCTCTGTCGCATTCAGGCACGCCTGTACTCTCGCGTAGCAGCTTTTGGAAATCGCCTTCATCTATGGCTCCATAGCAGTTGATTTCCTGTAAGCAACAACACGATCAGAGAGAATAAGCTAGATTATTTAGAGCCTTTGCATAATTTCAAATTGTGGGAGATACGTGTGCGCATAGGATGACTCGCCGGCGTGACCAAAAACAGCCAGGCTCAGGGTTGGAACCATACTATATTTATATTTCTATGACGCATCTACCTTTATTATGCAGTCCTTGCCCATGTATTTAAGGTCATGTATTTAACAGTTGGTTAGAGTGGCTTAGTTTGTTTTATTATTTATGCCGGCCTCGGGTTGTGGATGCACTTTTATGTATAAAATCCTTTATTATTTAAGAAGTAGTATGTGGAATATTTTGACACTATATTGATTTGGAGCTGTTACTTCCTATGGCAGCGACAGCGCCAAGTCAAATTAGCTTCAAAATATTCAACATAATGTTTATTAAATAGTAAAGACATACAATTCGTATAACAACGCTAGGTCCGTCATCAATTATGGGTTCATGACGAACTTATCTTCGTCATTCATGGCCTCATTGATTATGGCATCATCTTACACGACACGCAGTTCATTATGACGTCATACGTTTGATGGATAAACGGGAAAGGTACCGTGAGACCGTTGGAACTAATTTGGCAAGGGCATCTTGCTGCCACCGGAATCCAGTTGCAGCTATTCTCCACCCATGAAAGGACCCAATTTAGTTTCAAAATATTCAATAGCTTACCTGCATAGTTTTATGGCAATTGAGATTCAGGGAGAACAGGGATCGATCGATCCCAACACAGGCAAGCGTGCCTGGAGCTTAGCTAGAGATAGGCAGAGCATAGCTAAAACTGGAATCCTAAATTCCTTGCCTGTATATTGAATATGAGATTTGGCCCGGAATTTAGGGTTCAAAGAGTTAATATTCGTCGAAGGCCGTGGAGCTATTATGCATGAAAGCCATGTCTTGTGGGAAGTCATGACCCCGCAGGATGTCTTATAATTCACGTAAGACCCAAAAAGAAATTATGTTTTGAAAATACCAGGTTAGCTAAAAGTCCAGGTGAGCTAAAATGGATGCCGTAGAGTTGCATCAAGAGTATTTATAACATACAATTCAAAACGGGAAAGTTATGATGACTAAGTGTACCGTGGCTGTGTCGACCACCTGTTATTTATAAATATGTGTCAATTATTAGGAAGGTGGAAAGTCGAGCCAGCCAGGTCAGCTCTTTGTATGTAATAGAAGTGCACTAATGTTAAAGCTGTAACTCTCACTCCCTGGGCTGAGATGAAATTAATACCCTACAAGTACACATATTGATGCAAGGCATCAATGGTAAATAGCGTGCCCTGAGGGTATAAAAATTCTGAGAATAAAGTCAACTGTTTCATGAAAAAATGAAGTTATATATAGGCATACACGCCACTCATGACAAAAATATAGGCGGACAATACCACAAAAGAAGGAATATTTCTTGCAAAATGATATGCGCAGTATTAGCTATGGGATAGGAAAAGCAGCGTATATTTTTGGTTAGTCCAACTATTTTTCCATCCATCCTTTTTCTCCCGGCCAAACCCCTTGACAGAGAGAGGAACAGACACAATTAAGAGCAGCCAGTGATGAGAAAATTACACTACTGCATCAACAGAGAGTAACAGATCAAATTTGGGTCATTAGATATCAACAACTTGTAAAGATAAAGAAATCAACAGAACTGGCAACCCGGTCAGTAGAAAATCGGCGCACGAAGCAGTACAGACCCTGACACCCATTCAAACATATTAAAGAAGACTGTAAAGAATATTTTAAACATAAATCTTGATACCTTCTTAAACAGACCCGGAAATATAATGGTGAAATATACACTGCAATGCGAGTGAAATGCACAAAGCAAGTATATTTTTGATGCAATACAGGACCCCGATCTGTACCGACAGATAACCGTTTCAACACAGTTAAGTGGCCAGGATAGAACCAATACCGTGAACCTAGTTTTCTTCAACGAAAATGATATAGTAGAAAACATTCTGACTGAAGACCCAGTGGGAAACAGTCACGACATCGTGATCTGTTTCATTTAGCTATCATATCTATGTCACCTATTAAATGATATCTTTACTGGAAACAGTGACAAACTATTAAATCAAATATTTCTGCTCGACAAAATGGCTATATGTACAAATGTTAGGGTATTAGCCTGAAAAGTCAGGTTCTACCAGTACACGCGGATAATATGGGATATATAGAAATATTTCCACATTACTATAATAAATAGTTGGTGGTAGAATTATTACAATATTTTACACAGCACGAGAACATAGTGAGTTCTACATGGCCTTATGTTCGAAAACTGGCTACAAGGCATGTACAGATATTCTGGTGCCGAATATAGTACATTATTGGAATTTGACAATGGTGTGCCACTACTAAATTGCATATGACGAAATTACTGTATAGTAAACATTTTTTAAACCTTTGATACTTTATTAGCATTTATTTTATTGACGCACTGGCAATGCATGGCTTCAATTTCCACATGCTAACCAGCCGACAGTCATGCACCCATTAGTTTAATTTGTTGATCACCATGTCCCTGGTCGAGGATCGAACCGTCATACTGCAACTCCGCATGGCATCAGCAACCAGACATCTTTCCACTGGACCACCGTGCCAAGACAAAAAGTCTAGGTTTAGCCGACCAGCTTTCACATGTCTGACATACTGACACTCTGACGATTCATATGGGACTATCTGTGGATGCATCTGCCATGATTCACTCCTAGGCTTTTTAAGCCTATTGTACTCTGACTCCATCACAGCTCTGGCAGTATATGTATTTATTTTATTTACGCACTGGCAATGCGTGGCTTCAATTTCCACATGCTAACCAGCCGACAGTCATGCACCCATTTGTTTAATTTGTTGATCACCATGTCCCCGGTCGAGGATCGAACCATCATACTGCAACTCCGCATGGCATCAGCAACCAGACATCTTTCCACTGGACCACCGTGCCAAGACAAAAAGTCTAGGTTTAGCCGACCAGCTTTCACATGTCTGATATACTGACACTCTGACGATTCATATGGGACTATCTGTGGATGCATCTGCCACGATTCAATCATCGGCTTTTTAAGCCTATTGTACTCTGACTCCATCACGGCTCTGGGAGTATATGTATTTATTTTACTGACGCACCCGGCAACGAGCGGCTTCAATTCCCACATGCTAACCAGCCAACAGTCATGCACCCATTAGTTTGTTGATCTCCATCTCCCAGGTCGAGGATCGAACTGTCATACTGCAACTCTGCATGGCATCAGCAACCAGACATGTTTCCGCTGACCAACGCGCCAAGACAGAAAATAGTTGATCTGACAGAATTTGCGCCAATTTTCGGTATGGAATTGTGTACTATGAAATTACGTTCCAGTAGAATTTTTTTAATTCGGAATACAACTAGCATATTTCCTATAAGAATTTGTGGGTGAAATTCTAGGGGTGAACGTATTGCAATGAAAGCCATGAATTAGCCTAAGTTTGAGCTTTTGTACGTTACAAAATTGTTAAATTTCACTACGTCGTAAGCTTATGCCTATACCTATCTAAACATATGGGTGATATTCTGGGCCGAACCCATTATGAGCGATATGAACATATCGACACCTATCTGAATGTGGTGAATGTGAACCAACCATATTACAATGGGGTCATATGGCGAATATGTAACTACATATTACCAAATTACTTGATGGTATAATCGTGCAAAAGCAGTAGTACATATTCAGTTATATACAGCTTTATGTAAAAAATGATTACAAACCGAGAACTGAGATTCTAATACTGAATATAGTAAATTGTTGACATTTGACAACTGTCCGTGGCTAATAAATTGAATATTACGAAATTACCACGTGGTAGAAATCTCAAGATTCATTAGTGTGTTCATATCGCTATCTAACCATATCGGTGAAATTATGTGGCCAAACCTATTGCAGACAGGTAATAAAAAACCCGCAGATCTGCCAAAATTGGAACGAATTTACGCGATGAAATCGCATACTACGAAATTACTTCACGGTCGAATTTTTTTTAATTCCCAATATAACTATCATATTCAAATCCCTCTATGTCTATGTGAGCGAAGTTCTGGAGCCGACCATATTACGTACAGACAGTAGGGAACCGAAAAGCACGAAAAAACCCTAACATTTAAGCCAATTTTTGCCTAATAAAATTATTTCATCTAGAATTTGTTGGATTCGGAATATACCTAGTATATTACGGCTCAAGTCTATGTAGGTGAAATTATGGGGTTAAACATACTACAGATAATAGGGAACTGAAAACTGTGAATCACCGGAGATTTAACAAATTTTCGGTATGAAATTGTGCACTACGAAATTACTTCATGGTAAAATTTATTCACCCTCAATCCATTACTTCACCAGCGTATTGATATACCTATCTAACTATATGCTTGAAATTCTGTGGCCGAATTTCCTGTAGACGTTCTTAACTTAACACATGCATACACCTACACTTTCGGTTGATTTCTGTATTCAACAATCTGCTGCAATATTATTGACAGCCGTTTTGACTGGAAATTTGGAACATTCGTAGTCTATCAATACTGCTACATAATTGCATTGACCCTACATGGATTTATTCCCACGGATGGATGAAAGACAAAAGGATACTACTGATAATCACACATCCATTATTCATTCGTACCCCGCGAGTTCTCTTTCGATACGAGATCGAGAAATGTATCTCGTATGTAGGGGCCTATTGAGTAGACATTGACGTAGTGGTTTCATGATCCACAGTGTTGCTTTTACAGTCCGCTACGGAGATGGACTGGGTCCCGGTCTGCCTGGTATCCGAAGTTGAGTCTGTGTAACAGTCTAGTCGTTGGGATAACGTAAGACGATGACCAGTAATTACATTAGAGGTGTAGTTTCGAAGAAGCCAAGCCTTTATTTTTAGATGGATCCATTATTGTTAGCGAACTCTGTCTACTTTTTCGGCCTCTACAATATTATTATGCATGCTTTTCTTTTGAAATTTAACACACACATAGTATGCCTCAAGACTGTCTGTAATTGTTACCCTATCTCGAATGCAACGAATGTGAATCATACTATAATACAATACGGGAAAGGTTAAACAGACATGGTACATCATCGTCGTCCTCATACTTTATTAACCATGTATTACCTAAATTGAGTCAAGAATATAAAAAAAATATTTGGTTATTGAGTGCCTATTTGCAGGCCAATAGACGACTGTTTTGAAGAGTTACTATTGGAATGACTGGCTCAATTATCGAGCCAGTCATTTCAGTGGTGAACTTTCAAAAACTATCTTCTCTTGACCTCCAAATTAACATCCTCAAGATCACTGTAGAGGCCGGTTTTGGCGGCCTCCTCATGAAAGGGTTAAAATACATTAAAAGAAGATGATATGCTTACATGGACAGTCGTTGTCGTTGCAATACTTAATACAGGTCTATGATAGCAACAAATAGGTGGGTAGGGTGGGGTGGGCTACCAGTCAAAGTATTAAAAAGATATTCGTATAGTTGTCTTTATCTGAGATATTGAAATTTCGGTGTTAAACATTCTAAAGGATTTTGTTAGAAAAACACACAATTGTGCACAAGTAAGTCACATCTTGGTGGCGGTTGCTTGAAATGACTTCCATAGGCTTAACGTTAGTCAATCGGTCACTGAATCCGGATGGTTTATTAATACATTAATACCGCGCTCGTGTTGGTATCGATGGATCTCTGAGCTTCCTGACTATCAATTTCCAGAAAACTATACAGGTAAGGTGTTGACTATTTTGAACCCAATTTCACTGGGTGCTATTGCTGCTTGTGGCAGTAACATTGCCCAGTCAAATTAGTTTCAAAATACACACCAGCATGTTTTGTAAAAGGCAAAGACATACAATTCGTACAACGTGTCGGACTATTAAGCATTTAAGACGGACTAAATTGAGTCAGTCATGACGTCATGATTATGACGTCATCCTATACGTCATCATGACGTCATCCTATACGTCACCTCGTTGATTATGCCATCATATGACGTAATATGATGGATAGACAACATGAAAATGCCCATTAGCAAGTGATATTAAGTATCCTCCCTCCGTAAGAGGACGAGTATATTGTATTCAGGGCAACAATCTATGATTGGCCTTGTTAAAATGTGACCTATAAATATGGGTGGTCTCTTAATACAAGGGGTCCATATTGTGTGGGCCACGCAATACCAAGTGGTATTGGCCATGTAATGCTCAATTTGATCATGACAATTTCAATAGAGAGATCCATTTCTAGGTATGGCACGCCTATTTCTAGCTAAGCTCCACCCCTTTTTTGCGTGTTGGAATCGATGTATATATACGCCCTGAATAAAGAATTCCCAGACTTCCAATTTCAAGGTATCTATACAGGTAAGCTGATGACTATTTTGAAACTAATTTGACTGGGTGCTTTTAAAGGTTTGCTGCCTCTGGCCGCAACAACGCCAGGTCAAATTAGTTTCTAAATATTCAACACGATGTTGATTAAACAGTAAAGACATACTATTCGTACACTTGCCGGACTATTCAATGTTCATGACTGAGCTCGATATGCCATTCATTTACACATTTTGGATTGTGACGTCAGCCTGTATATGACGTAATTGATTATGACGTCATATCCGTCAGTTACAGATCGAATCCAGCCATTATCATAGAAAATGACTGTTAAATAAATAGCAGACATACAATTCGAACAGCGTCTAGTCAAATTAGTTTCAAAATATTCAACAGCAGTTTGATTAAATAGTAAAGACGTGCAAATCGCATTCTTGACTGGCTATTCAATGTTCCTAGTGGAGCTAGATACGTCATTCATTACACATTTTGATTGTGACGTCCAGCTACATCTCACCTAAATAATTATGACGTCATATACTGCAGAAACAGATCAGAAAAATCAATTATCATAGAAAATGTCCTATGTCTAATTGCCGTCCAAGAGACCATTGTGGTTTTTCATTTGCAATTTACTACTGGAATTATAGGATCGGTTATCCAGCCAGTCATTCCAGTGGTAAACTTTCAAAACAAGTTCTCCGGCGAGTAGCTAATGCAAATGGACATTTCTCACGATCACCGCAAGAAGCCATTTGTGGTCAGTTTGATAGAGTGCTAAAGTGGACATATATAAGAGACGCCGCGCGCGGGCGTGTGCTTGAGTACTTTCATCTGCAGAAGGAATGATAAACATGTTTTGTACGCTGGCCTTCAGCAAAAGAAGAGTACCTATTTAGAGTAGTTAATAGGAGTTCCGTTGGCTGTTTATTAAAATAATTAAGCGGCTATCGCCGCGCAAACTCTATTACAGTCGGACCAGAACAAATAAGAGAACTCGCCATGAATCACGCGCATGAAGATAATAATTATGAGATATCCAGCAATCTAAAAATAGAGCCGTGTCTTCGCGCCGATAATTATTAGATCTCGTATCGATGGCGATCTCGCAAGACACAGCCCCACAATACCCTGCGCTAAATGGCCGCGCCTATAGGCAATTCTAGACAGCAATAAATAGAAGCGTGCCCGTGGAGCGGGCACGCAATGAGGCGGAGCTTCTATGATGACGCGTATGGCGCATGCGTGATAAGTACCAAAATATCCTACCATCTGACAGCTCAGTACCTGGCCGCTGTACACAGCCTATATTATACCTAGATGACGGGTTTACTATAGAGTAGGACAGTCCACCCTCCGCATAGTAACACTATACACATGTGTACTATATTCACATACTCCTTCAAAAAGATGTATTTAATTAATTTATCATTGACTGGCTGACTGCTGCAAGCCATCAGCCAATAATTCCAACTGACAATAACTGCTGACTATTTTGAAAACAACTTGACTGAAAGTGGTTGGTGGCTATGTTAGTAAAATTGTTTCCAAAATATTCAGCATATATCCAGAGTTAAACCCTGTTGAAAATGTAGCCTACTGGAATTCAGCAGTCAAACAATTAAGCCAATTTACCTAGCAATACATTTAGCTCAGTATTGAGGTATTAGAAAGTTTTATTAGATAGTGATGCGTGTAGTATTCTTAATGTGGTCATTTTGAAAATGGGAATGGGGATATCTGTTACTGTCAAATGCAGCAACAGTTTTCTGCAACACTTGTCACACTGATATCAAAAGATTAATTGTTACAAAGCCGGTATTAGAAAGGCTAATATACAGTTTACAAACCCTGTTGCTGAAGGCTGTTGCTGCCTAACAGCGTACACCACCCTTATTTGCAGTTATAGGTGGCAATAAGACCCCCACTTCTTATCAAGATAATGTGTTTATTTATTTATTGCTGCATGTTTTCTCTCCACATATGACGGGACAATATACTTGGCTGCTATCAGCTGTTTACACTTATAAATCATTCAGAGAACATTTTCCCGCAATCTGATGTCACAGCTTTAGCTCCGCCCACTAAATTCAAATTTTATTCAGCTCTCATGTTTATTTGAGCTAATTCTCATTTAAATGAATGTTTTCCAACAATTTCTTCGATATGACAGTACCAGTGCTATACCAAGAATGTACTGTGCACATATCTAAAGGTGGTTAGATTTTGATAGATGTGACACCAGCGCCATCTGGTGCCTTTTATAGTCAAGGTGGGCCTTTAAATGGATAGGATGCTGTTTATAGCGTTACAGAACCAGCGGATAAGATTAATATGATGATGATAGAAATAGGATGAATTAATTGGAACAGATTCCATGGTTCTGAGTTGATGTGTATTTGAAATTGATTTGGATAAAAGTTGTTGCTGTTTAGCCGGCATTCACTTTTATGATATTCAGCAGTTGTTGGCAATCGTAGTTTTGGAAATAGTCAATGTTTAGTGGCAAGTGTTGGGATCATGAATTATGAGAATAAATTGAACGTGACTGACTGACATAGTTGATGACGTAAGCACTCTAGTATTTAACCATGGGCTGGAACAACACCATCTGGTAATGAATCATCCAGCACGTGTGCCTAGCACCCTATGATTCTTGAGACTTCTCCATTAGTACGCAATGGACAGGACATGGAAATTATAGCGTCCTTTAGGAATTCATAACAGAATCGAAATTTATTGATAAACTATATGCCACTCATTTTATGGTATGCAGCAACAACAATACCATAATGTTGTTAGTTAGCTGACAGATCACATCAAACCAGAACCGGTCCCCGCCACTTTGTCTATGTGAAGCGCAATCTTCATGGAAGAATTGGGCAGAGTATGATTGGTTAGAATGACGTCATAACCAATAAAGATCGCTCATACTCTGCAGTAAAGAATTATAAAGAGTAAACTTGTGCGCCAGGCAAGTGAGGGAGGAATCACTGATTGGCTGAAAGGACCACTCAGTTATTAGGTTAGAACTTCTAGGAAGAAATAAGCAGAGGTTGACTGGTGACTTTATTGTTCGGCCAATCAAAGTGTGCTTATTGGATACCTAGAAGAGTTGTAGGAATAGATTGGATTCTGGGAGAAGTTGTATATTTCTGCGAAATGCAGGGAGTCCAAATTGGAGCTATAAAAGAAGGTACTTCTCTCAGAATAAATCAATCAACCACCATCTCTGATTCACTAAGCATCTCGCTTGCTTAGTTCGTGAACCTGTGGCTCTTACGCCTAACGTAGCTTTTATAGGTTAGATTAGGGTTAGGACTTAGGAAAATTTAGCTGTTGGTTTTGTACAACGAATTTGTATTAAGTGTTTATTTGTGAGCGATTTTGCTCTGGACTTCAAACTTATTATATCCTGAGCCAAAAAGCTTTAGCAACAGTGAAGTTTGGTTTGTTGTATTAAAACTATGCGTCCATTTATAACCAAATTTGCAGGCATGTTTCGTCAATATAATGTCTCGCTGATCATGAAGAAATGCAAATCATTTCTTGCATTTCTCGGCCGCACGCTTACTGCATGTGAAAATGCATTTTTCACGCACTGTCCCACATTGGCGGGTAGCGAAGGCAAAAATTCACCATATTGCAAAAGCAGATAACGAACGTTAACAGAAAACGCTTAAAACTTTACTCTACCGAACATGGGCCGCCGCCCAGGGCTACCCGAAAATTAGAGCCATGAAGCAATGGGAAGACTCGCTGCTGGGCAGAGCGTTCGCGCTGTTGCTCGACATTTTAATGTTCACGCCTCAACCATTTCCCGTCTCCACCAACGTGGGCAGGAAACTGGACATGTTAATGACCGACCACGATCTGGCAGACCGAGAGCAACAACACCACGAGAAGACCGCTACTTAGTGACGTCATCACGACGTCACAGGTTTGAGACTGCGCAGCGGCTGTCCCGTAATTTGCACACCACTACCGGCACTACAGTCCATGAACAAACTGTGTGAAACGGACTCCATGATACTGGACTGCATGCCCGTCGTCCACTTGTTGCTGTTCCGCATACAGAGCGTCACATCGAGAATCGGTTTTCATCAGCGATGGCGTGCTCAACAATGGAGCCACGTTTTGTTCAGCGAGGAGTCGAGGTTTTGTGTGGATGTGACAGATGGTAGGCAACGGGTTTGGCGACGTTTAGGAGAATGGTATGATGCAGCCAACATCATTCAGCACGACAGATTCGGTGGCGGCAGTGTCATGGTGTGGGCTGGAACCCATGAAAATGGCAAAACAGATCTTATTGTGATTCGCGGAAATTTAACGGCTCAACGTTACTGTGAAGAAGTTGTCGCCCCTGTTGTCATCCCTATTATGCAGCATCATGCAGACTTTATGTTCCAGCAAGACAACGCCCGTCCTCATTCAGCTAGGGTCACCAGTCATTTCCTTAAGGCTAAAAACGTTCCGGTGTTGGACTGGCCAGCGCGATGGACCTGTCTTCTATCGAACACGTTTGGGACATTCTTGGCCGTATGGTGCGGGAGCTGGAAGCTGCACTGCTCCAGGAATGGGATGTGATTCCTCTTCGTGACATCAGGTGCTTAATTCGAAGCATGAGAATGCGATGTACGGCGGTGGTTAATGCGCGCGGAGGTCACAACCGGTATTGACAGCTCAGTGTCATTATTTAAATTGGACCCTTCCGTTGAATGATGCCGTGTTAAATGCGCGATGCTAGCATTACAGTAACAAGAGACTGTTGTTCAAATTGGAAAATGACATATCAATTAAATAATATATTTGAATCAATTTATTGTTTTTCTTAAATAATATTTATACGGTAATATTATCAGTGTTGCTAAACTTTTTTGGTTCAGTATATTTCTGTAAATAAAGTTTTCATCTTACGTATATGTAAGACAAGTCGTTTGTTATCATTGCTTATGTTAGGAATCTAGCTGAGCTGGGAGCAACACCCAGTCCTTACCAGGATCTTGAGAAAGTCAGATTTAGGCCCAGCAGTCAGAAATCAAATATCACCATCTGTCAGACGAGGCGAGCCAACTGCAGTTACACTCCTTCATCACCACAGGCGACGTTGTCGCAGCAACGCCCAAAACTTTCCGGTAGTGAAGCGGGAGACATCTTTATCAACGTCATAGATCTTAGTAAGAAGTATCTGAATCTTGAGGACACGCCCATGCCCAAAATCTTCAGCATGAACGCCATAGAGATATTACGAGCGAAAGCTGTGGAGATATTAGATGTGAAAGCCATGGAGATATTACACATGAAATATCATAACGATCTCGATGTAGGTTTGGTTGCTGCACAATTATTAGATGCAAACCAAGAGGCCATACCAATGTGCCAATGTGCCAATGTGCCAATGTACCAATGTGCCAATGTACCAATGTGCCAATGTGCGGAGGCTATCCTAAACATTAACCTTAACTCTTTAACACTCAAATTTGTTCAAGAAAATTTAAATTTTCTCGTTGAAAATGTTCATTTGCAGACCAAGCGAAAATTGTTTTTGAAAATTTACCACTAGAATGACTGGCTCTGTTATCGAGCCAGTCATTCAAGTGGTAAATTTAAAAAAAAAGGTCTTCTCTTGGTTTGCAAATGGACGTTTCTTCGACCACTGCAGACGACGGTTTGGCTGATATGAGTGTTAAAGGGTTGAAATACCACGCGTGTCAGCCCATGCCGTCGCTTAAGCATCACTGGATGTGGTATCTGACCAGGCTATTCTAATTCAGGTACTGCGGTAATGGAATAAGAGAAATATTATTTTTTCGTTTTAGCACCTCCATGTCCAGGGGCGGATTATGCCCATTTTGGGCATTAGGCTAAATAGGCCCCTAAGTTTATGGGTTCTGGGGGATGGGGGAGGGGGCTATAGGGCATTTCTTGTGTTTCTTCATGTACATTTGGATCGTCAGACGGCTGCCAACATCGCTGTTTTACCTCGCTAACATACCACTGATCTAGATTACGATGCCAAGATATGCTCCAGAATTTTTCGCGGATTGTTGGGGAATAGGAACTGATACTTGCTTAAACCAGCCACTTGCCCATGCACCCCTGTTGAATGTGTGTTTGTCCCTACGTAAGTGGACCGGTATCTCTCTTTGAAGTCCGGTATTTCATTTACCCAACAATTTGAGATCTAAAATCCCTAGACGGCAATGAGTTTGGCAGAGGCCTACTCCTCCACACCCAAGGCCCTGCTGAACTCTTTCTCTCCCGCCCCCCCCCCCCCCCACCCCCACCCGCCAGCCCACCCCACCTCCATCACCCTCTCCCTCTCTCCACCCCTTCCTTCTTCCTTCCCCTCCCACTCTATCTTGCTCTCCCTCTGTCTCCATCTCTCGCTCGCTTCCCTCCCTATCTCTCATGTCTCTCTCGCTCTCTCTCTCTATTCTTCCCTCCCTCCCTCCCTTCCTTAAATACTACAACTATAAATGCTACGAGCCGGTTTTATCGTGACATTATTAGTGGCAGTGCAACTTCCAGCACTGTTATACTGTCCTGCACGACAGTGCCCATTCCAGAAAGGTATTACGCATTTAAACATTTTATATGTTGTATTTCGACTTGGTCCTTGCTGTTGATGCTGATTACAATGTTTCAATAAATTCACTTTACAGTAGTTACCAGGGATGCTGTATTATTTGATAAAAATATTGTTTAGCTTTCAAACCCCTCTACCACCACCACCCCCAACCATCTTAGGCTGCAGCCCATTCATCCTTATAGGTGGTGTGGCCATGTCCTTGTCCAGAGGTGCCCGGAGGCATTGAGGAATGACTAGGTCACTTTGGTCTTCTCAATGTGCTACAGAGCGCATAGATTTAGAACATGGTGCTACTCTTGATCTCTGACTTACTCATCATTTAGAGCTTTACTGACTGACTCATCATTTAGAGCTTTACTGACTGACTCATCGACAGTATGTAGTGTGCGTTGTGTTAATGCTACATACTGCACATATTTCGTGACCTTCCTCGTGACATGATATTGTCACACCCGCAGGGCGGTGGCTAGAACAATGGCGGCGAGGATCAATCCACCCAGTCAGCTATCACACCTAATCCTGTAGAAAAGGTTGCAATGATTGGCACACATGCAATGATTCCAATTCACCTTTCCAGAGTACCTACCCATCATATGACGTCATAATGAACTGTGTTATGTGTACAATGACATCATAATGAATGACGTCGATAAGTACGTCACGAACGCATATTTGAAGACGGTGTATGCGTTGTTGTACAAATTGTTTGCTTTTACTATTTAATAAATATACTGTTGAATATTTTGAAAGTAATTTGACTGGGCGCTGTTTCTGCCATAGGCAGCAACAGCACCTAGTCAAACTAGTTACAAAATATTCAACAGCTTCCCTGTATAGTTTTCAGGAATTTGATAGCTAGGGCATTTGGGGATCGATCAATCCCAACGCGGCGAGGTGTGGGTGGAGCTTAGCTAGTGATGGGCGGGGCATAGCTAAAAATGGAAAGGTTTATTACACCAGCACCTGTGGCTGTGCGTGCAAATCTGTTGCAAGCTGTTTTAAATCGCCTTGAAAAATCGAGACCCTTATGGGTCTTAAATACACCCTAATCAATAACAAATATCGATCTGTATCGATCTTAAATACACACTAATCAATAACAAATATCGATCTGTATCGATCTTAAATACACACTAATCAATAACGAATATCGATCTGTATCGATCTTAATAGCTGGGCCTTCGACTCAGTGCTCTGAGTCGACAACAAAGACGCTTCCGATCCGGGGAAGTTTCCTTTTTCTCTACCGATTTCTAAATTTCGTAGCTAAACCTAACTCAAATAAACACATGACTCAGGTACTAATTATACCGATAATAATTGTATTACATATATTTATACCGAATATACATCCACAAATTTTACACTTTAAACTTGCAGATGAACTTTTTAATATATTCTACTTTTGATATTCTCAAAATAATCTAAGTTCTAACAAAGTAGTCATATGAGCACAGATATGATCAGCGGATGGTAAAGTGATCATCAAAATACAGTGTGAATGGTGTATATACAGTTTACAGGAACTCAACCTGTATTTCTGTCACTCTGTCATCATTCTATTCCTTCCCAGGTTAAGGCTTCTCATTGGCCGGCCAACAAAATAGCACGGCTTGAAACTAACTTTGGGCCAGTTAACTAAATGCCAAATGTTTCCCACGACTAGAGATCACCCAGATTAATCTAGTTCTAACTAGTTCAATCCCCTTGCATATAAGTACTTTTTCAGGAATTAGTGCTATCCGTCTTACTTTGACAATCTGATTAAAAGTGGATAATTCGCATATGTGGAATTCCACATTTAATCTGATAGCAACGTATTAATTTCCGTCTAAACATTAGTAAAAGGAATGTAATGACCCGGGGCGTTTACATTGAAATACATTGCTTCGGATCGAAATACTGACCCGTCATACACCAACATTGATAATTCGACAAACCAACTTCATGGCATCAGAATCATAGGAACCTGCATGGACATCCTGTGGAAAGCAATTTTGTTAACCCTCCTATCCTTCTAGAAAATCTTGTTTCCATTTGCAACAGTAACCTCTTACAAGCATGGGCTAATAAGACAGTCACATATTATGTGCTGACACTTTCCTGACAGTGAGTGCCATTATCAAACATGATAAAACTTGGCTAATTAAAGTAACTTTTAATAACTGCAGCTAGTATCTTCAGATTTAAAAGGGTGTCCATTCAGTAGTCTCTCTCTCTTCCCGCGAGATCAAAAGCTACCATCAAGTTGTTGGCCTTGTTTAAGGAATTCGTTAAGAGGATAACTAATCCCATCTCTTGATAGCTATTAAGGTGATCTAACACGCCGGTCATAAAGGATCCAGGTAATTTTAAGCCTTTTAATCACGCCGCCAAAGGAAAGATATTCAGGATTTAGCTGTTAAATGTTGGTACATTTCTACACCCTATGATGGCTGTCATGATTTACTTTTCAACCAATCAGAAAAACCCTAGTGTTCTGCCTCGAGCTCGAGTGGCTCCATCTATAGTTTGGCACATGTGGTATAAAAAGCAATCCTACAGGTAAGTTGTTGAATATTTTGAAATTACTAATTTGATTGGAAGTTGTTGCTGCCATAGGCAGCAAGAACTTCCAGTGAAATTAGTTTCAAAATATTCAATGGAATGAGCATTACATAATAAAGAATGTGATGCATTGGAGCTTACATGACATCACCCACAATATTCTATCGGTGTAATACAACATTTGAGATGAGATTAGCATCGCTTTAATGTATTTCCCTAGTAAATTGAAGTCTTCTCGTTGAATATTCAGGCTGACTGTTAACACACACGTGTCATG
>CM067360.1:5705567-5713067 GCA_034401795.1 Chaetoderma sp. LZ-2023a
CACGACACGACGATGTTCGAGGTCGGACCAACCCACCCACCGAGGTCGGACCGACTGCCCCACCCACCCACTGATCCACAGAGGTCGGACCGACCAGACATACCGACCGACCCATCCAACGACTGACCGATGTTGGACCGAATGACCCATCGACGTCGGATCGACTGACCCAAACATCCACCGACCGACTGACCAAACGACTGACTGACCCATCAAAGTCGGACTGACCCACCCACCGAGGTCGGACCAACTGACCCACCCACCCACCCACTGATCCACAGAGGTCGGACCGACCAGTCAGACCGACCAACACATCCAACGACTGACCGAGGTTGGACCGAATTACCCATCGCGGTCGGATCGACTGACCCAAACATCCACCGACCGACTGACCGACCGATCGACCGACTGACCCAACAAAGTTGGACCGACCGACACACCCACCCACCGGATCGACTGACCCAAACATCCACCAACCGACTGACTGACCCATCAAAGTCGGACTGACCCACCCACCGAGGTCGGACCAACTGACCCCACCCACCCACTGATCCACAGAGGTCGGACCGACCAGTCAGCCCGACCAACCCATCCAACGACTGACCGAGGTTGGACCGAATGACACATCGCGGTCGGATCGACTGATCCAAACATCCACCGACCGACTGACCAAACGACTGACCGACCGACTGACCCATCAAAGTCGGACCGACCCACCACCCACCGACCGACCGACCACCGACTGACCGGCCCACCCACCCATCCATCCACCCACCGACTCATCCAGCCACTGACCGACTGACCGACTCATCGATCCCACCGACCGCAGACCCACTGACTCATTAATTCACGAAATCACTTAGTCACTGAATTACTCACTGTCACCTACGCACCCATACACCCGCACACACCCAACCACCCACGCATGTAAAATGAGAATAATGAATGCAGCATAAATAATTGGCACTCTGCGTGCCCAAGACGGTTCCTAGATGTCCTTGGAGCCATGACGAGATCGATTAAGTTTACTCAGTCATAATCAAATACGCCACTTGTTAGCTCATATCAACAATCAAAACGCCCTATCTCCTTCACAAAAATTGAAAAGTTCATCATTGTGCGGATTATATGTCTCTATGAATTTACTATTTGATAAGCATTCTTTTGAATATTCTGAAACAGGTTTTACTGGGAACTGCCACAGGCAGCATCACCCCGCCAGTCAAATTAGTTTCAAAATATTCAACAGCTTACTTGTAGGGTTACGTTGAAATTTAGATTCTGGGAATTCCAACGCATGCAAAAGTGGGCTGAGCTTAGCCGGAAGTGAATCCTTGTATTAACCCTTTAATTCTCAAATTTGTTCAAGAAAACTTAAATTTTCGCACAGGAAAAGTCTGGCTATCGAGTCAGTCATTCCAGCGGTAAATTTTGAAAAAATAGTCTTCTCTTGGTCTGCAAATGTACATTTCTCAAGACCACTGCAGAAGCTGTTTTTGGCTGATGCGAGTGTTAGAGAGTTAAACACTATAAAGCATAACGTTCCCTCAATTAGGGGGGTGGGTGTGTGGGGGTGGGGGTGGGTGGGTGGATGGGGGGGGGGGGGTGGTGTTGATAGCAGGCCCTATGAGAGTAACTGACCGGATCTGTGAATTCTAACTAATTTTGCCGATAATTGTACAAAAAAAGAATAAATTTGACTAGATCGCTTTAGTAATTAATAATGCAGTAGGCGTATCAATAACAAACATACTTACATTGTATTTCTCTTCTTCCGACTCATCCGCCCCCCATATCGCCCGCGATATCCACCGCCACATCGTCTTTATACTTGAAAAAGTAGAAAGCGAACTTTGACAGCGATAAGTTAAAATAGATTCAAAACAGTGTAGCAGTTCCACGATATTCACATAACTTATATAAGCTATATGGGCCTATATGCTACGCTGCATTTCCGATAAATATACTGCTATCATAAATTCAATTCAATATTTAGTGCATTTTAACCCGTTCTATGCTATTTGTACATTAAGAGCATTGTATTCTGCATAATTATTGCTATGCTCGTTTTGAATATTTTGAGAACAATTTGACTGGAAGTCATTCATTTCTAAGGCACTAAGTTTCGTCGCATCGGTATTCATTTCTTTCTCACGGTTCATATATGAGCAGATTTGTCATGTAATTTATGACTAAATAGATAAAAAATAAAATTACGCTACTTTCCAGTAAATTGTAATCTAGCCTACATTTAGATCCGATCTACTATGACATAACCAGCGAGCCCGAACATAACATTCATCGTATTTAGGCTATCATAATGAACGAAGCGCTTTCCGGTAAACGGTCGCTTTCCAGCAAAGGATCGATTTACAGTAAATGATCCTAATATACCCTTGACTAGCCTCACCACGATCACATATGCCATATTATTGCGATCAAACTAATAAAAACAGCAACAACAACATCAAAATCATCAACAACAAAACACCCAATAAGCGATAAACAATAACTACGACATCAATAACAATAAAAACAACAACAATACCAACACCAGCACCAGCACAACCTCCATCACCATCAACAACAAGTAAGGAAGGGTCAGTCAAATTCTGGACATCACTAAACATATATGCGGTGTTACTGCGATCAAATGAATATTTCTCCTGTTATCAATAACACCAAGACAACAACAACAACAACAACAACAACAACAACAACAATGACAACAACAACAACGACGACGACGACGACGTCAACAACAACGATAAAAACAGTAACAGCAACATAAAAAACCAACAAAAATAATAAGCAACAACAACAACAACAACAACGACGACGACGACGACGACGACGACGACGACGACGAACAACAACAACAACAACAACAACAACAACAACGACGACGACGACTACGATGACGACAACAACAACAAACAATAACAATAAAAACAACAAACATTAACAATAACAACTACGACAACGACGACGTCAACAACAACAATAAAAACAGTAACAGCAACATAAAAAACATCAACAAAAATAATAAGCAGCAACAACAACAACAACAACAACAACAACAACAACAAGTAAGGAAGGGTCAGTCTAATTCTCGACAGTCACTAAAGTGTCCACGCTAGGGGTCAAGAGTATGGACTGACTGGTGTCTAGAACCGTTGCCATAGTACCTGCGAAATGCCCATAATCCTAACTGCTAGTTGTGCAGCACAGCTTGATCCGACATCCGCACTGCGTTGCTGCGTCACGGTCAATATATAAGAACATCGTGATGCCCCACCGCCGGCGTTAAATCACGTGCCTGGCATCCAATGAGGTGAGCTTAAAGGTAATTAGCGTAATGATTGACGAGGGTTAATGAGGGTAATTAAGGATTATTGACAGGCTACATGTCTGGACTGGTCTTTTCCTGACTCTGGGAACATATTCAATCGCGAAGCCCCGTCCTCCTCATTAAATCACGTGTCTCCTGGCATCCTATGAGGTGAGCTGGGTAATTAGAATAAGGACGTGTGACAATGCCTAATGAGTGTAATTAAGCGACAATCTCTTGGAGCCATGCCAAACGCTCAAGGGTTAATGTATTGCATAAGTATGATTGACAGGGTGCATGCCTGGTCTCGTCTTTTCCTGGGAATTTATTCAATCACGAAGTCCCGCCACCATCGTTAAATCACGTGTCTCCTGGCATCCAATGAGGCGTGCTTAAGGGTAATTAGCATGACGATCGACAAGGGTTAATGCATAGCGTAATGATTATTGACATGTTGATTGTCTGGACGCGTCTTTTCTGACTCTGGGAACTCGTTTAATCATGGGAGATTAATTCTAAATTGTCTATCTATCGCGTAAGGACAATTGTGGAAGACGACTCCCTTAGTCTAATGGATTCATCATTACACTTCTGAACCTCTGCGTTTTTAGCTGTGGCAATGTACAAGAATTGATGTATCCCGAGGGCAATCGGCTAGTTATTACTCCAAATGATTAAAATTAACTAGTCACGCTTTAGAACAACTCCGACCACGTGTAGCGATCGCCAGAGTTGTACAAAGTTCAGCGAATCAATTTGCAATCGTGTTAGATTCATAACAACACCCTATTACAATTTAACGGGCCTCGGGCGGCTGTGCAATATTGGAAACAAATTCCAGGTTAAGTTGACTCAGTGGATTTGGACGGGTTATAGACGATGATTCTTTCAGTTTTCAATGTATTATCTGTTTAAGCATATGGAAGACGCCGTTATAAGCCGCATATCTTATCGTGTTGCCATTAGAACACAAATAAAATCCGTTTAAACCAACATCAACCAGTCAAATTAGTTTCAAAATATTCAATAGCTTACACATATAGCTTTCTGGAAATTGCTAGTCAGGGCGTTCAGAGATCGGTCGAGCCCAACACCTTGGAGGTGTGGGTGGACCTTACGCTAGGGATGGGATGGACATAGATACAAATGGAAAGTCTATTAGCATGCTGCGGGCAATCGGTTATGCCGACGTAATCGCTTAATAGACCGCCAAGTTGTACGAATTGTATATCTTTACTATTTAATAAATATTATATAGAATAATTTGAAACTATAATTTGAAACTAAATTGACTGGGCGTTGTTGTCTCCATAGTCAGTAACACCGCCTAGTCAATTTACTTTTAAAATATTCAACCGCGTACACGTATAGCTTTCTGGAGATCGCTGGCACACGTATTACCAATCTTAAAAATTGGTATATTCCCTAATACAGTTTCAACAAGATTTAAGTAAAACTCCCGGGTCAGTATAACGATCCGTAGATCCGTACGCTCAATCATGACTCTTTCTGCCATCGTCCTAACACCACCGCTCCCGCCCCACCACCAGCCACATAGTGTCTCACGATACTGTAGTCGTTTGCATTACCATAACCATCGTTATTTTGATGATCAGGGTCACGAGCATCAAGATCTTGAATATCATAATCAAGTTCATCATCATCATCATCATCATCATCATCATCGTCGTCGTCGTCGTCTCTGACATCGTCGTCGTCTCTGACATCGTCGCATTTAACGTATCATTTACATTTATCGGATTCATCGACATTATCACAGTTTTGTTGTCGTCGTCGTCTTCATCGTCGTTGTTGGCGTTGATGTTGCCGTGTGGCTAATTGTCTTCATTCGCAGTACCGCGCAATTTTGTTTGATCTTTTGAGCTGTCGTAGGTTGGATGCTTCGGAATTCGGTGAGGTCTTCTGTACTGAAGGTTCCATCCGAATTGTTGCTAAGTTCTGTTCTTGCATTTAAAACCTAAACGCGAACTAGAGGTCCCAGAGTTTAGATTACCGAATACGCGTTACCTGCATACGTCGCTGTCACTGACACTTACACCCAGCTGGGCGCTGACAAGGGTAAGCGCTACATGGCCAGTGTTGTTGTAGCGAGTATTTATCGGAACATTGTGGAGGCGCAAACGCATTCTTCTGCTATATTACTCTTGATTTTCGCTGTCGGCCTCGTTTGTGGACCGCGGAGATCCAGTTCTTTGATTTTATTTGCGCATTGTTTATTTTCAGCTCTTAAATTAACACTTGCGACAGAATATCGCTCAAGTTGGATTGTACATTTCATTCCACGAATAAGTGAACTGCTTCCTGTATGGAACGATTAATAACAGGTTCTAGGGTAGCACTCAAAAGTTATATATATATATATGAGTGTGAAAGCTGTGATGGCATTAAACACACGCATACCCCCCCCCCCCCCCTAGAGTATGCTATTCATATTATCCATTGCTCAAACTTGAAATAAACTCTATGCACATTTACATAACAATGGATCTTTACTATAGCGCATTAAATGATTTCAGATACATCAAAATAATATTACAAAAACATTTTGCGTGCGGGCATACGTGCGATCGCCTGTATGTGTGCGTGTGTGCGGGCGTGTGCGCTTGAGCGCATGTATGTGTGCGTGCGCGCTTGACCGCCTGTATGTGTGCGTACATGCGTGGGTGCTTCATGTATGTGTGCGTGCGCGCTTGACCGCCTGTATGCGTGCGTACATGCGTGGGTGCTTGAGCGCCTGTATGTGTGCGCGTGTGCTTGAGCGCCTGTATGTGTGCATGCGTGCTTGAGCGCCTGTATGTGTGCGTGCACGCATGAGAGCCTGTATGCGTGCGTGTGGGTGTGAGCGCCTGTATTGTGTGCGTGCATGCGTGCGGGCTTGAGCGCCTGTACGCGTGCGTGTGTACATGCGTGCGTGCTTGAGCGTGTGTATGTGTGGGTGTGTGCGTGCGTGCGTGCGTGCTTGAGCGCCTGTATATGTGCATGTGTGCACGCGTGATTGAGTGCCTGTATGTATGCGCATGTGCGTGCATGATTGAGCGCTTGTATGTGTGCGTGTGTGCATGCGTGCTTGAGCGCCTGTATATGTGCATGTGGGCGTGCGTACTTGAGCGTCTGTATGTGTGTGTGTGTGTGTGTGTGTGTGTGTGTGTGTGTGTGTGTGTGTGTGTGTGTGTTGTGTGTGTGTGTGTGTGTGTGTGTGTGTGTGTGTGTGTGTGCGCGCGCGTGCGTGTTTGAGTGCCTGTATGTGTGCGTGTGTGCGTGCATGCTTGAGTGCCTGTATGTGCACGTGTGTGCGTGCATGCTTGACTGCCTGTATATGTGCGTGTATGCTTGAGCGCCTGTATGTGTGCGTGTGTGCATGCGTGCCTGAACATCTGAATGTGTGCGTGCATGCGTGTGTGCTTGAGCACCTGTATGCGTTCGTTTGTGCGTGCATGCACAATTGAGAGCATGTAGGTGTGCGTGTGTGCACGCTTGAGCACTTGTATGTGTGCATGCGGGCGCGCTTGATCTGTGCGTGCATGCGCAATTGAGCGCCTGTATGTGTGCGTGCATATATGATTGATAACCTGTATTGTTGCATGCATGTGTGCGTGCATGCGTGTGTGCTTGAGTGCATGTGTGCATGCCTGTGCGTGTGCGTGCTTGAGTGCCTGTATGTGTACAGGTGTGCTAGAGCGCCTGTATGTGTGCGTGCATGCGCACGTGCTTGAGTGCCTGTATGTGTGTCTGTTTGGTTGAGCGCATATATGTGTGCATGGGTTCTTGAGCGATTTGTATGTGTGTGTGCATGCTTGAGCGACTATATGTGTGCGTGCATGCGTGGGTGCTTGAGCAGCTGTATGTGGGCGTGTGTGCGTGCATCTGCGCTTGAGCGCATGTATGTGTGCGTGCGTGCACGCTTGAGAACGTGTATGTGTGCATGCCTATATGTGTTTGTGTGCATACGTGTGTGCTTGAGCACCTGTATATATGCGTGCATGAGTGAGTCCTTGAGGGCCTGAATGTGTGTGTGTGCGCGTGTGTGTGCGTGCGTGTGCGTGCGTGCACACTTGAGCACCTGCACGTGTGTGTGTGCGTGCTTGAGCACCTGTATATGTGCGGGCATGCGTGCTTGAGCGCCTGTATGTGTGCGTGCATGCAAGTGT
>CM067360.1:5718067-5720567 GCA_034401795.1 Chaetoderma sp. LZ-2023a
ATGTGTGCGTGCATGCGTGCGTGCTTGAGCCCTTGTATGTGTGAGTGCATGCGTGCCTGTATGTGTACCTGTGTGCTTGAGCACCTGCATGTGTGCGTACATGCGTGCGTGCTTGAGCGCCTTTATGTGTGCGTGTGTGCTTGAACGCCTGTATGTGTGCGTGCGCGCGTGCATGCGTAAGTGCCTGTATGTATGCGTGCATGCGTGCGTGCTTGAGCGCCTGTATGTCTGCGTGCATGCGTGCATGCTTGGGCGCCTGTAGCTGTGCGTGCATGTGTGTGTGCTTGAGCGCATGTGTATGTGCGAGCTTGAGCACCTGTATGTGTGCTGGAGCACATGTATGTATGTGTGCGTGCATGCGTGCGTGCTTGAGCCCTTGTATGTGTGAGTGCATGCGTGCCTGTATGTGTACGTGTGTGCTTGAGCACCTGCATGTGTGCGTACATGCGTGCGCGCTTGAGCGCCTTTATGTGTGCGTGTGTGCTTGAACGCCTGTATGTGTGCGTGCGCGCGTGCATGCGTAAGTGCCTGTATGTATGCGTGCATGCGTGCGTGCTTGAGCGCCTGTATGTCTGCGTGCATGCGTGCATGCTTGGGCGCCTGTAGCTGTGCGTGCATGTGTGTGTGTGCTTGAGCGCATGTGTATGTGCGAGCTTGAGCACCTGTATGTGTACTGGAGCACATGTATGTGTGCGTGCATGAGTCCGTGCTTGAGCGCCTGTATGTGTGCGTGCGTGCTTGAGCACCTGTATGTGTGCGTGCATGTGTGTGTGTTTGAGCACCTGTATGTGTGCCTGTGTGTGCGTGTGCCCGAGCGCCTGTGTGTGTGCATGTGTGCTTGGGCACGTGTATGAGTGCATGTGTGCGTGTGTGCCCGAGCGCCTGTATGTGTGCATGTGTGCCCGAGCGCCTGTATGTGTGCATGTGTGCCCGAGCGCCTGTATGTGTGTGTGCGCGCTTGATATCCTGTATGTGTGCGTGCATGCATGCGTGCTTGAGCGCCTGTGTGTATGCCTGTGTGTGTGTGAGTGCTTGAGTGCCTGTATGTGTGCGTGCATGCATGTGTGCGTGCTTGAGCGCGTGTATGTGTGCGTGTGCGCGTGCGTGCGTGATTGGGCACCTGTATGTGTGTGTGTGCGTGCGCGCCTGAGCACCTGTAAGTGTGCGCGCGTGCGTGCTTGAGCGCCTTAAGTGTGCGTGTGTGTTTGCGTGCGTGCGTGCGTGTGTGCATGCTACCCTGCATATCATTTTTTCCTCCTATATAATCATACTATGTCTAGATGTAGACAAATTGAACTGGTATAGTATAGGTATAGACAAATAACGAAACGGATGTAGGCCCTAAACAGAATGTATACTAAGAAGAGCTAACGCAAATATTATCACTTACATCATCATGCTGTATTTTGACAGACATTTGTATATATAGAATTCGCAATATGGTGTTAGCGAATGTGTGCTATCCGTCTTAAATAATTTCCGTGAAATTATGCAGTATGTTAGAAAATATACTGATGCTATTACGAATTCGATAATATACATATTTCTGTCAAAATACAGCATGATGATGTAGGTTAGAATATGTTCGACGACGTTGCCTGTGATATGATTATCTAAATCGTTAGTTATATCCTCTGGCAGAATATATATACAAACAGCCATACTTGTATTACACATATAACAATGCATGCTCACACACATACAGTACCGCCAGTTGAAATTGTGCAACTG
This sequence comes from Chaetoderma sp. LZ-2023a, assembly GCA_034401795.1. NCBI lineage: Eukaryota > Metazoa > Mollusca > Caudofoveata > Chaetodermatida > Chaetodermatidae > Chaetoderma > Chaetoderma sp. LZ-2023a. The sequence goes on from CM067360.1 coordinate 5,719,799, forward strand.
TAGAGGAAAGCTGTTATTCTGAAATTAAAGGTGCATATTCACACCAGAATGATTGAAAATAAAATTGTTAAAATTGCAACTTTTATAAGCTTAAACTGTGAGCCTATGTGTAATGAAACGAAATAAATCTTAACATATGATGATTCCATTCCATATAAATTAACATCAGTTTTTAAGTTGAAAAATTGAAATAGAGGCTCACAGTTTAACTCTCTAAAAGTGTATAATTTAAACAATTTTATTTTCAGAAACTTTACTGTGAATATGCACCTGTAATCATTAATATGTGTGTGAGCCGATGTTCACAGCGCAATTTAACTGACTGCGTTGTTGTCCTTATCTAGCTGTCTGGCTGATACACAAAATTCATACGTTGATTCGGAGAGGGAAGTTAATTCACTCGACGCACAAGCCAGTGTGTCCTGTCTGCGCGCGTGGCTATGTGTGTATGTATGTCTATGTGGCAAGCCTTACAAAATATGGGGCGTTGTGTAAAAAACCTAATTTACAGCGTTATTATTTTAGCATACGGACATGTTCCTACAGGATCGTTATCTTTTGGACAGTGTATATCTCTGAGTTCAAATACAAATAACTAAGGATATCTTTTCATGTATGGCTGCCTCTAATATGAAAGTTAGGGTAAAATTAATGAAGCATACCTCTTCGTAAGAAAGAAAACTCCATCGCCCACGTTATTAATCTCCCATGCACAGTCCTGTTGAATGATCTGAAAACAACACGACGGCAAATTGCAGATCACTTAGCC
>CM067360.1:5725567-5738826 GCA_034401795.1 Chaetoderma sp. LZ-2023a
TGACAACACATGGTAGTCACATGTAATTGTTTGATACCGCAAATGTGTCAATACAGTTTGTACGATATTGCATACAAACGCATTTGTTACATACGCGCGTATGCATATGGCAATGACTTGATGGTAGAATATGTCATTACATCAGATGGTGTAAATACTGGGTAGTTACAATTTATTGGTTGGTACCATTATATGAAATCTATTATGCCTAATGACTTATAATTTTCTAGAAACATTTTGCAGTGAGCGTGTTTTAGTCTTATATATATCGTCGATTATGTTTATGCACACGCATCTAGGCTGTGGAGCAATCAAATACGCTTATACCGTGACTCAAGATGGTACGGTATTTGTCACGAAGTTATGGTGGAATACCGAAGCTGATGGTAATGATATGTGATCATCAGCGATAGGACAGACAGAGCGACAGACAGCCATACATACATTGGTCACCTGGTAGCAGTTTCCATGATACATATTGGGTTCATCCATGGATGGTTATGTTCATCTAAATGGCTAAGGGCTACCACGACATGACTGCATGCCCTTATTGTAGCGTTTTTTACCATAAATATTACCCGGCAGCTTTATTGATGCTGTAGGAATAATCATAAATGAGCGATGTGTGCTTTTAGAGATGCCATATTCATGATATCGCTTTATAATACTGCGTCATATGAAGAGGGTGTCATATAATTGCAATGGGTTAGTAGAGGGGTTAATGGTATGGCTGAATGACGAGGAGGGATAGTAGCGGTGTGAGCGTTTGTGCGATGAATTTTAGTCATGTGTTAGCACTTGATTATTTGAGTGCACTCGCATACATAAACACATTCTGGGGAACAAATGACATGAGAATGATATTTGAACAATTTTATTTTTTTGGACTTCTTTGTAGGTTAGTGGTTCTATGCATTTTCTATCTGCATATACAGGGATTTTGGCCATCACGTTTTAATTATTTGTTAATAATATGACTACTAATACTATTAATTATATTATAATAGTTTGAAGTCTAATATGAATTGTTTACCTCAATTTGGATATAACGACAATAATATAAATTTTAGTTAGCCACCCACCCACTATGTATATGCGTTCGATGATTGACTCTTTACTCATATATTGTACATTAAGTCTAGTAGTTGAGGTACCCAGCGTTATCAGAATTCATTATTTGTCAGCATACTATGTGTTGGATCAGTGCTACAGAGTCGTATGCTTCTATGCAGAGTAACGCTTTGAATACCTCGTGTGTAGGATGATGTCATAATCAATTTCGTCATTAATCATGCGATGTAGTAGATCATAAATGCTTAATAGTACGTCGAGTTGTACAACGTAAACTGCAGAATATTCACAAACTAATCTGACAAAAAGAGTGCTCTAACATTGAAAGTCGCCAACTGCTTCCAGACCAATTCAGTAAAATATTCAACATAATATTTTGATAGTTGCAAACGCCGTAGCTATTTATAGATGAAAGACATGCTATTAAGTGTACATTCTACATGTGTCTACACATGTAGAATCATACCTCCCACCACAGATATAACTTCATATTTCAAAAACATAATAAAACGTACTGCTTCAAATTTGAGCATAATCTTTATGACTTAGACAATAGAAGTTTTGCCATTCCAATTATATCTAAATTTGTAGCAGCACATTTTACTCGGCTTTGAAAAAAGTTATTTATGATCTGGATTTTACCGCGGAGAGCGGAAAAACATAAACACTTGTTCTGCGGAAAAACATAAACACTTGTTCTGCGGAAAAACATAAACACTTGTTCTGCGGAAAAACATAAACACTTGTTCTGCGGAAAAACATAAACACTTGTTCTGCGGAAAAACATAAACATTTGTTCTGCGGAAAAACATAAACACTTGTTCTGCGGAAAAACATAAACACTTGATCTGCGGAAAAACATAAACACTTGATCTGCGGAAAAACATAAACACTTGATCTGCGGAAAAACATAAACACTTGATCTGCGGAAAAACATAAACACTTGATCTGCGGAAAAACATAAACACTTGATCTGCGGAAAAACATAAACACTTGATCTGCGGAAAAACATAAACACTTGATCTGCGGAAAAACATAAACACTTGATCTGCGGAAAAACATAAACACTTGTTCTGCGGAAAAACATAAACACTTGTTCTGCGGAAAAACATAAACACTTGATCTGCGGAAAAACATAAACACTTGTTCTGCGGAAAAACATAAACACTTGTTCTGCGGAAAAACATAAACACTTGATCTGCGGAAAAACATAAACACTTGTTCTGCGGGAAAACATAAACACTTGTTCTGCGGAAAAACATAAACACTTGTTCTGCGGAAAAACATAAACACTTGATCTGCGGAAAAACATAAACACTTGATCTGCGGAAAAACATAAACACTTGATCTGCGGAAAAACATAAACACTTGTTCTGCGGAAAAACATAAACACTTGTTCTGCGGAAAAACATAAACACTTGTTCTGCGGAAAAACATAAACACTTGATCTGCGGAAAAACATAAACACTTGATCTGCGGAAAAACATAAACACTTGATCTGCGGAAAAACATAAACACTTGATCTGCGGAAAAACATAAACAGTTGATCTGCGGAAAAACATAAACACTTGATCTGCGGAAAAACATAAACACTTGATCTGCGGAAAAACATAAACACTTGTTCTGCGGAAAAACATAAACACTTGATCTGCGGAAAAACATAAACACTTGATCTGCGGAAAAACATAAACACTTGTTCTGCGGAAAAACATAAACACTTGTTCTGCGGAAAAACATAAACACTTGTTCTGCGGAAAAACATAAACGCTTGTTCTGCGACACCCTTCCTATATTCTGAATGGCTCGTGTCTAGCTGCGTGCTATGATAATACACACGTATCTGTATTTTTAGCATGGGTAGGAGGTGGGTGGCGCGTTAAAAGTAATGATTTGTAACAAGACACAGTTAAGCATATGAAATATCCCAACAGGCACATGATGTGCATGACGCGATTTCAACGTGGATTCAATGTTGAAACAACATCATGTGCCTGATGGGTATATGCTTTAGCCAGTCATTCCAGTTGAATGTTTTTTAAAAATAAGTTTTCCTATGCTTGAAAATAGTTCCCTTAACGTTATGCAAGCCATTTTAAACCGTCATAATTATGACGTTTTCAGTAAAAATATACATTCGCTATTCAAGAGCATTTTTACAGTATATAATCATGATATTATTATTATGAAGGCAGTCATTTCATATGTGAATTTATAAAAACATTTTCTACACAAAAAATATATTTTCACTCAACCTGCTTTATCTCTAAGAACATTTATGGTTAGGTGAAGTGTATCAGTGGAGATTATTATGAAGGAAAACCATCCTTTAATGGCTAAAACTATTTTCATTTTCATATCAAAAGAATTATTGAGCCAGTCATCCCAGTTGAAAGGTTTTAAAAAAAAAAGAAGCTTTCCTATCCTCGAAAATAGTTCCCTCAATCGTATGTAAACCATTTAAAACTGCCAACATAAAATAATTATGACATTTTTCAGTAATATTATACATAGGCTATTCAAGAGCTTTTTTCAGTATATAATCCTAATACTATTATTATGAAGGCAGTCATTTTATATGTGAATTTACAAAAACTCATGTGAATTTACAAAAATGTTTTCTACATATAAAATATGTTTTCACTCAACTTGTATTTATCTCAAGAACATTTATGGTTAGGTGAAGAGTATGATGGAAGATTATTATGAAGGAAGTCATTTTATATGCAAATTTTCCAAAAAACATTATATGTCAGTGGTGACCCTATTAGAAGCACGATGCCATGATATGCCGTGATGACGCATGTTCGCATTTACGAGACATGACTGACTGAAATGCAGAAATGCACGCGAATGCGATAATCTTTGAACCGTTATTCCATCAATAATGCACCAGTCATTATTTGGTAAAGATCATAATTAACACCAACCGCTTTCAGTAGCTTCCTGTTTGCGAACTTATAGTTTAAGGGGTAAATGGACAGCAGCCCAACACGTACAGGTCGGGGCGAAGGCAGCACCTAGAGCTCACCTCTGCTATTCTTCCATTTGATCTTATTCCTCGCTCTCTCTATCTCTCACCCTCTCCCCCCCCCCCCCCTTTCCCCCTCTCTCTCTCTCTCTATCTCGGTCTTTCTTCCTACTCTCACCCCCCCCCCCCCCACATCACACTCAACATCTACACACTTATGCACACCAATAGACTACAATTAATTAAACTATTATAATTTGCCGCCATTTTGTTGTAAAAAAGTTTTGAATAATCTGTATGTGTATGGGAGACACGGGCATAAGACTCTAAGTCTTATCGTGCTTCCATCTGAACAAATAAATCACGTTTAAACCAAAGATCATAATACTATTGACGTGTGCTGTAAAGTACTGCGGGCTTCAGCCTGCATTTTGTCGCAAATTTATGGAGAGATCACTGCAGTGCTCTATTCAGCTGCATTTTGATGTGTATTTTTCTGGTGAGTGCAGATGTGTTTTGAAGTGCTGCATTGACATACCGATGCGCATTGCCAATAGAGGGTGAGGGGTGGGTGTGTACCATTTAAAGGTATGATCGACAACGAGTAAACAAATTAAATCATTTTACAATTTTTATTAATACTGACATCGTAAAACAACACAACATATTATTACATCAATATGATTCTAGTACACAACATCAAACTACGATATGTTTACTAATACTACAATATCAAGACAATATATCAATTAAAGGCACTGATATTATGGTGTTATCAGTTGTTTAACATATATTACGTCAGTGACGTGGCAAAACCACGATGCCATACACAATTGGCACAAATCTGTACTTAACTCTTTAGTGACTAAATTTGTTCCTGAAAATTAATATATCAGGCTTAACCCTTCAATGGCGAAAATGTACATAGCCGTCCTCCTTAGTGGGCTAGAGGAAGACACATTTGCGCTTCGTGAGAAGACTAATTTTGAAATTTTACCACCGGAATGGCTGCTACAGATATCTAAATCATGGCGCAGTGGTTATTTAAGTCTGATGAATATTTTGAAACTAATTTGCCTGGCATTGCCATAGTAAGCTACAAACTCGCATTCATGTTAGTTACGTAGTATTCATCAGCATAGATATATAATTGACAGACCACTAAGGAGGGCAGCTATGGATGGTTTCACCATTAAAGGGTTAAGCCCGATATATTAATTGAAGGCATCAATATTATGACATTAACAGTTGTTTATCGTATATTACATCGTCGTTGTACATTAACCATGACGTCATACACAAATGGTACAGATCGGAACTATGTTCATATAAATCGTAATGTTTGTTAAGTTCATAGCGATATTCATCTTCACACATTTCTTGTAATGCGTCTTCAATATACAGTTCGAGATTGTCAATCGGATTAAAGTTAAAATCAATATCTAAACACGAATGTTGACACTGACTCGGATGATTCACACTGCAACCATTACAATTTTGTACCGATAGCCTTTGTATCTTTGTAGACAGCATATACGCGAGTAATCTCTGACTGTTCTCACGCTCATTAGGCAAAGCGCAATAATGCCATGCATCATACATACTCTTACAATACTGGCATAGTCTCATATCATCGTGATTTAGTTCATCATCAGTATCAATAGCATTGCGATTTAGTTCATCAACGACACACATGATGTTGAGATTTATTTCATCATCGACACACATGTCATGGTGGTATATAGCACCTATACTATCCGGCGAAATGTCCATTGACAATACTGGATCATCATTAGTTGACGTAGTAGGTAGAATGCCAGACATGTTCAGATTACTGTATACCGTAAACGCACAGAGGTAATGTGGAAAACTCCTCTGCGGAGTTCTGTTCTGTTTTACCATTAAAGGTAGGCAATGTGGATAACAGCGAGTCAGCGTTCAGTTTCAAAAGTTCCCACTCAGCGTCTGACATGTACAATCCAGTATGCATAGCTCGCGTAGCTACATCAGAGCAGAAAATGTAACATATGTCAATGCAGGGAAAATCGTCGCTGATAGATATGCGAACAGGAGTCCAGCGAATATGTAAATTGTATGCTCTCCTTTTTGCACGCACGACATATATTCTCTTCAAGATCAGGAATGATATACACCAGTTGTCTAAACGCTTTTATGCTTATATATACACCACGTTTAGTAGGATAACAATCGGGATGAAACTGTCGCAGATCAATACACCACTTTTCGCCAAATCGAATTGTTCGCGCTTTACGCAAAATTCCGAGATCACACCAATATGATGATTACTTTAAATACTTCGAACATTGATCAGTCGCCATTATGAATGACTAAAAGCGATAGATGTGACATGCGAGACAATGTCATTTATATTGCATTGGCAACAATAGCGTCCAGCTGCCACCTGCATGAACAATAGCGTCCACCCACCCATTTAGAACAATGGCACCCAAATGCACATTTAGAACAATAGTGCACAGCATACACTTATGAACAATAGCGGTCACCCGCATGAACAATAGCTCCCAGAGGACACCTGCATGAACAATAGCGCACAACGTACACTTATGAATGATAGCTCGAACCTGTATGAACATGGCAGATGCGTACCATCATTCACATGTGTCTGTGAACGTTGTCCATGTTGATGATAGTGACTACAGTTCATTATGAAGATTATATCACAAATATTAGAAATTGTCAATTAATAAGGTGTCTAATGAGGTTTCTAATGAGGTTTTGCAATAAAAATAATAATAATCACAGCCATTTGACAATGTCTATTCCATATTCCGGTAATAACGATGTACTAGTTTGAGTCATGATCAAAATCCTCCCATAGTTAATTATACGGTAGCTTAAAACCCGACGCATACTCCTCATAAAAAAAGTGCTGTTGTACGAATTGTATGGCTTTACTATTTAATAAATATTATGTTAAACATTTTGATACTCCTTTGACTGGGAGCTATTGCTGCCTATAGGTAGCAACAGCGCCCAGTCAAATTAGTTTTAAAATATTCAACAGCTTACCTGTATAGTTTTCTCGAAATCGCTAGTTAGGGAGGGTTCGATCGATCCTAACAGATGCGAAGTGTGGGTGGAGCTTAGCTTACAAATGGGTGGAGCACAGCTGAAGCTGGAAAGGTCCATTGACTTACAATAGGCATATGCACTTTTTACTATATTATCTGACTAGTGATGTTATAGGCATTTGAAATTTGGGTTTGAGAAAACTGATCTGCCTCAGACCTGCCAAATAAAATTACAAAAATTTCTTTGCACGTGAAAATGAATACACCAAATATTATGATCTATACATAATTGATTATGTGTGAGTTCACGGTGAGTGATGATATGGAATACAAGATGTGCTCATATGCATATCGAAGATACGTGGCATTTTGGAACCAAAATACTGATTATTTTTTTATAATTTGTTACATGGTCCTATACCAGCAACATCACTTCCAATGGGGTTACATAGTATAGTACCCTAGTATCTGATACATGAGTACATGCGTACACATCTAGATGATAATATTACTGAAACAGATGGCAATGCTAACGAATAAAAATATGGAAAACTAACTTCTGTGTAAGATCTACCTGTCAGAGATTTACCGAACAAAAATAAAAATAGAATATAGATGTGTGGGATTTCTGCTACTTTCTGATGATGAAATTATGAGTGGTCACATAAAGGCGTATGTAAAGTCACGCAACAAATCCATTTTTTCTATACTACAAATAATAATAACTACATCAAAAAGTGTTTTAAACATTTTGTCATGTGCAACATGAGGGTGTGTAAATTGGATATGTGGGTAGGAGGTGGGATGTTCATGCTGACTACATGCGGTATCATGTACAATTCTATATACTCTATATATACAATATTCTGACCACAATTATTTATATATTATTAATGTCTTTTTATAAAATAGGTCTATTTTGAGTCTCATCTGTTCACAAGAATGTTTAATGTGAGGGTTAAAGTCATGTCTTGATAATGCTTGGCCGTTCTACTAGAGAATATTACCGGGCCACGGTTATCTCACAAATAGTATTATAACCGAATTTCGGAACCGAATGGTCGAATACCTTAAGGAACCGAATGAACGTAATCTTAATAAATTAATTCATACGCGATACCAATTGAAAGATGAGTGTTGTAAATGCAAATGGTGTCGTGAAGCTAGAGAGTTATATCAATGCACACAGAACCAGTAAACATCACAAAACAACATCAGGCTCTTTTTCAAGGGCCACCAAATCTTAAAGTTTTGTCTTTCTATGCAGTGGTCATTGTTTTACTATAGTGTGGCCAGCCAACCTCACAGCACACACGCACGAACACACAAGTGCATATGGCACCAACGCCATGACAAATTAATTACAAAATATTCAACGGTATGATTATTAAATAGTAAAAAGACATACCTGGCTATGTTACCTCACATCACACACACGTGCATATGGCAACAACAGCTCCATGAGAAATTAATTTCAAATATACACAATGGTATAATTATTAAATAGTAAAAGAAATGCCTGGCTATCTATCCTTACATCACCCACCCACCCACCCACCCACCCACCCACCCACCCACCCACCCACCCACCTACCCACCCACACCCCCACCCACCCCAGCCACCCACACACCCCCACCCACCCACCCACCCACACACACACCCGCCCGCCCGCCCGCCCGCCCGCCCGCCCGCCCGCCCGCCCGCCCGCCCGCCCGCCCGCCCGCCCGCCCGCACGCACGCACGCACGCACGCACGCACGCACGCACGCACGCACGCACGCACGCACGCACGCACGCACGCACGCACGCACGCACGCACGCACGCACGCACGCACGCACGCACGCACGCACGCACGCACGCACGTGGTGCAATGGTAGTTTCAGGGAATATTTTCTTATACTAATTTGACATAGGAAGATACAATTCATGCTAGTTTCAAAATAATCGTCAGATATAGTTTAACATTTTGATTTTTTCAAACCTAAGTCGTGGCGTGGTGGTAGTTTACGCAAATATTTTTTTGATACTATTGTGGCATAGGAAGTTACGATTCACGTTAGTTTCAAAATATTCATCAGATATGATATTTTAGCATTTTGATTTTTTGAAACCTAAATCGTGGCGCGGTGGTGATTTAAGCAAATATTTTTTGATATTAATTTGGCATAGGAAGCTTCAATTCACGATAGTTTCAAAATATTCAACAGATACAAACCAGCTGTGTGCTATTGTTCATAAGTGGGTGCTGGACGCTATTGTTCTAAATGCTCGGCTGTGCACTATTGTTCATGCAGGTGGCCAATGCGCTCTCATGCAGTATAGCTAATGTATTTTATAGTCTGCAATATGAAAGATGTATTTTGTGAAAAAGCATTTAACAGCGATCAGCAGCATGGTTTCCAAAAAAAAGGTAATAAAATTAGGAAAATTACTGTGTGCGGGTACATACACATGTTGCAGCGTGTATAAATGTGTAGCCGCCTGTTTAAAATTGCGGCCACAACATTTTTTGAAAATTTAATAATAAAATGACTGCCACTTTAAAGACATATATCTCCTTAAATACGATAGATACATGATTATTATCTATATAATATTATATATACAACATCGTTTAGGTTACCTATATATTACCCGTGTAGCGATGTACTTCGCTCTGGTTTTTTTGAAAATTAAATGACTGGGGTCACTTAGTTTCAAAATATCTTTTTAACCACGATGGGGGGGGGGGTGCTGCCCCCACCCCACCCCCCTGATTAATACGTTAAACACGATCAGCAAGAACACTATCAACGCACGCGTGTCAATACCTATTTAAAAACATTAATTTATGCATTAGCACGTCATTTAAACAATAGCGTCCATCCGACCATTTAGAACAATAGCGTGCTGCGGACACCTGCATGAACAATAGCGCACAGCCGCTCATTTAGAACAATAGCGTCCACCCGCTCATTTAGAACAATAGCGTCCACCCACTCATTCAAAATAACCAATCAGAACGCAGTATTTAAATAGGTCAAGAGCTCAGTTGCATAACAATAGCTCCCGGCGAGCCCCTTGACTATTCTTGTGATATTAGCTTTAATGCCTTATCTAAGCAAGAGGTTAGTTACTTAGCTGTGTTGTAATAACTCCCTCATTCAGAAATACAACAAGTTTATGTTGTATCTTAGTTCACCTTTCCAGAGTATCCCCCCATCATATAACGCCATAATCAACTATGTGACATTATGTGTAGAATGACATCATAATGAATGACGTCATGAATGACGTCGATACGTACGTCACGGACGCAAATTTGAAGACGGTATATGCGTTGCTGTACACATTGTATGTCTTTACTATTTAATAAATATTCTTTGAATATTTTGAAACTAATTTGACTGGGCACTGTTGCTGCCATAGGCAGCAACATCACCCAGTAAAAGTAGTTACAAAATACTCAACAACTTCCCTGTATAGTTTTCAGGAAATTGATAGTTAGGAAATTCGGGGATTGATCAATCCCAACACGGCGAGGTGTGGGTGGAGCTTAGCTAGTGAAGGGCGTGGAATAGCTAAAATGGAAAGGTCCATTGCAGCAAATTAAAAATCCTTCGGAACTCGTGATGTGGACTACCTGCTTAGATTGGTAGAATGTTTGAACAATTACTCTTAGATATAGGTAATCACGTGATTTTTACGGAATTGTTATTAAAACCATTCATGCAGCGCGAGACTCCTCCATTACACGCCAAACAAGCGGCAATCATGCGCACACGAATTGAGGAGAGAAATCATTTTATACCCAATTAGATTATATAAACATTGTATACGAAAGACCAATAGAAAGTAATTTTATAAATATTATGTGTATGATTAAATATTTTGAAACTAATTTGACTGGGATTTGGTGCCACAAACAACAGCAGCATCTTGCCGTCGTAACATTAGTTTCAAAGTAATGGAAAGTTTACCGACAGAGTGCCATTCATCATACGCTATGTTGTGGTAATAGAATATAATCGAAATGTTGATTTTGGCTCAAATGGGGCTCCGTTTTCACCATTTAATGGACAAATCTGGTCAATAAAATTATAATTTCCTCATGAAAAATGTCGATTTGCAGACTGGGGAAGATTATTCTTGAAAATTTACCGCTTGAATCTCTGGTTTCGTTATCTAGACAGTAATTTCAGTGGTAACTTAAAAAAAGAACAACCTCTTTAGGTCTGCAAATTTTGACAGTTCTGAAGACCACGACAGAGGCCGACTTAGCAGCACTATTTATAATTAAAAAGATTAATCAGTATTGGCTAAACAGAATATATAAGTAAACTTGGTGTTTCGGTTTGAGCATGCTTACGGCGGTTTGCACACCGTCACCATATTGAATCAATTTACGATGTGAGATCGGTATATCGCGCAGCTCTACTACTATCATGTAATTCCACTAAAGATTGAAACACAATACAATTCTTTATTAAATACACTGTACTGTTCATTAGAAACTATATTGTTCTCAAATAATAAATTATTGTTCTCATATGTTAAAATGGTGAACAGCCAATGAGTTCAATAGTTTCAAGACGCAATAATTCTGGAATTGTTAAATATCTTGTAAACAATTTGATTGAAAATTTATGGTGACCTAACCATCAATAACTGTTTGTAAAATCACTTAAAATTATGCTACGCGATCAATTATATACTTTATAGACAATGGTGTATTTAAGAACTCATGACACAGTCAGTTAATAACAATTTAGTATATATGTTTTATTTTCTAACATCCATACCTGAAGAATATGTTAATGATGGCGATGATGATGCTATGTCAATGCGGGGTTCCATTCTGTGTATGGACCTAACATTCATCAATTGGTGACACGATAGAACAGTGACGATATGTGTCGTGTCAATGCAGATCATAACAAAAACCGTGCATGTAGCCTTGGAGGCTCATTTACCGGAATATGAAAGCACGTTTCTTTATCATTATTAACACTCACACTTTATGCGCCACAAACTATGCATTACAGTCTCATATATACGTTTTTTCTACTCTCATTTTCCTCGGAAAGCAGAAGATAGCAGTCTGGACAAACACATACTAAGTCACAAGTACCATTTCCCAGATAATTTTCAAGACAACTGTTATTAAGGAACGTTCTATTGTATGCTGTCCATGGGATAAGGTTGATACCATTTTCCTTTTTTCGGGACAGGCACTTCATAGTCTACTTTTATTGTTTAAATTACAAATTACATTTATGACTGCCTTTAAAGTTATAGAGTACTTTGCACTCAATACAGTAATAACATAGAAAAGGAGCAACAGATGTTATTAGAATAATTTGGTTCTCACGTCCAGAATGCGTTAACACCACTTCTGTCAACGTGAAAGCACTCGAAGTGCTAAGTATATCAATTAACATTTTAATGGTCAAGATTTTTCAAGGAAATTCTAATTCTCTGAAAGCCAAGAGAAGACGATTTTTGCAAACGCACCACTGCGTGATATAAAAATAGCTTTCTGTTGTCAAGCATATGAATAATTTCCAAAACAACTAGAGACTGTTTTGGTTAACTTAACCGAAAAGAAGTTGAGAAAGCGCTCGATACCCTGACAAATGAGAGTGCATCCGGACCTGATGGCACGAGCAATGAAATATACAAACATGCAAGTGACATCATTTGAATACCGATCACGTACCTAATCAATTCAGCTTTTATGCACTACATTCCCATCGATGCTATAGGCCATTGCACCCCTTATCGTGCTACAGAAGCCAATGGGGCCACAATCTGTCAACCATTGTGCTCCTCATCAGCACACGGACTATCCTATTCAATGTTACTCTATGTCACATCCGAGACAATATCGACGACTTCAGGGTATCATGTCAAAGTGGCATTAAATATGCTCAGACATTGTATGGGCTCAACGTATGCTTGTGTCAGTACTCATGCCTAAACACTGAGCTTTCCATGAAATGTGTATTGATATTTCATGAGCCTTTGAGACATTCAAATATCCTAGATGTACTACGCCAGGACAGGTACAATGAAGATGATCTGCGACTAGTGAGACTACTACACACATACAACAAACTGAGAATTCCAGTCAGGTCGGTGAAATCTGCAGAGTTTGGGACATCAGTCGGCCCAACACACGTGTCAT
>CM067360.1:5739326-5926826 GCA_034401795.1 Chaetoderma sp. LZ-2023a
CACGACACGACGATGTTCATCTACAGTCCTAGAGAAGCCAATATCCATCTACAGTCCTAGAGAAGCCAATGTCCATCTACAGTCCTAGAGAAGCCAATGTCCATCTACAGTCCTAGAGAAGCCAATGTCCATCTACAGTCCTAGAGAAGCCAATGTCCATCTACAGTCCTAGAGAAGCCAGTGCCCATCTACAGTCCTAGAGAAGCCAATGTCCATCTACAGTCCTAGAGAAGCCAATATCCATCTACAGTCCTAGAGAAGCCAATGTCCATCTACAGTCCTAGAGAAGCCAATGTCCATCTACAGTCCTAGAGAAGCCAATGTCCATCTACAGTCCTAGAGAAGCCAATGTCCATCTACAGTCCTAGAGAAGCCAATGTCCATCTACAGTCCTAGAGAAGCCAATGTCCATCTACAGTCCTAGAGAAGCCAATGTCCATCTACAGTCCTAGAGAAGCCAATGTCCATCTACAGTCCTAGAGAAGCCAATGTCCATCTACAGTCCTAGAGAAGCCAATGTCCATCTACAGTCCTAGAGAAGCCAATGTCCATCTACAGTCCTAGAGAAGCCAATGTCCATCTACAGTCCTAGAGAAGCCAATGTCCATCTACAGTCCTAGAGAAGCCAATGTCCATCTACAGTCCTAGAGAAGCCAATGTCCATCTACAGTCCTAGAGAAGCCAATGTCCATCTACAGTCCTAGAGAAGCCAATGTCCATCTACAGTCCTAGAGAAGCCAATGTCCATCTACAGTCCTAGAGCAGCCAGTGCCCATCTACAGTCCTAGAGAAGCCAGTGTCCATCTACAGTCCTAGAGAAGCCAATGTCCATCTACAGTCCTAGAGAAGCCAATGTCCATCTACAGTCCTAGAGAAGCCAATGTCCATCTACAGTCCTAGAGAAGCCAGTGTCCATCTACAGTCCTAGAGAAGCCAGTGTCCATCTACAGTCCTAGAGAAGCCAATGTCCATCTACAGTCCTAGAGAAGCCAGTGCCCATCTACAGTCCTAGAGAAGCCAGTGTCCATCTACAGTCCTAGAGAAGCCAGTGTCCATCTACAGTCCTAGAGAAGCCAGTGCCCATCTACAGTCCTAGAGAAGCCAATGTCCATCTACAGTCCTAGAGAAGCCAGTGCCCATCTACAGTCCTAGAGAAGCCAATGTCCATCTACAGTCCTAGAGAAGCCAATGTCCATCTACAGTCCTAGAGCAGCCAATGTCCATCTACAGTCCTAGAGAAGCCAATGTCCATCTACAGTCCTAGAGAAGCCAATGTCCATCTACAGTCCTAGAGAAGCCAGTGCCCATCTACAGTCCTAGAGAAGCCAATGTCCATCTACAGTCCTAGAGAAGCCAATGTCCATCTACAGTCCTAGAGAAGCCAATATCCATCTACAGTCCTAGAGAAGCCAATGTCCATCTACAGTCCTAGAGAAGCCAATGTCCATCTACAGTCCTAGAGAAGCCAATGTCCATCTACAGTCCTAGAGAAGCCAATGTCCATCTACAGTCCTAGAGAAGCCAGTGCCCATCTACAGTCCTAGAGAAGCCAATGTCCATCTACAGTCCTAGAGAAGCCAATATCCATCTACAGTCCTAGAGAAGCCAATGTCCATCTACAGTCCTAGAGAAGCCAATGTCCATCTACAGTCCTAGAGAAGCCAATGTCCATCTACAGTCCTAGAGAAGCCAATGTCCATCTACAGTCCTAGAGAAGCCAATGTCCATCTACAGTCCTAGAGAAGCCAATGTCCATCTACAGTCCTAGAGAAGCCAATGTCCATCTACAGTCCTAGAGAAGCCAATGTCCATCTACAGTCCTAGAGAAGCCAATGTCCATCTACAGTCCTAGAGAAGCCAATGTCCATCTACAGTCCTAGAGAAGCCAATGTCCATCTACAGTCCTAGAGCAGCCAATGTCCATCTACAGTCCTAGAGAAGCCAATGTCCATCTACAGTCCTAGAGAAGCCAATGTCCATCTACAGTCCTAGAGAAGCCAGTGCCCATCTACAGTCCTAGAGAAGCCAATGTCCATCTACAGTCCTAGAGAAGCCAATGTCCATCTACAGTCCTAGAGAAGCCAATATCCATCTACAGTCCTAGAGAAGCCAATGTCCATCTACAGTCCTAGAGAAGCCAATGTCCATCTACAGTCCTAGAGAAGCCAATGTCCATCTACAGTCCTAGAGAAGCCAATGTCCATCTACAGTCCTAGAGAAGCCAGTGCCCATCTACAGTCCTAGAGAAGCCAATGTCCATCTACAGTCCTAGAGAAGCCAATATCCATCTACAGTCCTAGAGAAGCCAATGTCCATCTACAGTCCTAGAGAAGCCAATGTCCATCTACAGTCCTAGAGAAGCCAATGTCCATCTACAGTCCTAGAGAAGCCAATGTCCATCTACAGTCCTAGAGAAGCCAATGTCCATCTACAGTCCTAGAGAAGCCAATGTCCATCTACAGTCCTAGAGAAGCCAATGTCCATCTACAGTCCTAGAGAAGCCAATGTCCATCTACAGTCCTAGAGAAGCCAATGTCCATCTACAGTCCTAGAGAAGCCAATGTCCATCTACAGTCCTAGAGAAGCCAATGTCCATCTACAGTCCTAGAGAAGCCAATGTCCATCTACAGTCCTAGAGAAGCCAATGTCCATCTACAGTCCTAGAGAAGCCAATGTCCATCTACAGTCCTAGAGCAGCCAGTGCCCATCTACAGTCCTAGAGAAGCCAGTGTCCATCTACAGTCCTAGAGAAGCCAATGTCCATCTACAGTCCTAGAGAAGCCAATGTCCATCTACAGTCCTAGAGAAGCCAATGTCCATCTACAGTCCTAGAGAAGCCAGTGTCCATCTACAGTCCTAGAGAAGCCAGTGTCCATCTACAGTCCTAGAGAAGCCAATGTCCATCTACAGTCCTAGAGAAGCCAGTGCCCATCTACAGTCCTAGAGAAGCCAGTGTCCATCTACAGTCCTAGAGAAGCCAGTGTCCATCTACAGTCCTAGAGAAGCCAGTGCCCATCTACAGTCCTAGAGAAGCCAATGTCCATCTACAGTCCTAGAGAAGCCAGTGCCCATCTACAGTCCTAGAGAAGCCAATGTCCATCTACAGTCCTAGAGAAGCCAATGTCCATCTACAGTCCTAGAGAAGCCAATGTCCATCTACAGTCCTAGAGAAGCCAATGTGCATCTACAGTCCTAGAGAAGCCAGTGTCCATCTACAGTCCTAGAGAAGATTGATACTTAGCCAGTGTCCATCTACAGTCCTAGAGAAGCCAATGTCCATCTACAGTCCTAGAGAAGCCAATGTCCATCTACAGTCCTAGAGAAGCCAGTGTCCATCTACAGTCCTAGAGAAGCCAGTGTCCATCTACAGTCCTAGAGAAGCCAGTGTCCATCTACAGTCCTAGAGAAGATTGATACTTAGCCAATGTCCATCTACAGTCCTAGAGAAGCCAGTGTCCATCTACAGTCCTAGAGAAGCCAATGTCCATCTACAGTCCTAGAGAAGCCAATGTCCATCTACAGTCCTAGAGAAGCCAGTGTCCATCTACAGTCCTAGAGAAGCCAGTGCCCATCTACAGTCCTAGAGAAGCCAGTGCCCATCTACAGTCCTAGAGAAGCCAGTGCCCATCTACAGTCCTAGAGAAGCCAGTGCCCATCTACAGTCCTAGAGAAGCCAGTGCCCATCTACAGTCCTAGAGAAGCCAGTGCCCATCTACAGTCCTAGAGAAGCCAGTGTCCATCTACAGTCCTAGAGAAGCCAGTGTCCATCTACAGTCCTAGAGAAGATTGATACTTAGCCAGTGTCCATCTACAGTCCTAGAGAAGATTGATACTTAGCCAGTGTCCATCTACAGGCCTAGAGAAGCCAGTGCCCATCTACAGTCCTAGAGAAGCCAGTGTCCATCTACAGTCCTAGAGAAGATTGATACTTAGCCAGTGTCCATCTACAGTCCTAGAGAAGATTGATACTTAGCCAGTGTCCATCTACAGGCCTAGAGAAGATTGATACTTAGCCAGTGTCCATCTACAGTCCTAGAGAAGATTGATACTTAGCCAGTCTCTATCTACAGTCCTAGAGAAGATTGATACTTAGCCAGTATCCATCTACAGTCCTAGAGAATATTGATACTTAGCCAGTGTCCATCTACAGTCCTAGAGAAGATTGATACTTAGCCAGTGTCCATCTACAGTCCTAGAGAAGATTTCTACTTAGCCAGTGTCCATCTACAGTCCTAGAGAAGATTGCTACTTAGCCAGTGTCCATCCACAGTCCTAGAGAAGATTGATACTTAGCCAGTGTCCATCTACAGTCCTAGAGAAGATTGCTACTTAGCCAATGTCCATCTACAGTCCTAGAGAAGCCAATGTCCATCTACAGTCCTAGAGAAGCCAATGTCCATCTACAGTCCTAGAGAAGCCAGTGCCCATCTACAGTCCTAGAGAAGCCAATGTCCATCTACAGTCCTAGAGAAGCCAATATCCATCTACAGTCCTAGAGAAGCCAATGTCCATCTACAGTCCTAGAGAAGCCAATGTCCATCTACAGTCCTAGAGAAGCCAATGTCCATCTACAGTCCTAGAGAAGCCAATGTCCATCTACAGTCCTAGAGAAGCCAATGTCCATCTACAGTCCTAGAGAAGCCAATGTCCATCTACAGTCCTAGAGAAGCCAATGTCCATCTACAGTCCTAGAGAAGCCAATGTCCATCTACAGTCCTAGAGAAGCCAATGTCCATCTACAGTCCTAGAGAAGCCAATGTCCATCTACAGTCCTAGAGAAGCCAATGTCCATCTACAGTCCTAGAGAAGCCAATGTCCATCTACAGTCCTAGAGAAGCCAATGTCCATCTACAGTCCTAGAGAAGCCAATGTCCATCTACAGTCCTAGAGCAGCCAGTGCCCATCTACAGTCCTAGAGAAGCCAGTGTCCATCTACAGTCCTAGAGAAGCCAATGTCCATCTACAGTCCTAGAGAAGCCAATGTCCATCTACAGTCCTAGAGAAGCCAATGTCCATCTACAGTCCTAGAGAAGCCAGTGTCCATCTACAGTCCTAGAGAAGCCAGTGTCCATCTACAGTCCTAGAGAAGCCAATGTCCATCTACAGTCCTAGAGAAGCCAGTGCCCATCTACAGTCCTAGAGAAGCCAGTGTCCATCTACAGTCCTAGAGAAGCCAGTGTCCATCTACAGTCCTAGAGAAGCCAGTGCCCATCTACAGTCCTAGAGAAGCCAATGTCCATCTACAGTCCTAGAGAAGCCAGTGCCCATCTACAGTCCTAGAGAAGCCAATGTCCATCTACAGTCCTAGAGAAGCCAATGTCCATCTACAGTCCTAGAGAAGCCAATGTCCATCTACAGTCCTAGAGAAGCCAATGTCCATCTACAGTCCTAGAGAAGCCAGTGTCCATCTACAGTCCTAGAGAAGATTGATACTTAGCCAGTGTCCATCTACAGTCCTAGAGAAGCCAATGTCCATCTACAGTCCTAGAGAAGCCAATGTCCATCTACAGTCCTAGAGAAGCCAGTGTCCATCTACAGTCCTAGAGAAGCCAGTGTCCATCTACAGTCCTAGAGAAGCCAGTGTCCATCTACAGTCCTAGAGAAGATTGATACTTAGCCAATGTCCATCTACAGTCCTAGAGAAGCCAGTGTCCATCTACAGTCCTAGAGAAGCCAATGTCCATCTACAGTCCTAGAGAAGCCAATGTCCATCTACAGTCCTAGAGAAGCCAGTGTCCATCTACAGTCCTAGAGAAGCCAGTGCCCATCTACAGTCCTAGAGAAGCCAGTGCCCATCTACAGTCCTAGAGAAGCCAGTGCCCATCTACAGTCCTAGAGAAGCCAGTGCCCATCTACAGTCCTAGAGAAGCCAGTGCCCATCTACAGTCCTAGAGAAGCCAGTGCCCATCTACAGTCCTAGAGAAGCCAGTGTCCATCTACAGTCCTAGAGAAGCCAGTGTCCATCTACAGTCCTAGAGAAGATTGATACTTAGCCAGTGTCCATCTACAGTCCTAGAGAAGATTGATACTTAGCCAGTGTCCATCTACAGGCCTAGAGAAGCCAGTGCCCATCTACAGTCCTAGAGAAGCCAGTGTCCATCTACAGTCCTAGAGAAGATTGATACTTAGCCAGTGTCCATCTACAGTCCTAGAGAAGATTGATACTTAGCCAGTGTCCATCTACAGGCCTAGAGAAGATTGATACTTAGCCAGTGTCCATCTACAGTCCTAGAGAAGATTGATACTTAGCCAGTCTCTATCTACAGTCCTAGAGAAGATTGATACTTAGCCAGTATCCATCTACAGTCCTAGAGAATATTGATACTTAGCCAGTGTCCATCTACAGTCCTAGAGAAGATTGATACTTAGCCAGTGTCCATCTAGTCCTAGAGAAGATTTCTACTTAGCCAGTGTCCATCTACAGTCCTAGAGAAGATTGCTACTTAGCCAGTGTCCATCCACAGTCCTAGAGAAGATTGATACTTAGCCAGTGTCCATCTACAGTCCTAGAGAAGATTGCTACTTAGCCAATGTCCATCTACAGTCCTAGAGACGATTGATACTTAGCCAGTGTCCATCTACAGTCCTAGAGAAGACTGATACTTAGCCAGTGTCTATTTACAGTCCTAGAGAAGATTGGTACTTAGCCAATGTCCATCTACAGTCCTAGATAAGATTGATTCTTAGCCAGTGTCCATCTACAGTCCTAGAGAAGATTGATACTTAGCCAGTGTCCATCTACAGTCCTAGAGAAGATTGATACTTAGCCGGTATCTATCTACAGTCCTCGAGAAGATTGATACTTAGCCAATGTTCATCTACAGTCCTAGAGAAGATTGATTCTTAGCCAGTGTCCATCTACAGTCCTAGAGAAGATTGATACTTAGCCAGTGTCCATCTACAGTCCTAGAGAAGATTGATACTTAGCCAGTGTCCATCTACAGTCCTAGAGAAGATTGATACTTAGCCAGTCTCCATCTACAGTCCTAGAGAAGATTGATACTTAGCCAGTATCCATCTACAGTCCTAGAGAATATTGATACTTAGCCAGTGTCCATCTACAGTCCTAGAGAAGATTGATACTTAGCCAGTGTCCATCTACAGTCCTAGAGAAGATTTCTACTTAGCCAGTGTCCATCTACAGTCCTAGAGAAGATTGCTACTTAGCCAGTGTCCATCCACAGTCCTAGTGAAGATTGATACTTAGCCAGTGTCCATCTACAGTCCTAGAGAAGATTGCTACTTAGCCAATGTCCATCTACAGTCCTAGAGACGATTGATACTTAGCCAGTGTCCATCTACAGTCCTAGAGAAGACTGATACTTAGCCAGTGTCTATTTACAGTCCTAGAGAAGATTGGTACTTAGCCAATGTCCATCTACAGTCCTAGAGAAGCCAATGTCCATCTACAGTCCTAGAGAAGCCAATGTCCATCTACAGTCCTAGAGAAGCCAGTGTCCATCTACAGTCCTAGAGAAGCCAGTGTCCATCTACAGTCCTAGAGAAGCCAATGTCCATCTACAGTCCTAGAGAAGCCAGTGCCCATCTACAGTCCTAGAGAAGCCAGTGTCCATCTACAGTCCTAGAGAAGCCAGTGTCCATCTACAGTCCTAGAGAAGCCAGTGCCCATCTACAGTCCTAGAGAAGCCAATGTCCATCTACAGTCCTAGAGAAGCCAGTGCCCATCTACAGTCCTAGAGAAGCCAATGTCCATCTACAGTCCTAGAGAAGCCAATGTCCATCTACAGTCCTAGAGAAGCCAATGTCCATCTACAGTCCTAGAGAAGCCAATGTCCATCTACAGTCCTAGAGAAGCCAGTGTCCATCTACAGTCCTAGAGAAGATTGATACTTAGCCAGTGTCCATCTACAGTCCTAGAGAAGCCAATGTCCATCTACAGTCCTAGAGAAGCCAATGTCCATCTACAGTCCTAGAGAAGCCAGTGTCCATCTACAGTCCTAGAGAAGCCAGTGCCCATCTACAGTCCTAGAGAAGCCAGTGTCCATCTACAGTCCTAGAGAAGCCAGTGTCCATCTACAGTCCTAGAGAAGATTGATACTTAGCCAGTGTCCATCTACAGTCCTAGAGAAGATTGATACTTAGCCAGTGTCCATCTACAGGCCTAGAGAAGCCAGTGCCCATCTACAGTCCTAGAGAAGCCAGTGTCCATCTACAGTCCTAGAGAAGATTGATACTTAGCCAGTGTCCATCTACAGTCCTAGAGAAGATTGATACTTAGCCAGTGTCCATCTACAGGCCTAGAGAAGATTGATACTTAGCCAGTGTCCATCTACAGTCCTAGAGAAGATTGATACTTAGCCAGTCTCTATCTACAGTCCTAGAGAAGATTGATACTTAGCCAGTATCCATCTACAGTCCTAGAGAATATTGATACTTAGCCAGTGTCCATCTACAGTCCTAGAGAAGATTGATACTTAGCCAGTGTCCATCTACAGTCCTAGAGAAGATTTCTACTTAGCCAGTGTCCATCTACAGTCCTAGAGAAGATTGCTACTTAGCCAGTGTCCATCCACAGTCCTAGAGAAGATTGATACTTAGCCAGTGTCCATCTACAGTCCTAGAGAAGATTGCTACTTAGCCAATGTCCATCTACAGTCCTAGAGACGATTGATACTTAGCCAGTGTCCATCTACAGTCCTAGAGAAGACTGATACTTAGCCAGTGTCTATTTACAGTCCTAGAGAAGATTGGTACTTAGCCAATGTCCATCTACAGTCCTAGATAAGATTGATTCTTAGCCAGTGTCCATCTACAGTCCTAGAGAAGATTGATACTTAGCCAGTGTCCATCTACAGTCCTAGAGAAGCCAATGTCCATCTACAGTCCTAGAGAAGCCAGTGCCCATCTACAGTCCTAGAGAAGCCAGTGTCCATCTACAGTCCTAGAGAAGCCAGTGTCCATCTACAGTCCTAGAGAAGCCAGTGCCCATCTACAGTCCTAGAGAAGCCAATGTCCATCTACAGTCCTAGAGAAGCCAGTGCCCATCTACAGTCCTAGAGAAGCCAATGTCCATCTACAGTCCTAGAGAAGCCAATGTCCATCTACAGTCCTAGAGAAGCCAATGTCCATCTACAGTCCTAGAGAAGCCAATGTCCATCTACAGTCCTAGAGAAGCCAGTGTCCATCTACAGTCCTAGAGAAGATTGATACTTAGCCAGTGTCCATCTACAGTCCTAGAGAAGCCAATGTCCATCTACAGTCCTAGAGAAGCCAATGTCCATCTACAGTCCTAGAGAAGCCAGTGTCCATCTACAGTCCTAGAGAAGCCAGTGCCCATCTACAGTCCTAGAGAAGCCAGTGTCCATCTACAGTCCTAGAGAAGCCAGTGTCCATCTACAGTCCTAGAGAAGATTGATACTTAGCCAGTGTCCATCTACAGTCCTAGAGAAGATTGATACTTAGCCAGTGTCCATCTACAGGCCTAGAGAAGCCAGTGCCCATCTACAGTCCTAGAGAAGCCAGTGTCCATCTACAGTCCTAGAGAAGATTGATACTTAGCCAGTGTCCATCTACAGTCCTAGAGAAGATTGATACTTAGCCAGTGTCCATCTACAGGCCTAGAGAAGATTGATACTTAGCCAGTGTCCATCTACAGTCCTAGAGAAGATTGATACTTAGCCAGTCTCTATCTACAGTCCTAGAGAAGATTGATACTTAGCCAGTATCCATCTACAGTCCTAGAGAATATTGATACTTAGCCAGTGTCCATCTACAGTCCTAGAGAAGATTGATACTTAGCCAGTGTCCATCTACAGTCCTAGAGAAGATTTCTACTTAGCCAGTGTCCATCTACAGTCCTAGAGAAGATTGCTACTTAGCCAGTGTCCATCCACAGTCCTAGAGAAGATTGATACTTAGCCAGTGTCCATCTACAGTCCTAGAGAAGATTGCTACTTAGCCAATGTCCATCTACAGTCCTAGAGACGATTGATACTTAGCCAGTGTCCATCTACAGTCCTAGAGAAGACTGATACTTAGCCAGTGTCTATTTACAGTCCTAGAGAAGATTGGTACTTAGCCAATGTCCATCTACAGTCCTAGATAAGATTGATTCTTAGCCAGTGTCCATCTACAGTCCTAGAGAAGATTGATACTTAGCCAGTGTCCATCTACAGTCCTAGAGAAGATTGATACTTAGCCGGTATCTATCTACAGTCCTCGAGAAGATTGATACTTAGCCAATGTTCATCTACAGTCCTAGAGAAGATTGATTCTTAGCCAGTGTCCATCTACAGTCCTAGAGAAGATTGATACTTAGCCAGTGTCCATCTACAGTCCTAGAGAAGATTGATACTTAGCCAGTGTCCATCTACAGTCCTAGAGAAGATTGATACTTAGCCAGTCTCCATCTACAGTCCTAGAGAAGATTGATACTTAGCCAGTATCCATCTACAGTCCTAGAGAATATTGATACTTAGCCAGTGTCCATCTACAGTCCTAGAGAAGATTGATACTTAGCCAGTGTCCATCTACAGTCCTAGAGAAGATTTCTACTTAGCCAGTGTCCATCTACAGTCCTAGAGAAGATTGCTACTTAGCCAGTGTCCATCCACAGTCCTAGTGAAGATTGATACTTAGCCAGTGTCCATCTACAGTCCTAGAGAAGATTGCTACTTAGCCAATGTCCATCTACAGTCCTAGAGACGATTGATACTTAGCCAGTGTCCATCTACAGTCCTAGAGAAGACTGATACTTAGCCAGTGTCTATTTACAGTCCTAGAGAAGATTGGTACTTAGCCAATGTCCATCTACAGTCCTAGAGAAGCCAATGTCCATCTACAGTCCTAGAGAAGCCAATGTCCATCTACAGTCCTAGAGAAGCCAGTGTCCATCTACAGTCCTAGAGAAGCCAGTGTCCATCTACAGTCCTAGAGAAGCCAGTGCCCATCTACAGTCCTAGAGAAGCCAGTGTCCATCTACAGTCCTAGAGAAGCCAGTGTCCATCTACAGTCCTAGAGAAGATTGATACTTAGCCAGTGTCCATCTACAGTCCTAGAGAAGATTGATACTTAGCCAGTGTCCATCTACAGGCCTAGAGAAGCCAGTGCCCATCTACAGTCCTAGAGAAGCCAGTGTCCATCTACAGTCCTAGAGAAGATTGATACTTAGCCAGTGTCCATCTACAGTCCTAGAGAAGATTGATACTTAGCCAGTGTCCATCTACAGGCCTAGAGAAGATTGATACTTAGCCAGTGTCCATCTACAGTCCTAGAGAAGATTGATACTTAGCCAGTCTCTATCTACAGTCCTAGAGAAGATTGATACTTAGCCAGTATCCATCTACAGTCCTAGAGAATATTGATACTTAGCCAGTGTCCATCTACAGTCCTAGAGAAGATTGATACTTAGCCAGTGTCCATCTACAGTCCTAGAGAAGATTTCTACTTAGCCAGTGTCCATCTACAGTCCTAGAGAAGATTGCTACTTAGCCAGTGTCCATCCACAGTCCTAGAGAAGATTGATACTTAGCCAGTGTCCATCTACAGTCCTAGAGAAGATTGCTACTTAGCCAATGTCCATCTACAGTCCTAGAGACGATTGATACTTAGCCAGTGTCCATCTACAGTCCTAGAGAAGACTGATACTTAGCCAGTGTCTATTTACAGTCCTAGAGAAGATTGGTACTTAGCCAATGTCCATCTACAGTCCTAGATAAGATTGATTCTTAGCCAGTGTCCATCTACAGTCCTAGAGAAGATTGATACTTAGCCAGTGTCCATCTACAGTCCTAGAGAAGATTGATACTTAGCCGGTATCTATCTACAGTCCTCGAGAAGATTGATACTTAGCCAATGTTCATCTACAGTCCTAGAGAAGATTGATTCTTAGCCAGTGTCCATCTACAGTCCTAGAGAAGATTGATACTTAGCCAGTGTCCATCTACAGTCCTAGAGAAGATTGATACTTAGCCAGTGTCCATCTACAGTCCTAGAGAAGATTGATACTTAGCCAGTCTCCATCTACAGTCCTAGAGAAGATTGATACTTAGCCAGTATCCATCTACAGTCCTAGAGAATATTGATACTTAGCCAGTGTCCATCTACAGTCCTAGAGAAGATTGATACTTAGCCAGTGTCCATCTACAGTCCTAGAGAAGATTTCTACTTAGCCAGTGTCCATCTACAGTCCTAGAGAAGATTGCTACTTAGCCAGTGTCCATCCACAGTCCTAGTGAAGATTGATACTTAGCCAGTGTCCATCTACAGTCCTAGAGAAGATTGCTACTTAGCCAATGTCCATCTACAGTCCTAGAGACGATTGATACTTAGCCAGTGTCCATCTACAGTCCTAGAGAAGACTGATACTTAGCCAGTGTCTATTTACAGTCCTAGAGAAGATTGGTACTTAGCCAATGTCCATCTACAGTCCTAGATAAGATTGATTCTTAGCCAGTGTCCATCTACAGTCCTAGAGAAGATTGATACTTAGCCAGTGTCCATCTACAGTCCTAGAGAAGATTGATACTTAGCCGGTATCTATCTACAGTCCTAGAGAAGATTGATACTTAGCCAATGTTTATCTACAGTCCTAGAGAAGATTGATTCTTAGCCAGTGTCCATCTACAGTCCTAGAGAAGATTGATACTTAGCCAGTGTCCATCTACAGTCCTAGAGAAGATTGATACTTAGCCAGTGTCCATCTACAGTCCTAGAGAAGATTGATACTTAGCCGGTATCTATCTACAGTCCTAGAGAAGATTGATACTTAGCCAGTGTCCATCTACAGTCCTAGAGAAGATTGATACGTAGCCGGTATCTATCTACAGTCCTAGAGAAGATTGATACTTAGCCAATGTCCATCTACAGTCCTAGAGAAGATTGATACTTAGCCAGTGTCCATCTACAGTCCTAAAGAATATTGATACTTAGCCAGTGTCCATCTACAGTCCTAGAGAATATTGATACTTAGTCGGTATCTAGCTACAGTCCTAGAGAAGATTGATACTTAGCCAATGTCCATCTACACTCCTAGAGAAGATTGATACTTAGCCAGTGTCTATCTACAGTCCTAGAGAAGATTGATACTTAGCCAGTGTCCATCTACAGTCCTAGAGAAGATCGATACTTAGCCAGTGTCTATCTACAGTCCCAGAGAAGATTGATACTTAGCCAGTGTCCATCTACAGTCCTAGAGAAGATTGAAAATACTGCATCCTGTT
Source organism: Chaetoderma sp. LZ-2023a (assembly GCA_034401795.1). Lineage (NCBI taxonomy): Eukaryota > Metazoa > Mollusca > Caudofoveata > Chaetodermatida > Chaetodermatidae > Chaetoderma > Chaetoderma sp. LZ-2023a. The sequence goes on from CM067360.1 coordinate 5,752,508, forward strand.
GTTAAATTAAGAAGATGTGAAAGTACCACTCACTCAGAATCTCATCTTCTGGTTAGAGAGCGGCAGATAACCCAGCCACGTGCAAGGCCATCAACGCGTGAAACATCGTCCATTCACCATCTTCCGGACGAGGCAAGCGAATGGATGAATACAGTTTTATCTCAATTAACGTTATTTTAGATGGCAGTCAGTGGTATTATTGCTAGACTGTTTACCCACCCACACCCATTGTCTACCACCACACCATAGCCACACACCCAAACCCATTGTCTACTACCACACCCTAGCCACCCACCCACACCCATTGTCTAACACCACACTCTAGCCACCCACCCAAACCCATTGTCTACCACCGCACTCTAGCCACCCACCCAAACCCATTGTCTACCACCACACTCTAGCCACCCTCCCAAACCCATTGTCTACCACCACACCCTAGCCACCCACCCAAGCCCATTGTCTACCACCACACTCTAGCCACCCACCCAAACCCCTTGTCTACCACCACACCCTAGCCACCCACCCAAACCCATTGTCTACCACCACACTCTAGCCACCCACCCAAACCCATTGTCTACCACCGCACTCTATCCACCCACCCAAACCCATTGTCTACCACCACAATCTAGCCACCCACCGAAACCCATTGTCTACCACCACACCCTAGTCACCCACCTAAAGCCCTTGTCTACCACCACACCCTAGCCACCCACCCAAACCAAACCCATTGTCTACCACCACACCCTAGCCACCCACCCAAACCCATTGTCTACCACTAGGTGTACCTATTCAACGTTGCTATCATGCGTTTCGTGGCATACATTTGGACGTTCGTTTAGATGGGTCAATTTCGGGAAAACGTACCAAATTGTGTCAGAGGTCTTTGTCAACAAATATTTGTGTTGTACCTACGAATGTGTTTATTATTAAGCTATTTTCAGTAGTGACAACTATAATTGGGATTCGATACATATATAAAAGCAATGTGGGTGCTTAATTAGAATGTGAGAATCACTTGTGAATCATTTAACCCCCCCCCCCTCCCCCAACCACCCACCCTTCCCCCCCCCCCCCTGCCTTATGAATGTATTTGTCGAATTAAAGTATTCCTTTGCACAATATCAGGGAAATTAGCATTTTTATGTTATTCCAGGTCAAGTCCATAACATTTTGTCAAGACGTCAAGAATTTTTAAGTTGGTGTATGTATGTGTATGTATGTTTATATGTCTTTTGTAGGCATGTATGTATGTTTATGTCTGTTTATATTTGTCATATGCGTGTGTATGCTTGTTTATGTATGATTATATGTGCTATGTAGGCATGTATGTATGTTTATATGTGCTATGTAGGCATGTATGTATGTTTATGTATGATTATATGTGCTATGTAGGCATGTATGTATGTTTATGTATGGTTATATGTGCTATGTAGGCATGTATGTATGTTTATGTATGGTTATATGTGCTATGTAGGCATGTATGTATGTTTATATGTGCTATGTAGGCATGTATGTATGTTTATGTATGTTTATATGTGCTATGTAGGCATGTATGTATGTTTATATGTGCTATGTAGGCATGTATGTATGGTTATATGTGCTATGTAGGCATGTATGTATGTTTATATGTGCTATGTAGGCATGTATGTATGTTTATGTATGTTTATATTTGTAATGTGCATGTGTATGTATGTTTAGGTATGTTTATATGCGCTATGTACGCGTGTATGTATGATTTCGTGTCCATGTGTTCACACCATCATCAATTCGTACATAGATTTTCAAGATTCAAGATTCAAGATTATTTATTTCATGCTTAATATATAGTATATATCCATCACAGTAGGGCGTCCATCAAAGGCAGAGCGTATGAATCGATGGACTCCCTACACATTAAACAAGACATTACAATATATAGTATATATCCATCACAGTAGGGAGTCCATCAACGGCAGAGCCTATGAATCGATGGACCCCCTACACATAAAATTATAATATATAATGTGGCAGCTGATACAAACATCTGTAATATAATAATAACGCCTGTATAGGCGTAAACACAGGACGGTACAACATATATTTTTTGTACCATTTTGTTATGATTGTCCTAGAATGTTCTGTATATAAACGATCTTCATAATATTTTGTAGTTGTCTTCCATCTAGGATATTTACTGTAGATACAGGGCTTTTAATATGGTACAATGGGAGTCTTATATAGGAATCTTTAGCATGTGAGTTTGAAGCTCGCATCATCGGTTCAGGAACATATGGATGTGGCTGTCATTCGAGCTGATCACCGGACTCACGTAGGCGTCTTGTCTCTTTAATGTTTGCAAAATGAAAATTACATCTTTAACGAACAGCTTGTACTCTATTATTGATGAGTGTATTGCACCCATAATAACATTCATAGTGACTCCCATATCTATTTATGATCAAGGCTAGCGCTTAGATCCGTATGGCACTATGCCAAATTACAAGGTCCAACGTCGATTAATGTTATGTAAGAGTTATTTCAAGCCCACTAACGTGCCTAATATGTGTCGTTAGCACGTTGTGAACTTTTAATATTTTCGCCTACGTAATCAATTGAAATGAAGACGATAATGGTGGGCTAAGCCACCTAGCTTAAGGAACCACTTTGAGATTGGTCTATTTAGGCGCGGCTAGCGTACACACCTTTCCAATGATATCAAACACGACATGACTCGATAAAGATTGAAATGTTGTTGTTAAACGACGAAATCAGACCATTTAGTTTGAAAATATGTTAATTTTGCAGACAGACATCGTTTGACTGTACATATATTACACGGGCCCCCTGCACCGGTTAGGTGTTCGTGGGGTAACTTGAATCTGAACACCACCTCAAGTTTGAACTGAATACATATAAATAGAGTTAAAAGTGACTTAGGCTATGAAGACCCATGGCATCCATACTACATGACACATACAATGTGGTGTGTGTCCATGCCGCATGAACTGCGCAATTCTCGATAAATACATCATTGCCCCAACCCCGCCCGCTGCACCCAACCCAACCCCTATGCTCCAGCTCACCTTGTATATGCATGTCTGTCTATAATCATATTTAATTGCAAACGTACATAATAAGTGGGTTTCAAGTTCACGTTCTGTTTATTCTTCAATCGCCCAGTCATATTTGTTTCAAAATATTTAACAGCATGTTTCTTTAATAGCAAAAACATACATTTCGTACAACGTGTCGTACTATTAAGCATTAAAGGCGGGCTTAATTGAATCATTTATGACGTCATGATTATTACGTCAGCATACACTTCGCGTAGTTGATTATGACGTCATATGATTGAGTGAGGAAATTAATTCATGAATTGAACATTAATTTGAACGATTATGGCCATCTTATTTCTGGCGAAAAGGGTTGGTAAGTAGTGAATCAATAGATGACTGAGATGAGCAAAGATCCCATTAAAATCAATTCATTACGTTCGTAGAATAAGCTGTCTATGAGCGTGCGTGCGTGCGTGCGCGCGTGCGTGTGTGCGTCATAATTCCCTCACGGTGGTTTTTGTTTACTTCAGAGGGCTGTCTCCAGTGTCTAGTCCAGATCACTGCCTAAAATCTTTGGTTCACCGTTACGTCGTTACACTGATCTCCTTCCGAGTAAGCAAGGCGTTCGTATCAGGGCGGTGGGGGAGGGGGTGTGGTGCTACCGTCGTGATAATGGTGGTGTTTCAAACTCAGGCATTATGTGTGTGTTATTGATACATTTGTGCACATGTGATAAATGTGAGAGAGATGTGTATGTGCTCAGTCCAGGAAGGCATACATAAGGCGCCTCATCTGATGAGCCCATGGCCGTACTAGGTGTCTCTGCAATTTCTTGGTAATGTACAAGAATCCGGCAAATTGCCTAGTGTGCTTGGTAATGTATGTAGCTTGTTAGCTACAATTTGCGCATGTCGGTGCACGTTAATCACTTTTCCAAACCCCGCCACCCTCTGCCCCACTATTCGAATCTTCGAGTAGGTGTTATCTATCGAGGAAAATGTATTTGTTGATAGAGGTAGCTGCTTTAGATTCAACAAGTTAACTGCCTGGAGAGGTAGGTGTTATCTGTCCAGCCAAATGTATTTGACAGTAGAAGTAGATGTTGTAGATTCAACAAGTTAATTGCCTGGAGAGGTGGGTGTTATCTGTCCAGCCAAATGTATTTGCCAGTAGAAGTAACTGTAGATTCAACAAGTTAATTGCCTGGAGAGGTAAGTGTTATTTGTCTAGCCAAATGTATTTGTCAGTAGAAGTAGCGTTTGCAGATTCAACAAGTTAATTGCCTGGAGAGGTAGGTGTTATCTGTCCAACCAAATGGATTTGCCAGTAGAAGTAGCTGTTGTAGATTCAACACGTTAATTGCCTGGAGAGGTAGGTGTTATCTGTCCAGCCAAATGTATTTGTCAGTAGAAGTAGCTTTTGCAGATTCAACAAGTTAATTGCCTGGAGAGGTAGGTGTTATCTGTCCAACCAAATGGATTTGCCAGTAGAAGTAGCTGTTGTAGATTGACAAGTTAATTACCTGGAGAGGTAGGTGTTATCTGTCCAACCAAATGTATTTGCCAGTAGAAGTAGCTGTTGTAGATTCAACACGTTAATTGCCTGGAGAGGTAGGTGTTATCTGTCCAGCCAAATGTATTTGCCTGTAGAAGTAGCTGTAGATTCAACAAGTTAATTGTCTGGAGAGGTAGGTGTTAGGTGTCCAGCCAAATGTATTTGCCAGTAGAAGTAGCTTTTGCAGATTCAACACGTTAATTGCCTGGAGAGGTAGGTGTTATCTGTCCAACCAAATGGATTTGCCAGTAGAAGTAGCTGTTGTAGATTCAACACGTTAATTGCCTGGAGAGGTAGGTGTTATCTGTCCAGCCAAATGTATTTGTCAGTAGAAGTAGCTTTTGCAGATTCAACAAGTTAATTGCCTGGAGAGGTAGGTGTTATCTGTCCAACCAAATGGATTTGCCAGTAGAAGTAGCTGTTGTAGATTGACAAGTTAATTACCTGGAGAGGTAGGTGTTATCTGTCCAACCAAATGTATTTGCCAGTAGAAGTAGCTGTTGTAGATTCAACACGTTAATTGCCTGGAGAGGTAGGTGTTAATTGTCCAACCAAATGTATTTGCCAGTAGAAGTAGCTGTTGTAGATTCAACAAGTTAATTGCCTGGAGAGGTATGTGGTATCTGTCCAGCCAAATGCATTTGTCAGTAGAGGTGGCAGTTGCTGGAGAGGTAGGTCTTATCTGTCCAGCCAAATGTAGTTGCCAGTAGAAGTAGCTGTTGTTGATTCAACAGGTTAATTGCCCCGAGAGGTAGATGGTATCTGTCCAACCAAATGTATGTGCCAGTAGAATTAGCTGTTGTAGATTCAACAAGTTAATTGCCTGGAGATGTAGGTGTTATCTGTCCAGCCAAATGTATTTGCCTGTACAGTTAGCTGTTGTAGATTCAACAATTTAATTGCCTGGAGAGTTAGGTGTTATCTGTCCAGCCAAATGTATTCGCCAGTAGAAGTAGCTGTTGCAGATGCAACACGTTAATTGCCTGGAGAGGTGGGTGTTATCTGTCTAGCCAAATGTATTTGCCAGTAGAAGTAGCTGTTGTAGATTCAACACGTTAATTGCCTGGAGAGGTGGGTGTTATCTGTCTAGCCAAATGTATTTGCCAGTAGAAGTAACTGTAGATTCAACAAGTTAATTGCCTGGAGAAGTAGGTGTTATCTGTCCAGCCAAATGTTTTTGACAGTAGAAGTAGCTGTTGTAGATTCAACACGTTAATTGCCTGGAGAGTTAGGTGTTATCTGTCCAGCCAAATGTATTCGCCAGTAGAAGTAGCTGTTGCAGATTCAACACGTTAATTGCCTGGAGAGGTGGGTGTTATCTGTCTAGCCAAATGTATTTGACAGTAGCATTAGCTGTTGTAGATTCAACAAGTTAATTGCCTGGAGAAGTAGGTGTTATCTGTCCAGCCAAATGTATTTGTCAGTAGATGTAGCTGTTGTAGATTCAACAAGTTAATTGCCTGGAGAGGTAGGTGTTATATGTCCAGCCAAATGTATTTGTCAGTAGAAGTATCTGTTGTAGATTCAACAAGTTAATTGCCTGGAGAGATAGTTGTTATCTGTCCAGCCAAATGTATTTGCCAGTAGAAGTAGCTGTTGTAGATTCTACAAGTTAATTGCCTCTAGAGGTAGGTGTTATATGTCCAACCAAATGTATATGCCAGTAGAAGTATCTGTTGTAGAGTCAACAAGTTAATTTATGGGAGGGGTAGGTGTTATCTGTCCAGCCAAATGTATTTGCCAGTAAAAGTAGCTGCGGATTCAACAAGTTAATTGCCTGGAGAGGTAGGTGTTATGTGTCCAGCCAAATGTATTTGCCAGTAGAAGTAACTGTAGATTCAACAAGTTAATTGCCTGGAGAAGTAGGTGTTATCTGTTCAGCCAAATGTATTTGCCAGTAGAATATGCTATTGCAGATTCAACAAGTTAATTGCCTGGAGCATTTGCCGGATGAAGTAGCTGCTGTAGATGCCACCAGTTATTGGACAGTAGTGCTATAGCTGCTGCTTACATACGCCGATTTGCAATCTGCACATGCTCAGCCAAATTAAATCGTCTTCAGCCAAATTATTTTCATCCTTGCATCCCATACAAAATGTGTTTTCAGTAGAGAATTAATTGTTTGCATTGCACTGGCAGATAGTTGGCTTTCTGCCTACAGATTTCCACAGGTTATATTAGTCCACTCGGAGAAGACTCTTTTGACATTAGGATATATTTCAGTAGACCACTCACAATACTGATGGCTGATTCTACTTGAAGCGAATGTCTGCCAACATTATCCTGAATATTGGCTCTTTCGATGAAATGTTTAGGCTAGTGGGTGTGTGTGGCATATGTTCGTTTCTCTGTCGTTTTTAAGAAAACAACCAATCAAGAGTTTCCTCCGCTGTATTCCCAAAATTCCTTATTGTAGGCATGTCACATGCAAACTCCGCATATAACATCTCAGATTCCATAAATAGTTCAATCTTTAACCAGATTGTGCCATGTTATATGAGATAGAGATAGCATTAGTCACAAATTGTCTGCTAATTTGCTCCGCTATGACTCTCCTCGACAGACATGTCTCGTAATTGGTCATTTCAACCGGGAATAACTTATATACACAAGTACAATATACACAAGTGGGAGAGACTAGCTGTTATCATTGTCTGGGCTCTAAAGTGACGTGTCATTCGTTATAATGAGATCTCCGAGAGGAGTTTCTGGACACGAAATTTATCACCTTTCATTCATGGAGTTCACGCCTTGTGTGTTTCAATTGCTTGACAGTCTTGTCCCTAACGTGTCGGCTTTGCGACCGTTGCTATTGGTATCCTCTCTAGTTAACATTAACTGGTTGTTCTATGAGCATTTCTATGCGCACTATATGGCTGAAATGAGCGACTGACGGAATTATTACCATTGTTTATGTGCACGTCGATGTGTACGTGTTATTTGCTTCATATCGGCGGTATATAACAAATATATAGATGGCAGCCACGCCGCATACGTTGTTCAGTGAGGAGGCGTGGCCGCGGGCGACGCAAGCGACGGGTGACTCGCATGATACCGCGAAGGGCGCCAACCACTCTCCTACCACGCGCAGCTCCTGCACAAGTCCGCCAACATGTCTTAACATCCAGACGACTCAGACTCGACTGTGGAGTTCGATCACCTCGAAGGTCGCCGACCACTGTCCTACCACGCGCAGCGTCGACGACCGCCACCATCACGATCACAGGGACGACAATCCGTCCCATGATGACAAAGCATGCCTCATGGTTCTGACCTGCCGGATGGCTTTGGCTACAGCTCACCATTGCCTGACGACCACTAGCTAGATCACGCAACGACGACACGACCGCGATTCAATGGAGTATTACTTGGCCTTAAGTCACAATATTGTGCTAGTTTACAAGCCTGACTAACACAACATGAAAACCTACGTGTATATAGCAAGGAGAAGTTGGATGCGTGAGAAGATGAAAATGAGCTGTCGAATTGCCGCTTGAAAAGGAGCCAGACCAAAAACTGAACAAGAAGAAGCCTTTTGAAAGAATGGACCTTTCCAGTTTTAGCTATGCCCCGCCCATCTCTAGCTACGGTCCGCCCACACCACGCTCGTGTTGGGATCGATTGATCTCTGAACTCCCTGACCATCAATTTGCAGAAAGCTACGCAGGTAAGCTGTTGAATATTTTGGAACTAATTCGATTGGGTGATGTTGCTGCCTATGGCAGCAACAGCGCCCAGTCAAATTAGTTTCAAAATATTCAACAGCATGTTTATTAAATAGCAGGTATACAATTCGTACAACGTGCCGGCCTATTAAGTGTTAAAGACGGACTATTTCGGATCATTCATTACGTCATCATTATGACGCCAGCATGCACGTCACTTAGTTGAGTATGACGTCATATGATGGAAGGATAAACTGGAAATAGTAATTGAAGAGCCAGGAGAGAAAGGCCTGGAACGGACCTTTCTAGTTTTAGCTATGCCCCGCCTATCTCCTACTAAGCTCCACCCACACCTCGTCCGTGTTGTGATCGATCGATCTCTGAACCCCCTGACTATTAATTTTCATGAAACTACGCAGATAAGCCTATGGCAGCAACAGCATCCAGTCAAATTAGTTTCAAACTATTCAACAGAATGTGTATTATATGGTAAAGACATACAATTCGCACAACGTGTTGTACTATTAAGGACTAAAGACGGACTACTTCGAATCATTCATGACGTCATGATTATGATGTCAGCATACACGTCATTTAGTTAACTATGACGTCATATTACGTCAGATGATCGATAGATAAACTTGGAAAGGTCCATTGAAGAGCTAGGAGAGGAAGGCCTGGAATTGGAGCCAGACTATGTTATTGTAGCTCCTGTTTATTATTACTTTACTGGGCGTTCACACACTTCTTCACAGATGATGAGATGTACGACCCGGGCAGGCAAGTCGCTATTCTTTTAACCATTTGGACCCGAAAGATCAAATATGATAAATTGTTTACAATTAAGGAAATCATTTGTTGAATATTTTAAAATTAATTTAACTGGAAGCTGTTGCTGCCTATGAAAGCAACAGGTTCATGTCCAATTTGTTTCAAAATATTTACCAGATTACACATAGGGTTGCCTAAAAATTGAGATACTGTGGCTCTAGGGTTCAAAGGCCTAACTTATTGAATAGTCAGCATACCACCGATAAAAATGCAGTATAATTTCATTTAACTGAATGGATTACTGTAGGCAGTGCCAGGGTTAACTACACACAATGTTTGGTCGAATAGAAATGTTGATGTTATTCACATTTGTCAACAATGCGGCATGCATGGAGTCGCGTGTAGATGGGCTATTCTGTACTGTTTGAGTTTCAAACAGATGTTAAAACACAATTGAAAATACATTCTTTTAATTTTCCAACAGCCGTGAGGGAATCGGTTTGACATATGATGATGTTGCGAGCTATTGGTTCAGGTGGGTGGTTCCTGCCCTCTCAGTCTGCCACCATCTAGGATTGAAGAGGTACTTCCACCAGCCTGTGGTATCGCAGAATCCGATCTGTCACTCAAGTATATGGCGTCATAATAAGGTACGTCCCATGTAGGGTGAGTTCACAATCAAAACACGCGATGAATGGCGTATCTAGATCCGTCCTGAATATTTATGAGTCCGGAAAGTGTACCAATTGTATGTCTTTGGTGGATGTACTATTTAATAAATATTATGTTGAATATTTTAGGTCTAATTTGACTGGGTACTGTTGGCAGCAACAGCACAACGTAAAATTAGCTTCAAAATATTCAACAGCTTACCTGTATAGTTACCTTGAAATTGGGATTCTAAGAATTTAGGGTGAACGGTATATAAATCAATTCGAGCATGCGCAGACCGTGGGAGGAGTGCAGTTTGAAATTGGCGATGCATAGTTAGAAACAGCAGATCAGGTGTTACACCAGCAAAGCTGAATCCATATATTAAGCCGACATATCACTTCATGCATGTATGTATGATGACTATCTATGTCCCTGGTTATTGTTACATTGCAGCGCGGTTTGAAATTAAGTCAGCCGCCAATCAATGGTATGTAGACCTATCACATTCGGTTGTTTGAATTATATGCCAAAGCACGCGCCTGGCAGCAACAGCACAACGTAAAATTAGCTTCAAAATATTCAACAGCTTACCTGTATAGTTACCTTGAAATTGGGATTCTAAGAATTTAGGGTGAAAGGTATATAAATCAATTCGAGCATGCGCAGACCGTGGGAGGAGTGCAGTTTGAAATTGGCGAGGCATAGTTAGAAACAGCAGATCAGGTGTTACACCAGCAAAGCTGAATCCATATATTAAGCCGACATATCACTTCATACATGTATGTATGATGACTATCTATGTCCCTGGTTATTGTTACATTGCAGCGCGGTTTGAAATTAAGTCAGCCGCCAATCAAATGTATGTAGACCTATCACATTCGGTTGTTTGAATTATATGCCAAAACACGCGCCTTTAAATATCAGTTTGAGTTAGTTAAAGGTGCATATTCACACCAACGTGCTTGAAAATAAAACGATTGAAAGTATGTACTTTTAGAGGCTTGCATTGTGTACCTCAATGTAATGAAACGAAATAAATCTTAACTTATTATGATTTCATTCCATATAAATAAATTTCGTAGGTTTAGTTGTGAATTTGAATAAGGGACTCGTGCCTCTAATTTAATTTGACAACTTAAAAATGTATACGTAATGAAATCATCATATGCTAAGATTTATTTCGTTTTATTACATCTAAGCACACGATTTAAGCCTCTAAAAGTACATAATTTTAACAGTTTTATTTGGAAGCATGCTGCTGTGCATATCCACCTTTACTTGTTTGGAAGAGGTCAAGCGGCCTTCAAACACACGTCTAGCTACTAGCAGAGGCGGCTGAGGCGAAGGTGTATGTCCATCTTGGAAAGGCCATTGCAAGATATTGATATCCTAGGCCGTGTTCACAATGGAGAGTTAATCGGGAATAACACCATACCTCAGTATTGCGTTACGCCGGTTAAGTCTCTAGAACACGGCCTTAATTGCTTTAGATAGAGCCATGCTGCATGTATGGTGTATGCAATCTTAACCCCCAACCCCTCCCCCCCCCCCCTATCAAGGAGAACAGGATTAGACGCGCTTAATCTAAATCTAGTCTAGTCTACAACCGTCTAGAGTTAACACTCTCAGTCTCTACACAATCCAAACTCGCCTTCACCACAGCACACAATTTAATAATCTACACTTTGGAGCCTATTTAACCAAGCATGTCCAAATATTAAATCAAATCCTAGCAATAGACAAGGCCACATGCCAAGGTCAGTACACCTAGCATAGCACTGTTCTCAAGACCTTATCCTATCAATAGACAAGGCCACCAGCCAAGGTCAGTACACCTAGCATAGCACTGTTCTCAAGACCTTATCCTATCAATAGACAAGGCCACCTGCCACGGTCAGTACACCTAGCATAGCACTGTTCTCAAGACCTTATCCTATCAATAGACAAGGCCACCTGCCAAGGTCAGTACACCTAGTATAGCACCGTCCCCAAGACCTTATCCTAGTAGGAGTGTATGGACTTGTACAACGTATTTTACTAGTGCGAATTGAGCAAATATGATTATTTAGTTATTACTCCATTTTCCCCAACTCTGTCATATACATGTAGCTATCTGAATTACCCTTCCATAAGTTATGTATATTGTAAAATGCAAAGGTAAATACATTAACGTCATATATGCATCAATTAGTGCGTTTGTGAGTATTTGTCCTTAATATAATTTTCACATTTTGATAAGTTATATAAGTTGCAGAATCCCAGGGCTTACTGTCTCCAATACATCAAATTATATAGTATATGCCTGTTAAGCCTTTAATAGTTGATAACCTAAAATTGTGTTACTCTTAAGTCATACTGATGCGGGGCAGGTAGATTGATAAGGTTATGAAAGCATCAGCTACAATCTTAATGTTAGGCTGTACATTGACCTCGAAAGTGTTAGTAGTGCAATATAGTCTCTAACTATACAGTGTTAGTATGCCGGACATCTATACGTCAACTCTACAGCGTTAGTATGCTGTCATTATAAACACGAAAAAGATAGTATCAGAATAAGTACTGTGTATTAACCATACACTGGTAGTGTATTAATAGAGTTATTTAACGATATATTCTATGTATCTTAGCATGGCATGATGGTTTCTGAAGTGAACCATATTCACACAATGCAATTTGTTGTCATTTGAATATTCACCTTCATATTAGTATGTGACAGCATGGGTGTTATTCCTAACCCTTACCTCTCTGATGTCAATATCTTTTACTGTGTCAATAGCAAAGAAACAGTTACGCATTTTAAAACACTTTGGGTGGACGATGATGCTGTCCACCAAATTTGTTGAAAAATGGACACCCGTTCACCTTTTAATTTGAATTGACATTTTAATATATTGACACCAGAATGGTTTAGGCATATTCATTTCTGCCTTCATTAGCATGCGAATCCATACCTGCGTGAGCTATTATTTACCTTTCTGTGAACGCTTTATTTGTTCATACCGACCTTACCTGGAATGGGAAGCGATGTCTGCTGGAGTTCTGAACAGGTGTGACAAAATTCCATGGCAGTAAGCGCATTTGATCCTAGAAAATGTATTGAATCAGGCCGACTTTTTGCATTAAGTAGCAGAGGCAAAATACAGTTAGAAAATAATGTGATATAGAAAGTGATACATCCACGTGCTATATTAAAATGCATACAAATGCGAATTTGGTGTGCGCATGTTTCGACAGCATCCTATTGTGCATCATTCACCTTTCCAGAGTATCCACCGATCATCTGACATCATATGACGTCAAAATCAGCTAGGCGGCCTGTAGGATGACGTCATTATCATTACGTCATAAATGATTCTATTTGGCCCGTTTTTAACTCCTAATAGTCTGACACGTTGTACGAATTGTATGTCTCTACTATTTAATAAACATGCTGTTGAAAATTTTGAACCTAATTTGACTGGACGCCGTTGCTCGATCCTCCCAACACGGGCGAGGTGTTAGTGGAGCTTAGCTAGAGATTGGCGGGGCATAGCTAAAATGGAAAGGTCCATTGATGAATCCAATCTAGCACTCAAGTATATGACGTCATACACAATTTCGTCATATGCAGGCTGACGTCACGAGCAAGATACGTAATGAATGGCGTAACTAGGGGCCTGTTTTCGCGACTGACGGAGCCACTGAATTTGATGACATGGTTTAAACCACGAACCAGGAACCACTGACCACGAACCAGAAACGCCAAAACGGCATTTATGCATATTGGCGATGTTTTCCGATTGTAATTTCGTGGCAATGTTCTGAACCCACAAGTATTCTAAATTGTGTTAACTTTAGCAATTAATTTGATCGTAATTCGATTTGGACTTTAATTTCAGGCTGTGTAAATCGCAGACAACAGCATACACTAAAAATATTGACGAGATCTCGTCATTCAAATAAGTACAATTAAGCTGAGCGCCGCCATCTTGAACTTTACGAACCAGTAACCATTGGTAACAACGAACCGAGATCAAAACTCTAGTCACTGATTCGACGAACCAAGTCAGTAAATCTTCAACTTCCGCACGAATCACGGACTACATCAATGGTTCACTGACTCCGTCAGTCGCGAAAACAGGCCCCAGGTCCGTCGTGAAGTTTGAATAGTCCGCCAAGTGTACGACTTGTATGCCTTATTTAATAAACATTTTGTTAGAGATTTTGAAATTTACGTAAATCTCCGTTATTAGCTCACCTTATTGTATGATGATAATGACGCCTATCCTTGTCCATGTGCTCCGTAGTCGTCGAAGGGGTCCATGTGATGTTCTAATATAAATCCATATTTCTTGATCCTGGTACATCTATTGACATTTTCTTTAGTTTTTGAAACCACACTTGTCCCTCCCACCAAGGAGCTATGATTGTAGCCACAGCCCCCTGTTCCTCGACGGTCTCGAGTACACGTGGAAGGAGAGCAAACGGCACATTTACATAATTGTCCATGGTAGCCCAATCTGTTTGAGCTAATGCGTCGACTCCTGACGTTCCATGATCCCAGTATTGACTGTTGTACAGAGGCAACCGAGTTATTACCAGCGAAGCAAACCTGTCTATGTGGTGGGGACCCCAAATTCTGTCTATATACGAAAACAGGTTCGGGTGTAGCTGCCATTCGTAAGTTTATGCAAGGCGTGAAAGTTGGTCGGGTTTGCAATTTTGTTCCCCTGACAAATAGCTTGCCACCAAGGTGCAGTTCATTTTCATCACTTCTACGTGTATGGCCCGTGCCAAACGGTCTAACTCGAGGGATGACCCTCCCATACTGTTTATGAAAGCTACTGTTGTGATTTTGCCTGACAATATTTGGACTGTTTGTTTGCAAGAAATAGTTTTAATGACTTGTCCCAGTAACACGGCAAACAGTTCTCGGTAATTTGAATGTTTGTATGTTAGTCTGTGATTCCAGAAGCCTTGTGCTTCTTGTCCTGGAATCCATGCACCCCACGCGATCCTGGATGCATCTGTAACCATTTGAATATCTATCTGATTTCCGAATAAAACAATGCCGTTCCATTTTGAAAGATAATCAACCCACCAGTTCAAGTCTATTCTGGAAGATTCATCAATAATTAAAGTGTCCCGCCAATGTCTTTTATTATTGAGTAAACGATACAAATTTCTTAGTAGTAATTTAGCGGGTAAAATACATTAGTACAGCGATACACATTGACCCGCTATCTACCAAACCTCCAACTGATACAACACCCTTATTTAATGCGCGTTTAATGTCTTTCTTTAAACTGAAAATGCGTTGCTGGGGTGTCTTAATAACTGTCTGATGCGCTGAAGTATCAATTAAATAGCCAATGAACTCGTTACATTGATCCGGCTCCAAAGACGATTTATCAAGATTAATTGTCCAGCCTAAAGTAGCTAAGACATCAAGTAAGTATTTCGTGTGCAATTTAATTTTACTTTCGACCGAAAACAACATAAAATCGTCTACATAGAGGGCAATCTTAAGTCCATTCGCTCTAAAGAATGTAACAATAGGTCGCAAGATTCTTGTGAAAATATATGGGCTACAGTTATGTCCGAATGACAACACAGTCCATCTATAGTACACAGACTTATACTTAAATCTACATAGGAACATGATGAAACACGTTTTTAAGATCAGCGGTAATCAGAAAGTCTTTCGGTTGTACCAAATTAATTACAGTGCCTATATCATCATATTTAAAACTAGGTGGACTACAGAAATTATTGGCATGTCGCAAGTCGCAAGATAACCGGAGTTCTCCAGATTTCTTTGGCACGCATTAAATCCTAGATACGCAAATCGGTTTCGGACTGCATAGTTCAATATGTCCATTTAGCACCAGATTAACAATTTCTTTATCTAAAAAGTGAATCTCTTTAACTGAAAACTTTATTATTTTCCTCTTCACAACTATTAATGTCATCAATTACGGAGAATTTTACGCCATGTTTGAATCCATTCAATTACTTTATCTGACGCATTTATAGTTTTCCATATGTCAAGCTTAGCAGAGAGGATTTTTCATTATCATTAAATGAACAACCAACAACGAAATACAGAAAAATGTGTTCCAAATATCTTATTATTATATACTACAAACTTGTCTGTGTGACAAGGGATGTTTTAATCCTCCTGATCTCTCATCGGCCCCGGGTATTGAGGGCGAAATCTTAGTACGTTAGTATTTCTCATGCTATGGAACACATCCCGAGAACCGCGACCACGATACTCACCAGAAAATCTACAATTGTAATTAGGCCGTACGCTTTGTGGGTGTTGTGGTCTACCTATGCTCGATAACTTAGCCGCGATCCGAACGTTTTGCAAACTCTGAGAGTCAAATCCAGAATTATGACGTTGTTGTGACATAAATAATTGTGACGTAGACGCGTCAAAACGATCTTTCACTAGCAATGCTGCGATCTCGTCCTGTAAACACCGAATGTTCGCGGTTAACACAGTTATTAATGGTTGAACATCAACATTTTCAATCTCATCAAACTCGCTTATAACTGTTATATCCTTTTCCACATACCGCCCGCATTTCATAATAACATTCAATGTTTGCTGATCTTCTTTCTTTATTCCTGACCGAGTGTCATGCAGTTTTAGCGACGGCGGTAAAAGCACTTTGTTCACAAATGATTTAATAATATTAAATTATTCCTGAATCTCACCAAATTCGTCGACACTGGCTGTGCACCTATTAACGTCAGAGACAGGACCGAATACGCTTGCTTGGGCGCCGAAATCCAATGGATTTTCACGATGTGCCTGGTCTAGCAATTTGTTACAATCAGCGACTGGCCTCACGTCGCCGAGCGCGTGGTGTGACCTACTTCTATTTTCGGTTATTTCTAAGCGTTCTATGCGATTAACAAGCTTATTTAATGTTGTAGTTATCAACTTTAACTCATTTCTAACTTTGCTGACACTACTATCAACTAATTCGACTCTGTCACTTGCCTTTTTAACTTTTTTGTCTTCTTTATTGTGAAAGTGCACATAGAAAGAATGATATTACTGCGCACTAAGCGTAGGCCTATGTCACAAAATAGTTCGCATAACTACGAATACTTTCAGAGTTTGAAACTAGTTTGACTGGGCGTTATATTGTTGTCATAGGCAGCAACGGCACCCAGCCAAAGGAGTTTCAAAGTATTCAACAGGTTACTTGTATAGTTACCTGGAAATTGTGTTTCGGGGAATTCAGTACTGAAAGTATATAAATCGATCCCAAACGCACAAACTTCCCGTACTGATTTGCTAGAAATGGGCGTGGCATAGCGAGAAATTGAGCCCTGTATTTTTGGTTAATATTACCACCTTAAAATGAATCATATACACTATCTGACTAAACTAACAGCAAATATTTTCGAAAAAGTTGGTCCCGATCCCAAGATGATTCATAATAAGGAAAAATAAGTTACCTCTCCGGGATGTAGAAATTGTTTGAGTGTAGTTTTTCGTGACCATCTCGGTCACTTCTTCAGCACTAACTGACGGTCGCTGGCAACGTCACTCTGGTCAGATCTTGTGGAGTCGCGTGACAGCATGGACTGGTACACTGCTGGTATATGGTAGCCCTCGTCTCCGTTCATGGTTGGTAAATAGCAAATAGTCCTCGATGTCAAGGAATGTTGCTATTATTAAAACTGGCAGAATCTCCATTTTTATAAAGGCTGGATGGCCACAATAAATGCTGGTTGGCGTAGCGTCTACATAGTAGACTATGCATCTGCATAACAGTATGCTACACGCGCTGCGACATATTTGAGGAAGTGGGCAAGTAATGTGTATGTTTGCATAGGGGCCCTATCCAATGAGGATTTGACATGTATATAGTCTGGCCAACCATTTCCTACATTTTGAGTGATAATCAACATGCGTTAAAAGTGCATATGCAGCGTTGCCATATCAACCACAATGGCTATACTGTATACACGTATTTGAATAACCATATAAAAATCGTGTTGGACATTCGGGAGGGCAAGGCATTCTTGTTTGTGACATGTGTCCCAGTGTGGGGTCCCATTGTTGTTAACTATATTTTGACAGATCAGCTCTCTCTCAATTACACATTGTCAACATCAGATACGGATCATCATCTTCATTTCTGATATCATCGCGTCCCTTGTCATGGTCACTCGCCAGTACAGCGTGGTGGCGTCTTTGCTAACATTAATATAGACATTTGATTGGCCACTTCTCTTGATGGCCATCCGGAATCGACGAACATGGTCAGGAAATTATTTCACACATGTATGCCGAAGCTGGCCAAAACCGTTACCTGTGCTTGAGGAATGCCAATTTTCAGCCCAAGAAAATACTATTTTTGACAAACTACCACTGAAATGACTGGATCGATAACTGAGCCAGTTATTTCAGTGGTAAATTTTCAAAAATAATCATCTCTTGGTCTGAAATTGGACCTTCAATAAGTAAATATTTAGATTTATTAACCAAATTTGGCCATTGAAGTGTTAAAAGACTACACATTAACCAGTTGGATAATCTCATTCAGGTGAAATCTATGTTACAGTCTAGCTTCTGACGCTGCTAAGCGCTAAGATTCCGTGTTTGTTTAAATGATATCTCCTCCTTGTGAGCTGGGGGAAGGGGTGGCGTCAAAATAAAAAATATCATAGCATTTTTGTTCGTCAGGCTCTCTTCTCCGAGCCAGTTTGGTGGGACTCAAATAAATTCGGTATGTTACTGTGAATTTACCCATATAAATGCGAATTGCGAGTATATTGGATTCCGCCTCCTCCCCAATATTTACTTTTCGAAGCTAGTTTCGCGATGATGAACGAATCGTCATCCTACGCTATCTAAAAATTATCTTCATCAATAACATATCGTAACAACTGCGCATAAACTTGACGTGAGCTACTGTGCTGTGTTATAGGTAGGGGGAGGTGGCTATAAATCGTCTACCATAGCCGCGTCTGCTACTGTCAACAGAGTATATCTATTTCTAATATTGCGCGTGGAACAGGTAAGAGGTAATTTTAGTATTAACCATTTAACACACATATCAGCTAAAACGGCTTCTGCAGTGGTCTTGAGAAATGTCCACTGGCAGACCAAGAGAAGAATATTTTTTGAAAATTTACAGCTGGAATGATTGGCTCGATAACCGAGCCAGTCATTCCAGTGATAAGTTTTCAAAAATAGTCTTCTGTTAGTCTGCAAATGGACATTTTCTATGAGAAAATCGAAATTTTCTTGAACAAATTCTAGTGTTAAACGGTTAAAGATACACGGCCATTATGTGCTGCAGCCCTATACCAGTACAAGGCATGTTATGATTATGCATTTGTCTGTCAGTGTGTCTTAGAAAGCCACACCTGATGTAAAAATCGAGGGATCCTATCTATCTCTCAATTACCTGACTTCATAATCAATTACGTCACCAGTGATAAGTTGCAAACTTTTTAACACCCAGCTCCGTCGTGAATATCAGAAAGCCCGTCATGAAATGTACGAATTGTATGTCTGAATTTATAATTTAATAAATATAAATAACGCTGAATATTTTGAAACTAATTTGACTGCGAGTTGTTGCTGTCATATGCAGAAACAGCCCCATCAATTTAGTTTGAAAGTATTCAACATCTTACCTGTAAAATTAACTCAAAATTCGGATTCCTGGAATTCGGGAATTAAAGTACATAAATCGA
The DNA here is from genome assembly GCA_034401795.1 of Chaetoderma sp. LZ-2023a. Taxonomy (NCBI): domain Eukaryota; kingdom Metazoa; phylum Mollusca; class Caudofoveata; order Chaetodermatida; family Chaetodermatidae; genus Chaetoderma; species Chaetoderma sp. LZ-2023a. The sequence goes on from CM067360.1 coordinate 5,771,898, forward strand.
TTCTAACATGTGTAAAAAGTGGGCGGAGCTTAGCTAGAAATAGGCAGTCATACGCGCCTCTATAGCCAGGGACGGATCCAGGAATTATTTCAGGACGTGGCCCCAGGGGGGTTCCTTGAACCAGTTTTTCAGTTTTTCTTTTATTACACTCAGGCCGGTTTACACAGCATATGAGGTCTGAATAATATATTTCTTGGCGGTAGATACTGATGTTTATTATTATTATTATTATTATTATTATTATTATTATTATTATTATTATTATTATTATTATTATTAATATTATTAATTAATTAATTAATTGGTAGTAGTAGTAGTAGTAGTAGTAGTAGTAGTAGTAGTAGTAGTAGTAGTAGTAGTAGTAGTAGTAGTAGTAGTAGTAGTAGTAGTAGTAGTAGTAGTAGTAGGAGTAGTAGCAGCAGCAGTAGCAGTAGCAGTAGCAGTAGGAAGACGCTGAGCTGTTGTTAGTTGTGTTTGTAGTGTGTGTGGTGACAGATTAGGCGTAGCTTGTAGTCTTGGTGACCGTGGTGGTGGTGGCGGCGGTGGTGGTGGTGATGGTGGCGGTGATGATGATGGCGGTGGTGGTGGTGGTGGTGGTGGTGGTTGCGGTGGTGGTGGTGGTGGTGGTGGTAGTAGTGGTGGTGGTGGTAGTGGTGGTGGTAATGGTGGCGGTGATGATGGTGGTAGTGGTGGTGGTGGTGGTGGTGGTGGTGGTGGTGGTGGTGGTGGTGGTGGTGGTGGTGGTGGTGGCGGTGCCGGCGGTGGTGGTGGTGGTGGCGGCGATGGTGGTGGTGGTGGTGATGTCCGTAGAGGCTGTGGTGTTGTTCTTGCTGGTGCTAGAGAATTTTTTATTTTCGAGAGGCTTATGAGTTTGCAGAGTCTGCTTAGTACTGGCTTGTTGAATAATGCAAACAGACCCTTTGTTTTTTCGATTGTATTAGCTCGTCTGTAGTATTCTGGAATATATTGTGATCTTTCAGTGTGATATTTTTGGCAGTGAAATAGGAAATGGTTTTCATCTTCTACAGCAGTGCACATACTAAAGAGTCTATCTTGTCGTTCAATGCCTGCCCATCTTTTTGTCTCTATAGCGAGTTGGTGATTTAATGTTCTAAAGTGATATAATGTTAGTGCATCGCGATGAGAGAGTAATTTTAAATACCTTTCAGGTTCAAATTTAGTCTTTATTTGTTTGTAGAATGATAAACGTGTTGATTCATGTAGTAGATTGGACCAGTTCTCTATGTATTGTTGTTCTAAAACAGTTCTTGTCTGTCTAACTATTTGTTTGGTGTTTAGTGATTCGCTTTCGAGCATTTCTAATTGTCCGGTTGTTTCCAAGATCTCTTTGATGTTTTCAACCCATTTGATTGTAATATTTAGTTCTTTCAGGTAATCGGTACATATATAATAAAGTGTTGATGAAAGTTTTCCATATCCCCCGTTTACGCGCCCCACCCAAAACCTTATCGTACTGCATTTAATCGTTATATCTAGAGGAAATACCCCCAAGTTCTCCATAGACCATTCCATTCGGTGTACTTTGTTTTAAGCAGAGCGAGTTCTTGAAAAATTTTAGTTAGCATGTTTCCAATTGCTTGGTGTTTTCAAACCGCCATGTTTCAGCTCCATATAGAAGAATCGGTGTTATCATTGTATTAAAAAGTGTAGCTTGCAGATCAATGGGTATATCGTGTTCCCTAATTTTCTTTAGGAGTGAGCACATAGCATTAGTGCCTTGTTTGACACGTCATGCCTTACAGCTTGCAAATGTGCCATTTGATTTTAAAAGGATGCCTAGATAAAGGTACTCATCTACAATTTCGAGTTTCTGGTCCGTAATATAAAAGTCTTTATCCAAAGTTTTCTTTCGTTTTGAAAGTATCATTACTTTGGTCTTTTGGGAATTTACATGGAGTTTCCAGTCAGTGCAGTAATTTTGAAAAGCGTTTAGAGCATTTTGGAAGCCGTTTGGTGAATCAGACATTAAAACAGTGTCGTCAGCTTATAATAAAATTGCAAGATATAAGATAAGGTGTAAATTGTCTTCCGCTAGGTGACTTATCGATGTAAGTCCCGGTATTTCCTTCGCTTGTAGATATTCTTCAAGGTCATTTAGAAATATCGAGAACAGGAATGGTGAGAGGATCTCACCCTGTCTGACACCAATATTGCACATAAAATATTCAGAGCTCTCTTGGTTAAAATTGATAAAAGATTTGATATTCTGATACATATTATATATAATTTTATAGCATTTCCCAGTTATATTATATTCTAAAAGTTTTTTCCACAATCCCACCCGCCATACCGGGTCAAACGCCTGCTTAAAATCAATGAAACAACAATATAATGTTTTCCTTTGTAAAAACAGCAATTCTTTAATTAGATATAGTGAAAAAATATTGTCATGTGTGGATCTTTTGTTTCTAAAACCTGTCTGTGACTCTGATATAACTTCATACGTGTCTGCAAATTGTTTTAGTCTTTCGTTTAAAATGGATGTAAATATTTTCCCCAGGCAGCTTAAAAGTGTGATCGGTCGGTAGTTTGCAGGATCCGAGGTCTCTCCTTTGTTTTTGTAACCTGTCCAATGAAGGAACCCAATCTATCACTCGGGTATTGCCGGATTGGTTGACGGATAATACTATAGTCTCTGATGGGTTTACTATTTAATAATATTCTGTTGAATATTTTGAAATCCAATGTGGCTGGGCGCTGTTGCTGTCGTAGGCAGCGGCAGACGTCCCCCAGTCAAATTAGTTTCAAAAATATTCAGCCGCTTTTCTGCATTTTTACCTTAATAATGTGATTCAGAGTTTCAGGGTCGATTCCAGAATGGATACGGCGTGGGCGGGGCTTTACTAGAAAGGTGGGTGTGGTGGGGTGCGCATAGCTAGAAATGAGTCGCTCAATTCACATTTCCAGAGTACCCACCCATCATATGACGTCATAATGAACTGCGTGATGCGTAGAATGACATCATAATGAATGACGTCGATAAGTACGTCGCGACCGCATATTTGAAGACGGTCTATGCGCTGTTCTACAAATTATTTGCTTTTATATTTAATAAATATTCTGTTGAATATTTTGAAACAAATTTGACTGGGCGCTGTTGCTGCCATAGGCAGCAACAGTACCCAGTCAAATTAGTTACAAAATATTCACTAGCTTCCCTGTATAGCTTTCAGGAAATTGATAGCTAGGGCATTCGGGGATCGATCAATCCCAACACGGTGAGGTGTGGGTGGAGCTTAGCTAATGATGGGCGGGGCATAGCTAAAAATGGAAAGGTGAATTGAATCAGATGATACATGAGTTCTCCCTGGCCAATTCAAGAACAAAATGTAAGCCGAATTTATTTCCTATTTTATCAGGGCAAAGGATAATATTTACTTTCATTGTTTAATATTATTAGCTACTCGCACCTAGAAGACGTTTTCTCTGTCGGTCTCAGTGTCGCTCATTTTGTCGGTCTCTCCGTCGGTCTCTCTGTCTGTGTGTCTGTCAATTTTAGATGCAGGAAACAGCTCAATAAACCATATCTCTTAATAATAAGTTAGTGAGTTAGTCAGTCAATTAGTTACAAAGGCGTATTCCGGGCTATATCTCAAACACTGCTGATCAGATTTGGCTCAAACTTTAACATAAGGAAGGAACATGAGCTGAAAGAAGATTTCCCGGCTCGGAAATTGGATCCGGATCAAATCAAATTCTGGAGCTGAGGATATCCCGGAAACTGCTGATACGATCTGGCTCTAATCTTAACTCAGGAAATGATATGACACTAGGATTTTATCACAACATACTTTGTGCGTGATCTGCAAATATCATGAAAATCATGTTTTGAAACTAACTCGACTGATTAGGTTCCAGTCAAGCTAGTTTCAAAACTGTCTTATTGAAACGGCAAAAGATGATCAATTGCATCAGAGATTTCTTGGAGTGAAAGCGGATTGACCGGGCCATGCTGGCCGGTTGCACCCCCCCCCCCCCCACCACCATGTCCTGCGCAAACGGGGAACTTTTCGTTGCTTTTTAGCTCGGTTGGTGGTTGGCGCGAAAGATAATACAAATATGAATGTTATATATTGGTTAACAGTTTTAGTCAGGTTTTAGTTATAATTGTAATAATAGGAGATTAAATTCACAGTACGATAACATTTTGAAGTTGCTGTTTATTGATGCTGTGTATTATGCAAGCATGATAGCTAGGGTTATGCAACAAGACCAGAGAGAAAGCCTCCGGTACGAATCTAAGAATCTTCAAGACGGCAGATGGCCCGGGGATGGATATAAACATTTGATCTCAGAACCAAAGGCGAGACCCATATGAATTCAGATAACTTTGAAAATCAGTGAGCTGCTGGTCCCGAATTTATTAAATGATAACTCCCAACAGACCCTGTCAATAGATTCCTCTTCTGGTATGAACTCCTGTGGTTGCGCTGGTTACTTATTGTCTACCTTTTCCACAGTTCACATTGTGTATTCGTTGGTAGATTTAGTTCTAGTAGCATATAGTGCGAATGAATATAGTAACCTATTATATAGAACTACTTCTTGTCTGGCATGGATGTGTTGTTGCTCTATAAGTTATTAGGATATACGCAGAGACCCCTCTCTTGCATTGTCTATATAATACAGATATTTTCTATCTAAGTCGCCAACCGTGATTCCATCATTCGTCATGACATAGACTAATATATCAGCTATATGGCCTACGTCTTGGCGACCCCATGGGTAAACTCCCACTCTGGCCTGATCAGGATCTCCCCTGTAGAACCAGAGCTTTTGGAAAATATGTCATAGTTTCTTAAATAAGCACATTCGTCTGGCCGTTGTAGCCTTGCTCTTTGGCATTTTGACCCCAAATTTATTACACATCTTCAGGACTTGCCGGACAACCCTTCCCCATGTTTGATTACTGTACACAAAACACATCCTTGCACGTCGCGAGCAGTAGCGAGTTGCCATCTGTCACGGTCCAAGCCGTCCCTGTCATTGCTCTCCTGATCTTAATGTCTTTCTCGGCAAAGTTTACCCCTGACCCTAGGTACATCAAATGTGTAGCAAATTCTAGCGAATTTTCATCAATGGTGTTGGTGCTCACATGCTTGGATATATGACGGTACGCTAAGACATTCGTCTTCTTCGCGTTTGCTATTAGTCATACTATTAGTCCTACTTTCAAAGCTAATGTTCGACACATTGTAGCATATTCTGGTCCTCTTCGACTTCATTGCAGAGCAGTGTAATATCATCATTTTGAAACCCAGACTGTTCACCGCCTTTCAGAGCATTTGCCATTACATCATCTGAAGCAATAGTGAAGACGTCACGGGTGTCAGTTCCCCCGTGTAGGACACCTGCTAGGATCGTGAAATAATCTGTCCCACCGTCTAGCATAAGCACTCTTGCGGTTGTCTTGGAATACACGATTTCGATGGCAATGAGAGTTGCTTGGGTGGGATATCATATGCTCTTGGAGTACTAATCATCTTCCCACAGTGGATGGAGTCAAAGGCCTTCTTGAAGCCAATGAATATCAATACTGCTGGCAGTCGTTTAGCTTTTATTCCTTCAATGATTTTGTTCAGTACTAGGACTTGGCACACAGTTGAACTTCCAGCTCTAACACCATTCTGTGTAATTCTGAGGTGTGAGTCCACTGGTTTCTCTATTCTGTTGAGGATGAACATATCGAATATTTGGTAACAATGGAACTCAAACTGATACCGCTATTATTGTTTGTGTCACTCAGATCATCGAATTTAGGAATAGGTATGGTATTCAATAATGGCACCTACTCTGCAATCTTTCTATCAACTAATGCTATGTTGGGGAATTGCAGTCTTTCCTTATTGGGTTTGCAACGCATAATCATTTCTGGTGTTATTTATAACATCTTCTCCACATGCCTTGCCTCCAACAATTGACTTCTAGCAGCTAGGTATTCTTTCATTGTCAATTTTTAAGTTGTTAAATTCTTTATGGATATCCTCTACCGCTGGTGTCTCACCTTACAAATTGCTAAAGTATGTATACCAGTTGCGAAGTCTTTCTTCTTTGTTATTGCCCTTGAACTGGCCATTGGCAATTTTTTTATTAGCTTCCATGGAGGGATATATATATGTGCTCTGCATCAGCTTGTTCCACTTCCTTTATTTTGGCATTTACTTGTTCAGACATGACCACGTTTTATCTGTCTTCAACATATGATTTAGATATATCGTATTGAGCCCTGTTGCTGTTAGTGGGGTTGGCGTGATTTACATCATATGTATGTTGTACTTTGTATCAAGCTTTATCAATGCTGACGTCTATTAGTTGTCGTCCTGTCAATCTTTCTAGTTTGGGCAGTCGATCGTCTGCTGCCTGTTGGCCTTGATAAATTGGTCATACGTGTCAGTTGCCATTTCACCCTTGGTCTTCGAGGAAGCCAAGACTATTTCTGGCCACCATGTTAGTCTAAGGTTGTACATCGCTGTTAGATTTGAGCTTTCCAGTTATATCCTGTCTTCTTGGGAACCACATGTTTGTTAGATCTCAGGCTTAATCGAATTGTGGCTGAGGCTCAGCGTTGATCGGATCCAATAGTTGCATTTGCTATTGTATGCCTACTTATCCTTTATACTGTTTCTTGTCTTCATTCTGACCAGAATATAACCCAGTTGATACTTTCCTCCATTTAGTGAGCGATACGTCCTCGTTTCTAATAGCAGGTGCTTATGATGAGTAGTTGATTTTCTAATAACATCTCTAGGGGCATTTTCCATTCTCGTTGGATGTGTCATGAAAAACAAACTTAATATATGCTGTGCATACTCTGGAGTTGATATCGGCCAGCATGGTCAGGATATTATGTGCTAGTATATACTCAATTACTCTTCTTAGATCGTCATATAATGCTTCGCTTATTTTTTCTGTGGAGAGGTTTGGGAGCGCATATACTAACATAGCTGTCGTTTTCAGTTTTCCCGAGAATGTGGCGATGCTGACTATGTCCGATTGTCGCGTGACTGTCGTCAGACATTTGACAGCTCTTGGGTCCCGGAGTGGTCCAGTGCCTCCAGTCACTATTTCGATATCCTTTCTCCAAGCTGAGATGGTGATAAGCGTGTTTTCCCTTGTTGTGTATTGAACAGGATTAGCGTGGGTTATTCCATGTTCTTGAATGCCGAGTATGTCTAGACCATAAATGCAATTTCAACTCTCTTTGCTTATGTGGCTTACCAATTGATCTGACATTCACAGTTGAGCTTTCAATGTTGTGTGTGTAGCTCACAAAGTTGTGCCGATTGTTGGCACTACCGCCAGTCATGACCCGTCCTGTGGTTGGATTTTGAGGCATGACGTAATTCGATTCTGCTGAATCAGTGCCCATTTCATGGCTGCGGTTATTAGGGACTTAAACACTAGTGTTGTTGGTTGAACGGATCATAACCTGATTGACGGGTATGGATCGTAACACCTATAACCAAATAAATGTTGGCATTGAGAAGTAATCATCTTCATCCGCCCTTTGACATTGGAGACAACAATCTGCCTCTACGGAAAGTAAAGATGTAGGCAGCCCGCCGGCACCCCCGTCCCCTCCCGCCACCAACCCACCCACCCACCCACCAACCCACCCACACCCTACCCCACCCCACCACACAACCCTCTCCATCACCACCACCAGCCCCAACCACTTCCATGCTCTTTTATTCTGATATGCTGGCCTAATAGTGGCAGTTAGTCTGTCTCCTGCCCTCACCTGCATTTCCGTCGCTTCATCTAGGATGTTTATTGGGTCTAATAAAGAGATCATTCGGCCTGTCGGTTGCCATTAGATGATGCAACTGTTTCCATGCTGACCATGTGGTCGTGTTGACTTCATCCGCTGTTAAGGTGGCATTGCGCCTAAATGATTAGTGAGTGTTCTAGCATATTCAGAATTCCCTAGTGGGGTCGGGGGACTTGCACAGTGCACTGCTAACGTCCATGTTGCTCCGAGACCCCATGTAGTAATGCCTGGACAGAAGGTGTCCAGTTACCATTTGTTGTCGTGAGGACACACAGTGAGAGTTCTGGTGACGGAGACGCTATGTACCGACAAGAAGAGACTGGCATAATGGCTCTTCCTTTTGTCCAGAAGGACTAGCCAGCAACAATATCTGAAAGCAGGCTGTGAAAGGACTACTACTACACTACCACAGCAGACGCATCACAGAACCCCGTGGACAAAGTCCAACAACAAACAAGCAACTGTTAAAAGAGCCAATAATAAACTTTTCTGACTAACTGACTAACTGACTAACTGACTAACTGACTGACTAACTGACTAATTGACTAACTGACTAACTGACTAACTGACTAACTGACTGACTAACTGACTAATTGACTAACTGACTAACTGACTAACTGACTAACTGACTGACTAACTGACTAATTGACTAACTGACTAACTGACTGACTAACTGACTAATTGACTAACTGACTGACTAACTGACTAACTGACTAACTGACTAATTGACTAACTGACTAACTGACTGACTAACTGACTAACTGACTAACTGACTAACTGACTAACTGACTAATTGACTAACTGACTAACTGACTGACTAACTGACTAACTGGCTAACTGACTAACTGACTGACTGACTAACTGACTGACTGACTGACTGACTAACTAACTAACTAACTAACTAACTAATTAACTAACTAAACTAACTAACTAACTAACTAACTAACTAACTAACTAACTAACTAACTAACTAACTAAATAACCGACTAACTTAATAACTGACTAACTAAATAACCGACTAACTAAATAACGAACTAACTAACTAACTAACTAACTAAATAACGAACTAACTAACTAACCAACCAACCAACTAACCAACTAACTAACCAACTAACCAACTAACCAACTAACCAACTAACCAACTAACCAACCAACCAACCAACCAACCAACCAACCAACTAACTAACTAACTAACTAACTAAGGGGCATGGTGATTTATTGTGCTGCTATTCGTAAAAAAACATATGCATTCAAGGAATTAAGTCTTCCCATTTTATCATCTATTATGTCAACTGTGGTTCTAAACACATTGATTTATCATATTCCTCTATTGGTGAATTTATGTAAGCAGATTTAACATCTTGGTTTGTCACTCCAGAAACCAAACAAAACAAACGTTAGCGCTTTCTTGATAAACACGTGTAATACTTTGCAAGCTCTGTATCCTTGTCAGCAATGACCGAATATGTTGCCAGCCAGCCAGGCAGGCAGACAGCCAGCCAGCCAGCCAGGCAAGCAGGCAGAGAGACGGACGGACGGACGGACGGACATACATATTGATCCACTGGCACACTGATCATAGAACTTGTGAATTGCTACTAAAATCCATCATCAAATATTTGTCTGCATCAACTGCCAATCATCTTGTTATTTAGTACAATATTATTATATCCATAGAGCTACATGATGGAGAAATCAGTGGTGATTGTGGTGCTTGGTATGCTATTCATCCTGCACAGTTCAATGGCTGTCAATGGCCATTTTCCTTCACACAGCTGCCCAAATCTTGATTTCTATATGGCTGGAAAGCAGGTTATGAGTAATGTTGTAAGTTATCGCTATTATTGTCTTTATGGTAATACTTATTAGAATAGCACTCTTGCAGTGCGTTTGAGCTTTGCATTGGCATAAACATTATGCGTGTGTCTGTGAACCAAAATCAGTGTGTTATTCTGTGCACATTGACAATATTCCTCTCAGGAGGAATTCATTGTTAAGAATACGAAAGTGCAATTACTAGACACCAATTTAATGCTTTGAACTTCAAAATATCGAGATCTCAGGTTCAAAAGAATATAAATGGTTGGCTGATGAATACTGTCACAATACACACACGAATGAAGTGAGCAGTCACAGTTTATTCACAAAAGTCTAAATGATTGAGCAAAGCCCGCTCAGTTATAATTGTGTTCCTTAAGGTCATACTGAGTATTTATAAAACAAACTGACAAACAAATCAAATTTTCTATGGGCCTTTGCCAAGTATGTTATTTCCAAATGTATCAGCTATTCCTTCCTTAGAGAATCATCACGTGATATTATGAACTGTTGGCATATTGTATGCCGCATTCATCATTAGAAATGTTTCATTGTAAATCCAATAACTTGAAAACTTCTCGGGAGAACAGACTATTAGAAAGTAATATAGTCAAACGAAATTTGATTGGCCGATTTGGGTCGGCGGCCATCTTGGATAACCTTACATCTTTCGCTGATATTCAATATTCTACTCCTCCAAAACCACTGGGACGTTTGATCAGCGTCTCAGAATATAGCATCTAGCTGAGGACCCGAATAAAATCGTTCAAGAGAACTTGATTGGACCAGCGGCCCTGTGGCCATCTTAATGATGTCATAAATGTGTTAATTATTTTGCGGATATTAAAAAATCTTCTCTGAAATGACCAGTTCGATTGATGCGAAACTCAGAAGTTAGTATCTCTGTTTTGGTGCATGCTCATTCAGAATATGATAGTTTCGAAAGTGTCCGATCAGTTCCTTTGAAACCAGGCTAGCCCCTTAGCAACCAAGATGTTGTCCATAGCAACCAAGTAACGACTTGGAATTTTGCGAAGAAAACTGGTCTATATAGGTTATCAGGTATGCCAAGTTAGAATATCACACTTTCGAAAGTTTCCGACCATTTCCGTGGCAACCATACTAGCCGCCTTAGCAACCGAGATGCTCGCCATAGCAAGCAATGAACTACTGGGAATTTCATGGCTCTAAAATGGATCTATATAGGTTTTTAGCTACGCAGAGTTTGAAATTCCCACTCTGGAGAGTGTCCAAGTAAGGTTAACATCTCGACCATTACGCTAGCTGCTTGGATCACCCCGCCCCACCCACCCACCCCCACCCCACCCCCATCCACTCACCCACCCACCGAGCCAAACACCACCACCGGTACATACCGCTTGCGGTCATATTTATTATTAATATTATTATTATTAATATTATTATTATTAATATTATTATTATTATTATTATTATTATTATTATTATTATTATTATTATTATTATTATTATAGGAGACACATTTGGCAGTATTTGCATGTGGATCTCAACAAAAATATGCAAGAATAGTAGCGAACGTTCGTTGGCTCTACATTGACAACAAGGTACATGAATAAGTAATGTTTGCTTAATAGAACCTAAACTAGCGATACTTATCAGAATTCCCAACAGCAACAACAGCACCACCACCAACACCACCAACACCAACACCAACACCAACACCAACACCATCACCATCACCATCAACACCAGCACCAGCACCAGCACCAGCACCATCAACACCAACACCAACACCAACACCAACACCACCAACACCACCAACACCACCAACACCACCAACACCACGGCCACAACCACCACCACCACCACCACCACCACCACCAACAACAACAACAACAACAACAACAACGGCCAACCAACCAACAAACAAACCAACCAGCCAACCAACAACAACAACAACAGCATCTTTCCTACACTAGCGATACTTATTATAATAAACAACAACAACAACAACAACAACAACAACAACAACAACAACAACAACAACAACAACAACAACAACAACAACAACAACAACTGGCTTTATTGCTGAATTATGAAAAAATGCTTTTTAAAAGTAATTTTTTTTCACTATCTACAACTGACTTGTATTAAGTGATTTCTCCACAGTGACTCCTTCCTTATGTTACATACTGGTAGTCAGTATAAACGGGTTTGTATTTAATGATAAAATAATTGTTCTACTTTCTAACGCCATAAATTAGTTATCACACGGAACAAATTAAAAACCTGGCTAACAAAGTCAATATTCCCAGAAAACCAATACTACCAACACGACTCGCTTAGATTCTGTGGCTTTACCGCCAAACTGGATGGAGAATTTTATGCTCGACCTGAGCAGACGTATGAGCTTAAAGCAGTCTAATATCATGGCATATGACGTGAAAGTAAACCACTGAATTTTTTAAAACTCTGATATTGAAAACTGTTGTTGCATTAAGCACCAGCAAGTTATAAGAACCTTGTTTAAAAGATCATGCCAGGTATCACACAGAAGCAAATTGAATAATTTACGAGTATAATTCTATAATACAGCCATAGGATCATTTAATGACTAGTATGCAGTGACTAGTAGAATTGATTGGCAACTAGTCATGATGTCTAGTGGAGCAACCAGATTAGTTTAAATCTCTCACAAAACTCACTCTTAATCAATTACAGGAATTTATCGTTTTTGGTATATTTTCACAATAAATGTGGCACTGGAAAGTACATATATAGCTTCTTATCTATACGATGTTAGTTTTAAGTACACTACAGATATTGGTTCAATTGTTAGACGTCTTTGCTTCTATGCGCCCCTTTGATTTGCCATGAACCGGCCACTCTCTTCTACAGAAGGCAAAGATAGACATGGTTCAAGGGATTTTATCCTGATTAATGTTTGATTGTATGCTCTCCTTATATGCAGATGCACCCCATCTTTAGTTGGAGGTAGTGAGTCAATATCCGTCTTGGCTTTGCAGCAAGATGGGTTGCGTGCGTGCGTGCGTGCGTGCATACGTGCGTGGTGAGTGGGGAGGTGTGTGTGGAGGTGGGGTGGGGGATGGTGGGGCGGGTTATACATCTAGATGATACAACTTCAGAAAGTACTGATTCAGTAGGAAAGTCGTTTTCTCCAAGGTATTCAAGTAACTGCAGAAAGTGGACATAATATTCCAATGCCAATCAATTGGCTAGTTGTATCTGATCCATTTAAATCATGGAAAGCCAACACTCATTCTCTAACATCAACCCGTATTTGAATCCGGGTGCGGGAAGTGGGAGGGAGAGGCGGCGTGAATGTCAACTTTATCGAACCCTGCGGGTATTTCACTCTGTAATGGCCGAGCCCGTGGGCGGGACAGAGTTACTTTAGAGCGAAGATGACCTGTTGGATGCTGTCGTAACTTTGATCAATCCATTGTCGAATTCAACTTTTCGGTGGTAAAATCCTACTCGTGACTGCTCTCTTAATAATATTGACTGTTATTACGTGTAGATGACGTATGTAGTTTAGCTGTTTCCGTATGACGTCGGGAGAAAGGGGTAGGGGCGGAACATTGGACAAACATCCTCTCGTGACGTGTACTGTAGATGGCTGTGGTGCTCCGGATATCCATATGATCAGTTCTCCCGTAACTGGACAAGAAGGTGTGTGCGGGAGATTTGTTGGTCGCGTTCTGTTGATAATAATGCTGTTGTCGGGATGTCCGGGTTGCTGTATGATGCTAATGTTATAGGCGAAGTGGGCGCATTCCAGTTTTTCCATGCTTGTGAATGCCAAGTCTGTTGTTATTTGCGGGAGATATTACTCCTCCCGCAGTTCTGTGCGGGAGGAATTTGTTAAGTGAATTTTTATGTCTCTACCTGTAATTAATTAAGACCGGTAGGTGCTGCTAAATGCTGTTGATGCCGATGTTGAATGTCTCCGTTATGCTGAGTATAACTGGCGCAATGATGAATTGACATATCCAGTACTGAAGGCTGGTATGTTCTTTGTAAGTGTTGACGTTCTGTCTGCTGTGTGATGTTCTGACTGCTCACGGGTGAGTATGTTAGGCCTATTGGATGGGGCGGCCTTTGGATGGGGGATATGATCATCGCCCATTACACGACGGTTGGTATCTTGTCGTGGTTTTTAGACACCGGGAAAATTCGAGCCGAGAGTCTGCCGAACAGGCTGCTTCCCTGCCCACCACGGGGGGTACTGTTGGTCGGTGCAGTGGGGGTGCCACCTCCTCAGTGGCAGCAGTCTCTCTCATACCTGAAGACTGACGGTCAACAGATGACGAGTGGAGTGTGCATTGGACTGGGCTGGTGATGTCCGAACTTGGTGTGTAGATAAGGGACGCGAATTGGAGTGAGGATTGTGGTGGGACTATTGGAGAGGGTGTCCCTTTGGGGGGATCGTGGTTTCGCGATTTCGGGAATTGGTCGAGTATACCTTGTTGTACGGTTCTGCAGTTCTAGACACGCCAAGGCTTCATCCAGCCTCTTCACTTCCATGCTATTCACCACATGTTCCACTCCACAGGAAATATGGCTTGGGTCAGCCTCAGCTTCTGATTGTGGTAACTCTATGATGGGTGGGGGCATAGCATGAAGTGGGTGGGAGTGGGAAGAGATCGGAGGAACAGCTTTTCCATCTGGTCCCTTGCACAAAACAAACACAAAATTCTTCAGATACGACTTCCCTGATCTAGTAGACCCGCGTTGAGGAGGGAGAGGGCGAGTACGTATCTCGTCATCGTCGTCAGCGTTAGCCGCTTGTTCATCCACGTTCTGGCTTGGTAGAACTGGGGGTGAACTGGCACCACAGTGCTCTGCGCTAACCATGGGAATATTAATTTCCGTAGAAATATCTGTCTGGGTACCGGTGTCATGAGAAACGCCCAGTCCGAGCTCTGGTGCTGGATAGTCACTGACACAAGGTTTAAGTCGATCAAAGTGGATGACAGAGGTCAGGCCATCTGAAGCACGGATGCGGTAGGTCACGTCCGACGTCTTACCTACTACCACATAGGGGCCTTTTCACTGGTAACTCAGTTTACTTGGCACGTTTGCAGACCGTTGTGAATCGTGTACCCAAACCATTCTTCCTGCTTCATATGGATCTCCATGCACTCTCCGGTCATGCCACGTCTTTTGACACCGGTGTGCAGTGGATAGTGTTTCTCTCACTAGTTCATGGGCTTGTTCTATCCTTTGCCGCAAGAGTTCGACATAGAGAGATGGTGAGTTTTTCTCCCCTGTTATCCGTGGCATGGCCAGGTCCAAGGGTAAGGCTATTTCAAGGCCTAACATTAGCTGAGCAGGGGTGTAGCCCATTCTGAAATGTTCCGAAGTGCGGTAAGCCATTAGCACATACAGGAGCCGTAGATCCCAATCTCTACAATCAAGGCGTGTTTCCTTGGTAAGCATCTCCACGAGAGTTCTGTTGAATCTTTCTACCATCCCGTCGCTCCGAGGGTGGTACGGAGTTGTCCTTGTTTTGACGATATGGAATAATTTGCAGAGCTCTGATATGAGCCGGCTCTCAAAATTACTTCCTTGAGTGCAGCTCATAAGGCATATCAAAGCGGCAGAACACATTGCTGGCCAAGACCTCCGCTACGGTGGATGCCTCTTGGTCCGGCAAAGCAAATGCTTCTACCCACTTCGTAAAATAATCTTGTAATACGAGGATATATTTATTTCCGTCATCCGTCGTATTCAAGGGTCTGAGCACGTCGATAGCCACTCGCTCCCACGGTGCCCCAACAATCTTAATTTGTGATGGTGCGATCTGGTGTTGGCCAACAGCGCATCTTTGGCACGGGATACATTTGGCAACCCATGCCTTGACGCTATCGCGAATCCCGATCCAGTGGAATCTTAGTTTGTTGCAGGCAACGGTTCTCATCATGGCCAGATGTCCGGCGTTATCGTGTAGCTGTTGGAGTAAAAGCTCTCGATAACGTTCCGGAACCATCAAACGGTCATTAATGTACAAAACGTTATTTATTATTTGACATTGTTCGAACCATTGGTAATAATATTTAGCCATGGGAGACAAAGGTGTCACCGATTCCTTAGGAGGACGTACCCCCTCCTGAATCCACACATATATATTCCGTGTCTTCATGTCTGTTGTTTGGTGGTGTGCGATTTTCTCCAGATTCCACTCTGCGCACTTCATTTCGGGGAACTCCGGAGATGGCTGTGTTGACTGTGTCATGGTGTCGGCCTCTTCGTGTTCAGCCTCCGCACCAATTCTGCTAATGGCGTCGGCATTTCCATGCAATTTGCCGGGACGGTGAACAACGTTAAAGTTATAGGCCTACAGGGATTCCTGCCATCTCGCTACCTGGCCCTCCGGATCTTTTAAGTTCCTGAGCCACCGTAGTGAGGCATGGTCTGTACGGAGTGTAAAAGGTGTGCCCGTACAGGAAGTGTTTATAATACTTGACAAAATGGACCGCCGCCAATTCCCGCTATTGCGATATTTATGTAATAATTTCCGAATTTCGCGGCTTTTTTATTGCAATAATCCAACAGTGGCACGCAGATATAAATCGTGTAGATGCTCGGGTAAATCATCAGTCAGCGGTGGTGTTGTATCAGAAAGTGCAGGTGTTTCCAGTGAAATTATGT
Organism: Chaetoderma sp. LZ-2023a; assembly: GCA_034401795.1. Classification (NCBI taxonomy): domain Eukaryota; kingdom Metazoa; phylum Mollusca; class Caudofoveata; order Chaetodermatida; family Chaetodermatidae; genus Chaetoderma; species Chaetoderma sp. LZ-2023a. The sequence goes on from CM067360.1 coordinate 5,788,162, forward strand.
CTACTAAATGGCCGCAGCATACTCCGGGTTCCAGAGTGATAGGATCTGCGGTACCATTGAACACTCGAAAGGGTATTTTCCCTTTATCCATAGTGTCTACTATTATACAGGGACTTGCATATTGTGAGGCGATCATATAATCAGGGTCGGGTTACAGCATGGCGATGCGTGTGTTGCTTCCTAACTGTGGTGCGGTGGCCCATACGATCCGTTCCTGTCCCGGCTCAACCGTGACAGTACTTGAAAGTATTACTGCACACATATCGTATAGCGATGATGCGGGTCCAAGAGATATTCGCCGGCCGTGTATGTCGAGTTCCTGTTGTCTGCAGTATATGATGGCTTCGCTGGCACTGCGGAAATCAGAACCAACTAGGGCGTCGTTATGAATGGAGGCGATGACAACTCTCTGAATGATTTGCATTTCCTCGATCTGTATAACTAAATTAACTACACCGGCCACGGGTACATCTGCTCCCGTAGCCATCTGTAGGTAAATATTTGTAGGCTTAAGGGGGGGGGGGGGCTTTTTATGAGGTGGGATGTTCTCATACAAGCGCTGGTTAAAAACTGTAATAGAAGCTCCGGTGTCGACGGTGGCGCTTGTAGAAATGCCACTAAACAGACAGGCACATTTGTAGATTACTTTACGATGAACCTGCGGAAGAGTTTCCAATGATGCTGTCCGCAATAGTGGCGGGGGAGCAGCATCACTCTGTATATATTCCGACTGCCTCCTTATTGCTTTTTGCAATGTTGCAGGTGGCTGAGGGAGGAATGGGCCAGTTCGTCATCTCCGCTGGGGTGTAGGCTGCGGTGAAGATGGAGATGGCGGTAGAAATTGTGGTGGCGTTGTTGTTGTTTCTGTGTGAGCAGTATTAGTACAGACAGCGGCGCGTACGGGATGACAGATAAGTTCTACCTGTGCATGCCATTTCTGACAACGCTTCATAGGATGTTTTGTTGAAGCACAAAAGAAGCAGCGTAGTTTACATGGACATGCGTTCCTCCATCCATGTCGCCGATTGCGAATCCATGAGGCGGAATGAGTCGTCTCTCTTGAATCGCTACTGTCTGTGGATGCGGAAGATGCTGCTGATTGGGGTGGTGTTCTGCATACCACCAGGGGGCACCGAGAATCTGGTGTCTTGGTGGCGGGACATGGTGCTTTCAAAAACGTTGTTTCAGCGGAGGTACTACAACCTACTACTACCGTTTTACAAAGAAAAGAAGGTTTGTTGTGCATGGAAAAAGAGGGGGATGTCCTTGCTGCAGATGGGGAAGGCAACGTAGGCACGGACATATTGGAAGCCGTGTATGTTGGTGTTGGTGTCAAAGCTGATTTCTGTGGATGATGGTTCGTCACTGAACGTTGTTGCGTGAAAGTCGCAGTTGAGCCGGGAGAAGGATACGGGCACCGAAGTGGCTCTGTGTAATTCGGTACCCTTAGGAGTTTGACTGTTTCTCTGGTTGCGGTGTGCTGCGGTCTGGAGCAGGCATTGTGGAGGGAGGTCGGTTAGGACACCACTCCCTCCAATGCCCTGGCTGACTGCATCCATAACAGATGTTCGGTGGCGATGCGGTGCTGGTAGTGTTTGTTGTCCTAAACTGTCTTGTAGCGAGGTTTGTGCTGAGCGTGGTGACTAAGTTAGTGAGTGCTGAGATCTGCTTGTTGATCTCTTCTATCCACTCTCTCATGTTGCCATTGTTGTTGTTGTTTTGCTGGTTTCCATGCCCTGGGGCTCAGCTGTACCCACCTCTGCGGGCACGGCCCCTTTCTCCAGGCACTTGATTCGGACTGGTCTTCTGCGTATCTGATACTAGTGGTGGTGTCTGCATGGTGGGTGTTGCTGATCTGGGGGTGGGAGGGACACCGGCGGGCGAGGCGACAGTTGCACCATCTATCTCATTGATAGGATGGAGTTGGTGTCGGTTATGTTTTTCCCGCTACAGGAAGTTCTCGATATGGACCGCAGTTGCTGTTAATTGGGCCAAACTCCCGTGGTCGCCGAGAAAAATTTTTCCTTTAGAGCGGGTTCACCGCTTAATGCATCAACGTATCAAGATGCAAGTGGAGTACACCATCCACATTGGTGCTCGGATATGCGTGGGTAACTAGCCTTCTGATTCAGCTAGCTAACTCGGGAAGAGTTTCTTCCACGCATCGTCGTAAATTCTTGAGGTGAAGACGACTGGTTTCCATGAGAGCTGTGTCGCCAAATCGCTCCGTAAGTGCTCGTTCCAACTGTGTGTAAATAGGAGTATGATCCATCCCCAGATCCGCAAGAACTTGCAGGGCTTTCCCCGAAAGTTTTGCTGCAAGATATTCACCCATCTGTCTGTCGTCCCAGTGGTTAGTCCGACTTATTATTTCGAACTGGATTTTATAATTGGTCCAGTCATTCTCCCCGCTAAATTCGGGGGTGGGGGGGCGGGTGGGAGTATGACTCGACCAAAACCGCGGAAAGAGTGTAGGGGTTTAAACCCAGGTGGTGCGGATATCAGAGATTTAGCGGATTGTACTGATGTTGGTCTTGGTGTGGGTGGCAGTGGTGTTGGTGTATCCCGTCGATGCCGATGCCGAGGAGCAAGGACATGCATACTCCAATTAACTGAGTCCACCCCGGTGGTTGAGCCATAGACCAGCATGGGTCTATGAATGGAAGGCGGATTGCGGTGGAGAGTGCGTGGTCGTTCCTCCCATGGTGAGGGCTGCTGTTCCTCATATGGCGGTGGCGCAAGTGGCTGATGGTTATGATATGTGGCATGACTAATATACCGGCGAAAAGGTGGTGCCGATTCCTCCCGATGACTCCGCGGTGTTCCCCTTGAATATAGTGTTTCGCTAGAAGGGGGCGGTGCAGGAGGTTGTCTATGTGGTGGATTATCACCCGGCCATACTGTCTCCATAGATGACATGGGTGAACGATAGTAGTCTGAAGGGCTGTAGATATGCTCGTAGTCGTGTCTTTGCTGGAGTCGTCCACGATTCGGTCCTGATGGAGTTGGCCTGTCGCGGATGTCCGAAATAGTTCTAAACTCTGTTCCCGCCTGTGAGGCATCGCGGAAGGTGCCATCACTAACAGGCGAAAACAGGTTATAGTGCGGAGTTGTTGATCCTGCTGAATTTCTGGCACAGTCGGTGAGCAAATGTGCTGAGAATCCATCATATGAGGCTACCTCTTGATCGAGGGAGTCCTCGCTGAACGGAGATGGTATTGAACTGAGCTCACTATATGGTGTATATTACTGTTGTTCTTCGGGCCCCACATCGGGCGCCACTTGTAGCTCGCCGGGCAGTGTCGGGCCATTCTGAGGTCTCATGTCGACTCGCCGCGCTGTAGGTGCACGATGAGTGATGACGCAGGTTACCTGAACGAGACTTCCCTGTGGGAAACACAAACCGGCTCCTAAGGCCGGTGGAACTCAATCATTCTGGTGCGGCCATGCGACCATTGCCGCGAACATTAAACACAACGGCCTCATCCCAAGAGTTTGTGTCACCAGTATGCCTGTCCAGAGTACTTTCGTGAGCTATGGACTTACAAGATTTGATTTGGTGACCTAAAAATATAAGTCTATACAATATCTTTACCTAAAATATGCTAGATAAAGATACAATAAGAGCATACGAAAATACAAGACATAGAGGCAGGTAGATGAACTTTTAAACATGTGGCTCCCAGAGGTACCACACAGACTCGTAGGACCGCAGAGGTATCCCCGCAAGGGAGGCTCCCATACACGAGACGTAGCCATTTAACTTAATATAAGTTATTATGCCTCTAAGCTGAAAGGAAGAAGAATATCTCAGTCGAAAAGTGATGTGCCTCATGCGGGCACTACTCCTAGCGCAAGTTAGGGTGAGGAGTATTATCCTGGCATGGACCATCGTCGCTGAATCCTTGCGAGAGCCAAGTGCCTCGCACGGGCCCTTGTCTCAGGAAAGTGCTGCCATGGCTTAAAGTGGGAGGGGAGTAGAAGGCAAAAATGGGCCCACTCTAATATTCCAAACAAAAATGCTGTAGTAAGACGGGACGGAAGATTCCCAATGGATTCCTTCATCACTGTCTTATGTGATTCCTAATATGCTGAGTTAGTAGTTGCCATTTTATTTCTGCGGGCCTTCTGCTTTGCTTAATCACCTGTTTAGTTGTTTTCAGAACAAGAATTATTTTAGGCCGCAACTGGCCGATAACTACCTCACTATTAAACACGGCTGTCATGGAGAACAGATGCCCAAGGACATCAATACTGCAGACAGCGCTCATACATGTTACTTAGCGGGATCTTCGAACTGGGTGAGAATCCGGACATTCCGCCTTGCAACCACATGAAACATTACAGGACATTGTTTACATTTCACGGAAGCATTATTAGGCCCTATCTCATATCGTTATGGTGTGTGTGTGTGTGTATGGGGGGGGGGGGGGGTAAGAGAGACGGATGCACACCATGAATGTCCTTCCCGTAAGGGCATGGCAGATCTAAATAGCATGCCCAGACATTTAAACAGAATTCGGTGAGCATACGTATCTCGAAGATACACGGGAATGTATATGTGATACCACACCGTAGCCATCACCGCTCGGAAACCCCAATAGTTTCCTAGAGTCGGATCAGCCTATGGTGCAGATAGGGACGTCCAAACAATTTTAAGAAGCCACAAGCCTTAAGAGGAATATGAAGAGAGACACAATCTTGGAGTTATGAGTCTTACCGGAGTGCGGGGCTAAATTATCGCACTACCGGAAGAGAAGAGTATATTACACAGTATGTAATGAAGAAAGTGTCTCTAATCATTCTGAACCTATCATATCGAGCTGAATAGAAAAGGTTTTAGTCGGTAGCATGCCGGGTTAAACAGAGTTATAGCACGGACAGTGACCTCAGTGAAAAATTGGTGGTGGCGGGAGAAAGTGCTACATATATAAATGTTGCTGTATAGTGTTTCCTACGTGCACTGCATTCCCATATTTTCTGTGCTAAAACAAGTTAACGGATGGCCACTGGCCATATACATACATAAACTAACCAGAACAAGCAATACGATGTCAAACGATTACGGTAGATATTTTAGTACAGGTCAAAGAACCTATTATGGTGCGGTTAGCAACACATCGAGGAAAATGAAAATAACTATTTAGCAAATACAGAAATTATAACTCTTGGTCCTAAGACAGTTATGGTTCCTTTTAGTCATCGGAACCGTTAGTACGGATACGAGATAATTAACAAAACCTATATAGAGAAATAATCAAACGGTGAAGTATAGTTACTTGAATACTTGGTAGTCATTCCCAAGTTAGGCTACCGTGTCACTGGAATTGACACGTAGATCTGTAGTCGACGTGAGATGATGCGCTCTCCGGAAGCTGGAAAGTTCCTGCAGGCTGGTTCCTGCAGGCTGGTGTCCGCAAACAAGTTTCCCGGGGGGGGGGGGGGGGGGGGGGGGGTCATCGCACTGCACTGTAAGCCTATTCAGAATGTCTAACGAGCAGTCAGCAAAAGATACGATAGTACTACGTGGTGAAGAAAGTTTCTGTACACTGATGGTACGGATGGAAAGTGTAAACAACCCGATCACTAGCGGGGGTTGTCAGATGCGGATGAAAATACAAAACAAAGTGTCACGGTGCTGGGTACGTCAACCAGCTTCGAAGACGCACTGGGCAGAGTTCACTTGCTACGGTCGAAAGTCGAAAGAATCCACACGATTAGTGCAGCGGCGTTTGAAATACCACTTTTAGGCGTGGCCGGCAGATCTGGTGAGTCATCCACCAAAGAACATCCTGCCTCTACATCTGTAGATTCACATTATCAGGCCGCAAAGGCCTCACCACAAGTTTGTGTTCCGAATGTAGATGTTGTATTCGTGAACGTTTTTTCAAAAGTTTCCAAACTACTCACGTAAAAGGGGAGTTACAAAATTGTTTTAGTGCGGTGGGTTGGAAGCTGTACACTACAGGATAGAAACCCGGCTCATTGCGAAGAAAGACGCGTGTCGTGCTTGATAATAGTTGGTACAGCTCCAACCTGTTCGGCCCCTGGCCGAGGATGCTCTCGATCGCTGGATCGCTTCCCCTTTTATACTCTCCATGACGTCACAAGCGCAGGCTTCATCCAATCATCGTTGGAGCACACAGCTAATAATAGCGTCGTCGAACGTGCTAGAACATTCTAGAAGCTTTGTGTCCACGTGGTTATGACGTCAGGACAATATTTTGAAGATAATCAAGAAGAGTTTTTCCTGGATAACTCAGCCATTTCTCAACCGATTTTGAAATGGTTTACAGATTTAGAAAGCCCGTCGAATTCTGGTCTTGATTAATGCCAGATTTAACGGGAACAGACACAATCAATAAGAATTACAGAGTACCAGCTCGGTACACTATAAGCGCCATCCTATCTAGGTCACAGCCATGTGCTCCATAGAAACAGCGTCCTGACGCGTGCATGCGCATAATGTGTTTTAACGAACTTAGTCGTTTTTCGACACGTTCTCTCTCTCTCTCTCTCTCATAGGCCTATATACGCTTATAGCTCTACCCATAGGGGCGTGTTCAGGAACGAATCCTAGATGGGCGGCACGTACCCAGCTTAGCTGGTACGGCCGGTACCTGACCGGTCGATCCGAACTACACAATCCTCTGCTGAGGGAGAGTAATGGCAGAGGGACCTCTTATAAGAGCTTTTATCATCTTAGTTTTGCCGCACTGTGTTGGTCACAGACAATCATAGTAAATCGGTGACGTAACGACGTATTGCAGTCAACTGATGTTGCCATTGCGTCAGCATGCGTACGTCCACGTTCGACTAGGATACATACTCTCATACGTGTGTGTGTGTGTGTATATATATATATATATATATATATATATATATATATATACCTTAGTTGAAACAGAACGTGCATGAACCGTCACCATGGTGACATAACACTATGATGTAATATGTAGTTATTCATCTGCGAATACTTTAGCAATGCTTACTGGATCGCGCCCATTAAGAATATAATTGTGACGTCAGATACTCAAGTCGTAACTTAGGAAAAATGCTATGAGCATTTAAGCGTATGATTGTGACGTCAGATACTCAAGACGATTCAGATTCAGATTCAACACCAATAGAAAAAATGGAGCAGACAGCAGACACCCCCCCCCCACTTAGTAAAAGAAGGGAATGCAAAGCACTGATCCAAGCTGCAAAGTTTAAATCGTTCAACAACCACCCGATGAAGATCAGGCAAGCACAGCTGTCATCGGGAAGACTTAAAAGATCAAGGTTTGTGGAAGAGACAAAAGCACTTTAAAGGAAACACCAAGAAATGTTGCCAGCACAAATAGAAGACCAAAACCACACCCCTGATCCTCCACCCTGGGAAAACAAACTAGAGAGCATAGCTATTCGCACCACAGTACCTCATCTCACAACCAAAGATTAACACAGTGATGTGAGCAAGAAGGCCCTGACCCTAGCCATGCTGGAGGAAATGTACCCTCGGGAGACATGGATAAGGATCTACACAGATGGATCAGCCAAAGATGCAATTAGGAGCGGAGGTGCCGGACTGCACATACAGTATCCAAACGGACAACATGAGTCAGCTGCAATACCGACAGGCAAACACTGCACAAACTACAGAGCTGAAGTCGAAGCACTGGTCCATGCAGCTAATACCATCAGCAGAACAGCAGACCCTATTGCACAGATTGTCATTTTATCTGATGCCCGCTCCGTCCTTGAGGCTATCACCAAAGGTAAGCTGCCACAACTTGAAGAAGCACTACAAACCATCAAATGCTTTCGGATAACATTGCAGTGGATCCCCTCACACTGTGGAGTCCAAGGAAATGAGGAAGCAGACAAGATGGCAAAGGTGGGTGCAGAGGAGAATCAGACAGAAAACATGGTTACACATACAGAGATGAAGACTATCATCAAGTTACTCTATAGAACACCTCAATCAGACGATGCCTACCATCATCTCTCGAGGCCAGAGCAAGTGACCAGAACTGGACATAACAGACTAAACCAACACATGTACAGGCGGTTCCACCTTACGACATCGCCCGCTTGTCATTGTGGAGAAGCAGAACAGACCCCAGAGCACATACTTCAATGTTGCAGTACGTATCAGCTGCTGAGAGAAGAGATCTGGCCTTTGTCAACCTCTTTTCTTGAAAAGCTGTATGGGCCTGTGGAAGAACTGCAGAAAACCACAGATTTCATCTTGAGAACGGCTCTCCAAGTGTGATACCAGCGATCGAAAAGAAGAAGATTCAGATTATTTATTGGCACGAAATCTACATACATATAGATATAGCCATAGATAGATAGTACATACGATATACAGTTGACAATAAGTAAAATATACATGATATAAACAATACATACAAGCACACGCACACGCACACGCACACGCACACTCTCACGCACCCGCCCACGCACACGCGCACACACGCACGCACGCACGCACACACGCACACACGCACACACGCACACACGCACACACGCACACACACAATATGACATCCACGAATTAAGGCTGATGGCTCTGTTATCAAATTAAGTTGTTATATTAATATATGAGCAGAAACTACATATCATTCATAGTGTAAATTTGAAGTTAATGTTGAAGTTAATGTTCTGCTAGGTACTGCGCATTAGTTACAGTGGAAACTTCACTGACTGTTGCGTGAAACCTCCGCCAGGATCACTAAATAAAGAAGAAGCAGCATCACCACTCGCCATATCTCAATATCCCATGACAGTTTGATCACCATGAGATTTTATGGCACAGAAGATAACGATGTCACCTCTTCACCCAGCCGTAATATAAAAGGGTGATAAGGATACGTGTAATGTACCTACAGCAAGATTTGCTGCCGATCTGATCAGCTATATTACAATTACTAGTGATGGCGGTGGGTTAGTGGATTGTTTCGGAGCCTACGCATTCTGCTTTTTCATGAAATAATCAGTGACATATTTTAGTACCGGTTTGCAGACCTCAGTGTCACCGTTATTGTAGGACATTATGAACACAAATTTATGCTGTTCGCTGAGGGAAGCAAAATTTACAAAAACATTAAGGTAATTAAATAGCGATTGTCTTTCACTGTGGTAAAATGGACATTTTAGAATAAAATGTCTTTCATCCTCAACAGCTTGAATGTTACATAGCGAACATACTCTTTTTTCTACAGGAGTTTTGGGAATTGTATGTCTCCCCACTTCTATCTGGAGATCGTGTGCACTGACTCTGAGTTTGGCAAACAAATTTCGCCTAGAAAAATCGTGTTCAGTTAGTAAATAATTCTCCATGTTAAAGTTGCTTTTAAATGTTTGATACGACCTAAGTTTAGAACCCTGTTGAGATGTACCAATTCGATCTGTGACACCTCTGTTTACATGGACCAGCCAGTTTGATTTGTATCTAGACTCCATGGCATCAGTTAGTAATTTAGCACATGTCTTTTTATTTCTAGTGCTTTTGTTGGTCCAAATTTCTTCGAAGCTAAAGCTAGTCCATAGATTTTTTAAATGGCTAGCCCAGTTATCTTCTTCTAATGAGGAATACGAATGCATATAGGCTTGATGAACTATTGTCTCGGAGTCAATGTCACATACTCTCATCCAAAATTTGGCTGATTGTGTGAGGAGCGTTGTGAGTAAGGCACATTGCCCGAGTTCACCCCTTACAGCAGCATTAGTAGCTTTCCTCCCAGTAACTCCCAGTATATATTTACAGAAGCTAAATAGGACCTTTTCGACTGGGACATTATCTCCTAATTGCATGTAGTTATGTTCATTGATGCCTTTGATGTAAAAGGGTGCCCAATTTTCTGCACAATAAGATAAGATGGGTAAAATTAAAGAACGAAATAGCGTGAATGCTGTTAAAACAATATTTCTGATATTGATAACTTTAAGTTTGAACAAAGGCTTCTTGGCCTGCTCTGCCAGTCTTTCACATGCAGCTTTAAATTTACCAGATGGTGTAAAGACGATACCTAAATAGCAACAAGACTTTACAACCTCAATCGGTGAGCCCATGTATGTAAAGTGATACATGTATCTCCTTAGTAAATGCACACTTTTATTGAAAATTATTATTTTGGTCTTATTTAAGTTGAGAGTGAGGTCCCATTTGTTGCAGTAAATATTCAATTTGTTTAGCGCATTTTGCAGACCAGTGTGGGTTTCTGACACTATGGCAAGATCATCAGCAAACATAAGACAATTAATAGAAGTGTTATTCAAAGGTATATGATCGCATGCTCTATCAAAGATATCTGGCAAATCACGCAGATACATTTTGAATAAAAGTGGGCTAAGTACGCAACCTTGTTTGACACCAACTGATGATGAAAAGCCATTGCTGTACCCATCATTGATTTTGACTGCATATTTCACATCAGAGTACATACTTTCAATGACAGTTAGTAAAATTGCCATCAATACCAGATTGTAGTAATTTATACATTAATTTGCTTCGAGAGACTGTGTCAAAGGCTGACGTGAAATCCACAAAACAGCAGAATATATTTTTCTTATTAGCAACATTAACATATTTGTCAATAATTGATTTCAAAGTCATAATATGGTCTGCTGTTCTTGCATTCTTTCTATAACCAATTTGACATTGTGGGATTAGTTTGTTTGTTTCAGCAAATTTTGTTAATCGATATTGCAGAATGCTACAAAATAATTGGCATAAATTGCTACTTACGGCTATACCTCTGTAGTTTTCAGGTTTCGAAACCTCGCCCTTCTTGTGTATAGGTGAAAGTAGATTGCAGCGCCATTCCATAGGAAATTGACCAGAGCTCAGAATGGAGTTAAACAATTTGTGCAGAACTGGTAAAAGTCGAGTGTGTCCTGCCTTTAACATTTCATTTAAGATCTCGTCAAATCCACTCGCTTTGCCGTTTTTAAGAAAAGAAATAGCCCGAGAGATTTCAGAAGTTGTAATAGTAAAATTAAGTTCGTTAAAAATTGTATTTCTATTGGTTTGAATAAAATTGTCTATTGTGTTTTCAAGGTCTAAATCGGCGTGTGTTGGAACACTATTAACAAGTTTGTTAAAGTGTGACACTCATTCTGTACAGGAAATGGAATTTCCTTTAGAATTACTATTAGTACCTTTGAGTTCATCATACAGTTTCCAAAATGTCTTAGGGTTTTTGGACTCTAAGGATTCAATTTGATCGAAGATTCGCTGCTTAAAGATGGACTTCTTTTTTGCTATTTGTCTTTTGAATTTTTTCCGCAAATATCGAAACTTATTTAATAAGATGGTATCTGATGGCGTTTCGTGAATTCTACGTGCCATACCTCTGAACCTTAAGCATAATTCTGCAATTCTGGTCAAACCATTGGTTCTTCAGCTTATTAACAATCTTTCTAGGTTTTGCTTTCAAGCATTTTCCAGAATCAATATGTTTTATACCCGAAAGTTTGGCTGCACTTATGATAATGTATGTTAGTGTAGTTGCCAGAGACTCATCAGCATTGATTGGCTTGCCACATGGTTTGTTAGCAGGCAATGCCATATAGTTGTTGATTTTTTACCTGATTCTAGGATCTGACACTGCTTTCAAAAATGTGTCATCATCTCCCATTTCCCACCTATACTTAGAGCAGGGAGGATTAGGAGTATCACGTAGTGTGTGCTCATATATACCAGTACAGAGTACCATCTTCAATATACAATGGATAGAGAAATTGTTGGGGATTATTTACATGGAAACATTCTATTTTACATAAAATATTGGTAGAAGCTAACATATAGTCAATTAGACTGGGTTTGTTGGTGTGGCTGAAACAAGTGCAATGACCAGAAGAATCACCCAAGATAGTCTATTTAGGATACGCAGATTTGAAGATTTGCACATGGAGAGTAATTGTTTGCCGTGATTATCTACATCATGTGGATCCATGTTGTTTCTGTGAATATCTACATCATGTATATAGTCTGGTAGTAAATCGGCTATAGATGATCGCTCGTCCATACAAACATCTGAATCATTTACAGTTCGAGCATTGAAATCCCCACAGATTAAACAATTTTCGGATGTAGAATACAGAGCCACATCATTTTCTAATATTTCAAAGGTGCTGTCTCTCCGTGCAGAGAAAGTTGTCCCTACTGGACTTACATAAACTACGTTAAGATATATATATATATATATATATATATATATATATATATATATATATATATATATATATATATATATATATATATATATATATATATATATATATATATATATATATATATATATATATATTTTTTTTTTTTTTTTTTTTTTTTTTTTTTTTTTTCGAGATTGAAAAAGCTTTTGAGGAGTTTGATCCACATGATCTCGCTATTTGATGGAGGTATAAATTTTATACCATTTATATTAGACTCAAGACGTAATTTAGGAGAAATGCTATGAACATTTAAGCGTATGATTGTGACGTCATATCCACGCTTCGTATCTTAGGAGAAATGCTATGAATAAAAACATAAGATTTTGGCTTCATAAATTCGCGTAAAAGTGAAATTGGAATGAAATATAGTGACGTATGAGTGAAGAGATTATGACATCATATACTTGCGCGACGAAGAAGAACAAATCCATGACATCTTTAAATAGTTACGAAATAAACGCCATATTCTATGATATTTACCATGAAATTGAACAAAACGGTATAACAGTGGGGGTTTTAAGCATGCGGAGCGCACATAATGAAATGCGCTATTCTTTGTCAGCGACACTCGATCAATCTTTCACCTGTCCCATTATTCTCTAAAGAATAGCAATGGCACGCGACGACAAGTGCCTCAGTCAAGTGAAAAAAGCGACCATCGCGTGCAGAGAAGACGGAGTAGGGAATGGCGAGTCGGTAGCGATAGATACAGAGAGAGCAATGTGCTAGTACACAACAAGTGAAATCGAATTTTAACACTTTCTATTTATACTGACATCGATAATACATATCGTTACAAAGATAAAATTTTACGAAAAAAAAAAAAAAATACAGTATATTTTTCCAAAGCTACGATTGACAAATAAAACAATTCACCTTTCCAGGGTACCCACCCATCATATGACGTCATAATGAACTAAGTGATGTGTACAATGACATCATAATGAATGACGTCATGAATGACGTCGATAAGTACGTCACATATGCATATTTGAAGACGGTCTATGTGGTGTTGTTCAAATTGTTTGCTTTTTACTATTTAATAAATATTTTGTTGAATATTTTGAAGCTAATTTGACTGGGCGCTGTTGCTGCCATAGGCAGCAACAGAGCCCAGTCAAATTAGTTACAAAATATTCAACAGCTTCCCTGTATAGTTTTCAGGAAATTGATAGCTAGTGCATTAGGGGATCGATCAATCCCAACACGGCGAGGTGTGGGTGGAGCTTAGCTAGTGATGGGCGGGGAATAGCCAAAAATGGAAAGATCCATTAATTGAACTGAACTGAACTGAATTTTGTTACACCCAGGTTATACATACATGACATATGGGGAAAACAGATAGTACATCTTATAGTGGACAGAGTAACAATTGTACATTATCATTATTATTTACGATTATTATAGTCATATGCGAAGACCGCCAAGTCCACTGATAACGATGTTATCCAAGCCCATGGATGAAGGCAATATAGATCTGCGACAACTGGCGGCATATTACATTATATATGCGTTTCATTAGTTCCTGTACTCATAATTAATTAATTACGTGATGTCTTTTAAAAGGCATATAAAATCAATTAAGTAGGTGGGACCTTTTTATGATTTTATTTTAAATTAACCGCGCTTTTTAATGCGTAAAAAAGCACGGTTAATTTTAAATAAAAAAACAGACAAATAAGGTTCCATCTTTTTAACTGTCTGACTGCTGAGTTTTTGCAGACGACATATTCCAAGGGTTATATTGTTAGACCTGCTAACTATTTTGAAAACAATTTGACTGAAAGTTGTTGGTGCTTAAGGCATCAACAACTTTCAGTCAAATTGATTTCAAAATATTCAGCAGGTTCAGAGTTATTGCCCATTGAAATTATTGTCTGGTGGCTTCCAGCAGCGAGAAGGTTAATTATGGGTTTTTTGATACTATTATTGCAGGTATATAATGTGTAAGCAACGACTTAATACGCGCGTAGAATAAATATTAATTATGGTTATGGTGATAACATGTTTTCATTTATTACATCCACAATGTACCTATACCATTCCGTCATACACATGCGGTACAGAGCCGTACAACGTTCATATATATCGTAATGGCAGGCTAGTTGAGCGCAATATTCGGCTTCATCCATTTCTAATAATGCTGCCTCATTATACAGTTCAAAATTGTCAATTAGATTAAGGTCTACATCGATACCTAAACAAGAATGTTTACGTTGACTCGGATGATTTACTAGACATCCATAACATTCTCGCACAACCAACGAATGTATCTTTTCACACAGCATGAATGCGAATAATTTCTGCCTAATCTTTTGCGCTGATCCGTATTCGTTAGTGACAATAACGCCCAGCCGCACACGGCTTGAACACCACCTGGCGAACAATACCGTACACGTATGCAACGTATGTAATGTTATAGATGAAATTCACTTCCTTTTTTACTGTAGCAAATATCAGAATGAAAGAGAGCGATTTATCCCAGAATACTATGTAAGAGACAACAGTACAGAAAAGACACAGGGTTTATTTGGAATATGCAACAGGCCAGTCCTCAGCAAACTATGTAGATTTTTTAAGGTTATCAAAGCAACAACAACAACAACAACAACAACAACAACAACTACAACAACAACAACAACAACAACATTATGCTCATCATCAACATCATCAACAACAACAACAACAACAACAACAACGGCAACAACGGCAACAACAACAACAACATTATGCTTCTCAACAACAACAACAACAACAACAACAACAACAACAACAACTACTACTACAACGACGACGACGACGACGACGACGATGATAACAGCAAAAAAAATATACATCGCCGACAATTATAACCACTACCACACAACAACAACAATAACAGCAATGACGCCAACAACAGACAACGACAACGACTACTACTACTGCTGCTGCTGCTACTGCTACTCCTACTGCTACTACTACTACTACTACTGCTGCTGCTGCTGCTACTGCTACTGCTGCTGCTACTTCTACTGCTACTACTACTACTACTACTACTACTACTGCTGCTGCTGCTGCTGCTACTGCTGCTGCTACTTCTACTGCTACTACTACTACTACTACTACTACTACTGCTGCTGCTACTTCTACTGCTACTACTACTACTACTACTACTACTGCTGCTGCTGCTACTGCTACTGCTGCTGCTACTTCTACTGCTACTACTACTACTACTACTACTACTGCTGCTGCTGCTGCTGCTGCTACTGCTACTGCTGCTGCTGCTACTTCTGCTGCTACTGCTACTACTACTACGATTACCGATACCCCTGCCACTATAATAATGGTGGTCATGGTAATAATAATAATAATAATAATAATAATAATAATAATAATAATAATAATAATAATAATAATGACCTACCGCCAACAATAGTATAAATAAACGTTCCCTCATATGCTATACATATATATATATATATATATATATATATATATATATATATATATATATATATATATATATATATATATATATATATATATATATATATATATATATATATATATATATGTATGTATAGTATATATCAATATGTAAATTATAGGTTTGTTAAATAGTCTGAGTGAATAAAGGAAACTGATACTGAAACTGGAATGTCACTCATGTTCTCTTTATTTTTTCACACGTAAAAACACTGAGGTATCGGGCGTCACCGCTCACGTCAGGTGGCACGTAACAGTTAGGTAATGCTGCCAGCAAATTACTCGCGTTCTGTTTCAATAATTCCCCACTCGTCTTGGAGGTATAAACCACTACGCGTGGGCCGTGGTTCTACATCAGAGCCGAAAAAGTAGCGTATATCAATACACGGAAATTCGTCACAGATAGAAATGCGAACAGAATTGTCCAATAAATATGTAAATAGTACGCCTTCTTTTTTGCGCGCACGTTTTACCACGTCTTCAAGATCAGGTGTGATTTGTAACAGCTGTTTAAACGCTACTACACTGAGATATAAACCACGTTTAGTAGGATAACCATCACGATGAAACTGACGTAGTTCAATGCACCACTTTTCACCAAAACGTATTGCTCGTGCTTTTCATGAATTACCAAGATCGCACCAAAATGCCGAGCGCTTTAAATATTTAAAGCAAGGATCAGACGCCATCGTGGAGAACAAATAATCATAGCGCGAAACTGTGGCCTTTATATATCATTAGTAACAATAACGTTCATCCGCACACGGCGGAACACCATCTGGTGAACAATACTGTACACACAATGGTGTCCAGAAATTTCCTCAAACAATGGCGTACAGAGGAACATGTGTGTTACAATTCAGTACATAGACACGCTTAATTTGAACGTATGGCGCGCGTTTGTTCGATCAATAACGAACATATACACGCGGGACGAACAATGTCACGCACTTTATGAGTAATAACGCAGACGACCAACTTTTAACCATTACACGACTGAGGGCCTCAGTACACTAAAGTCAATGTGTATTATCGCTGGATAAGCATAATATTTTGAAAACTATCTGTCTGTAAGTTCATGGTGTGTTAAGCTGCCATCAACTTACAGTCAAAATATGTTTGTGGTGTGGTAATATAAGACCTGAAATATAATGCGAGCGATAACTAAGCATACTTAAAGTTATGAATGAGAAAGACATCGATTAATGTAACTTCTCAACAATTATACTCGTAACCAATATACTGTGTCTATCACATATTCAGTTAATAAATCCTTGCTAATTTGGGATCGATCGAACGTCGGGGCTAATCTTTGACCCGTTACTCCATCAATAATGCGCGCTCACAAGTCATTATTCGCCAAAGATCATAATACCAATGTCGTCCAATTATATTCAAATTTGTAACATTTTTACTCCGCTTTGAAAAAAGTCATTTATGAGCTGGATTTTACTGCGGAGAGCGGCAAAGCATTGTCGCTCTGTGTCAGCCGTTCCAATATTCTGAATGGCGCGTGTCTAGATGTGTGCTATGATAATACATGCGGATTTGTATTTTTACCAGGGAGGGAGGCGGGTGGCTCGTTAAAAGTAATGATTTGTAACGAGATGCGGTTAAGCGTAAGAAATATCCTAGCAGGCACATGACGTTCATGACGTGATTTCAATGTGGATTCAACGTTAAAACAACGTCATGTGCCTGTTGGGTATATGTTTTATCCAGTCATTCCAGTTGAAAGGTTTTTAAATAAGCTTTCCTATGCTCGAAAATAGTTCTCTCAATGGATGTAAACTGTTAACATAAAATAATTATGACGTTTTTCAGTGAAAATATACATTCGATATTCAAGAGCTTTTTTCAGTATATAATCTATTATTATGAAGGCAGTCATTTCATATATGAATTTTCAAAAAACATTTTCTACATATAAAATGTGTTTTCGCTCGACCTGTTTTATCTAAGAACATTCAAGGAAGTCATTACACATGTGAATTTAAAAAAAAAATCTTTTAGTGGCTAAAACTATTTTATATCAAGAGAAATTATCGACCCAGTCATTCTAGTTGAAAGCTTTTTAAAAAAATTACTTTTCCTATATTTATTTTACCATTTTAAACCGCCAACATAAAATAATTATGATGTTTTTTCAGTAAAAATATACATACGCTATTCAAGAGCTGTTTCAGTATATAATCCTGATACTATTATTATGAAGTCAGTCATTTCATATGCGAATTTTCAAAAAGACATGTAAATTTTCAAAAAACATTTTCTACATATAAAATATGTTTTCACACAACTTGTATTTATCTCAAGAACATTTATGGTTAGGCGAAGAGTATTGGGGGAAGATTATTTTGAATGAAGTCATTTCACATGCGAATTTTCAAAAAAACATCCTTTAATGGCTAAAACTATTTTCATATCAAGAGAAATCATCGACCCAGTCATTCCAGTTGAATGGTTTTTAAAAATAACCTTTCCTATCCTCGAAAATAGTTTTCTCAATGGTATGTAAACCATTTTAAACCGTCAACATAAAATAATTGACGTTTTTCAGTAAAAATATACATTCGCTATTCAAGTGCTTTTTTCAGTATATAATCTATTATTATGAAGTCAGTCATTTCATATATGAATTTTCAAAACCATTTTCTACATATAAAATATGTTTTCACTCATCCTGTTTTTTTATCTCTAAGAACGTTTATGGTTAGGCGAAGAGTATCATGGTAGATTATTATGAAGGAAGTCATTTCATATGCGAATTTTCAAAAAACATTTTATATCAGTGGTAACCCTAACAGTAGCACGATGACGTGATATGACGTAATGAAGCATGATCGCGTTTACGAGAAAAGACTGACTGAAATGCACACATAATTTACACTAATCTTTGAACCGTAAAGCCGAGAATCCATGTATGCGTATTCCGTCTCCGTAATCCGTCTCCGTCATCCGTCTCCGTCTCCGTCATCCGTATTTTTTAAATCCATGTATGCGTCAGGTGACGATCACCTGATCCGTAAAACGTATCCGATTTAGTGAGTATGCAATTTAAAGCTCGCTCATTTGCCATACCTTTCTAGGGAACAGTAACATAGGCATATACAGATACATTCTTGTTCCCGTTGTTGTTAGTATTCATTATGCCAGCTTCACTATCGAAGATTCTGCAACTAGAGTGCGATCAAGACGAAGATGAATTGATGCTTCTATCATTGATGTATTTACAACAACAGAAGAATAAAAAGCCTAGAAAACATCGATGGTGGGTGAACAAAGTAATTCAAGAGAGAAACTCCTTTGGAACATTTTACCATTTGGTTAAGCAGCTGGATTCTGATGCAGAAAGCTTCAAAGCCTACTTTCGTTTAACAAGAGAGCAATTTACGCAAGTGTTGCATTTCGTTGGGCCTCATTTGTCGAAAAAACACATAACAAGGGAACCAATATGTCCTCGACAACAACTAGCTATATGCATAAGGTAAACAAATTTAACGTTCAATAGAAATTTTTTTATTTTGCAAAGTAATACTGAATTGCATAATTTATTATAGTTATTGAGTGTTTAGGCATGACATTGCCACACCAACAACAGTAGAAGTTTGTTCATCACATTGTATGTGCTGATTAAATGGTATGTACGATTGTTGTTGTGTATGCATTGGCATGGCTTGTTGTAGTGGTTGTGATTGTGATTGTGTCGGTTGTTGGTGATATTGGGATGCAGGCATATGCTTAACTGCATGTTGTTGTGGAGGCTGCTGTGTATGATTTTCGTTTTCAAAATTGTATAACAACTGTGAAATTTGTATTTTCATCAGTTCCCGTTGTTGTTTTGTTAATTTCTTGGCACGAAGAGCACATGCCTTAAAGAAGAGATCCTCTTCGTCCATCTCAACTTCCCTTTGTGATAATTTATCTATATCAGCACGTCGCCTTTCCAGGTTTTCGTTCATTTTCATTGCCATTTCTTCAAATTTACCACCGCCAGCTTTTGACTTTGCGTTTGTTCGACACTTCGTTACTTTACCAGCCGAGATTGGTTTTACATGAGTATTTAAAGATAAATCAATACTTTGCGAGGATGTTCCCTCACCGCCTTCACGGCCCTCACACGTAGCAAGCGATGGTCTGTAAAATAGCATATAATGACAACATCCATGAAATTGAAACAAAGCAGATAAGCAGTTTCTGAGAAATACATTGATCGGGATATTGAACCAATCCGCATCCTTTTTAATTATATCCGGAACATAAAGCAAAACAATGCAACCCTCTGTCAATCTTTCTAGTGCTAGAATTTACTGCCCCCAGCTTACTCCCGTCACTTTTAATACCTTCCGCCAACCATGTGTCTTCATAATTTATCGTTAATGAATTAATTAATAACCAATCATTTATTTGCAGGTTCCTAGCAACTGGGGAAACATTCAAGTCATTGGCTTACAGCTGTCCCGTAGGGGCATCGACAGTTGGCAAGACCGTTCCTCGTGTATGTCATGTGATTTGGGATACTATGGTCGAACAGTATATGCGGATGCCTCAAAGCCATGATGATTGGCGATTAATTGCTGAGCAATTTAATGATAACTGGACCTTTCCAAACTGTATTGGCGCGATCGATGAGAAGCATGTGGTTATACAGGCACCACACAACAGTGGATCAATGTACTTTAACTATAAGAAGACATTTTCGATAGTTTTACTCGCATTGGTGGATGCAAATCTAAAATTCATTTGTATTGACGTTGGCTCATATGGACGTAATAGTGACAGTGGTATATTTTCAAGATCAAATCTTGGCAGATCTCTGTATAATAATTTGTTAAACATTCCTCCAGATCATTCATTGCCTGGAGGTCATGATTATGGCGTTATGCCCTATGTCATTATTGGTGATGAAGCATTTCCGTTGCACAAGCATTTAATGCGACCATACCCAGGTAAAGCTGCATCACGAGAGAAACAATTTTTCAATTACCGGCTCTCTCGAGCAAGGCGAATTGTTGAGAATGCTTTTGGTGTGTTATCTCAGATGGGGAGTATTTTATACTCGAATGGCTGTACAACCAGATACAGTTATGAAAATTGTAAAAGCCACCTGTTTACTGCATAACATGATTCAAACGCAGACGACATCTGTTGCTACAACACAACTGCTGCATGATTATGACCAGGATAATTGCGATGGAATCCAAAAATTTAACAGGATTCGGAACACGAGGAACCATAGAGGCTTTTGATGTGAGAGAAAGATTCAAACAGTATTTTATCAATGTCAACCCGCTATCATGGCAGACCGCACTTGTAACAAGGGGTGAATTTACTGAATGAACACACTATCGTTGAACACTTACGAGAGACTTTCGTTCAAATAGATGCTATCATCCTCAGAACCACTGGCCATGTCATCATTGTTTGCGATTACACTGCCTTCATTGTCTTCCGGTATTTGGAGATTGCTGTCTGTGCTGAAAATTCAATTTGATGAATATTAATATAGGCCTAAAATACAAGGTCGCAATTTCACATCTTTTCATGTCATAACAACACATCTTGCTGACGGTGCATATAGAAATAAACACATGCACTTTTCAACATTAATAAGTGTATCCACAGTATCCTCTGCATCGCCTTCCTGGTGAAAGTATCGAAATTATTAACAACTTCAATAAGGAAACGCCCGCACGCCCGCACGCACGCACGCCCGCCCGCCCGCCCGCCCGCACGCACGCACGCACGCACGCACGCACGCACGCACGCACGCCCAGACACACGCATAGAGTATTCCTTAACTCACCTGTTTTCTGCGTTGTGATTATCCAGGAATTTCATCTGCTCATAATATGCCCACTTTACGGCTTTCGATGCAGCTTGACCACTAACTTTCGATGTGTAGTCTCTTCTCTTCCTGATATATACATCTCGGATCGATCGCCATTTCGCTTTGCATAGATCACCTGGAAATATATAACTTAGAAAAATAGAGATAGTTGGGCCCTCCACCACTCTCTCAGATTCCCTCCCCCATCACCTCAATCCATCCACCCAACCTTCTCTTACCATCTCTCCCCTCTACCTTATTCATCCTATTGATCTCCACTCAATCAATTCATCCCTCTACCTCACTCTCTCTCTCTCTCTCTCTCTCTCTCTCTCTCTCTCTCTCTCTCTCTCTCTCTCTCTCTCTCTCTCTCTCTCTCTCTCTCTCTCTCTATCTATCTTTCTCTCTACCCCTCGCTCCCTCCATCCCGCGCTCTCCACCCTTCCAACCTTCCCATCCTCCCTCTCCCTCTTTCCCTGCATCCTGGCCTTACTTCCTCCATCCAGTCTCTCTTGCTCTACCTCATTCACCCACTCCATCACTCGCTCCATCCCTCCATTCACCCACTCTGTCACATTCTCTCCCGCCATTCACCCCTCTCTCACACCCTCCTCTACCATACTTCTCTCTCGCATGCACGTGTGGTTATTGATTGGACCTACCTGTATATCCAGATATCCCATGGCTTTAGCTATGCTGCTCCAGGTATTGCTAATAAAGATGTTGTTTCTGTACTTGGGCAGCTTGGGATTATACAATGATGCATGGTTCCGCACCAATTCTATTAATTTATCAGTCTCCTCACTAGTCAGTTCACTACGAGGCACATTCACATTTGACTGATATACAGGTACATAGCAAGAAAGCACGTGGCATGCACGAATTTTTCTCAGGAAACCCTTTTCTAATGACGTAAAAACGGAATACCCCATCCGTTTCGCATACGTCTCCGTAAAAAATCGCTCCACGACCGATTTTTTTAAACTACGGAGACGGACGACGGAGACGGATTACTGAGACGGAGACGGAGACGTACACATGGAATTCACAAACCTTTATAACGTTGTTTCGATTTTTACGGAGACGGAGACGGATGACGGAGACGGATTGCGGAGACGGAATACGCATACATGGATTCTCGGCTTTACTCCATAAATAATGCACACTCACCAGTCATTATTTGTTCAAGATCAAAATGCTGATGGCGCGTGTTGTAAAGTAATGCGCGCTTCAGCCTGCATTTTGTCACACGTTATGGAGAGATCACCGCAGTGCTCTATTCCGCCGCATTTCGTAGCGTGTTTTTTTGGTGAGTGCAATGCATGCAGATGTGTTTCGAAGGGCTGCATTTAACATACCGCCGCGTATTGCCAATAGAGGGTGGGGTGATGGGTGCACCATTCAATGGCATGATTGACAACGAGTAAACAAATTAAATCATAGTAAGTTTTTTTTATTAATACTGACATCGTAAACGACACATCATATTATTACATCGATATGATTCTAGTACATAACATCAAACTGCGATATGTTTACTAATACTACAATATTAAGACAATATATTAATCAAAGGCGATGATATTAAGGGTATCGATATTATGGTGGTAACAGTTGTTTAACATATAATACATCGGTGACGCACCTAAACCATGACGTCATACATAGCCAGTACAAATCAGTACTTTACTCTTTAGTGACTAAATTTCGGTACTGCATCAAACTGCGATACAACGATATGTTTACTAATACTGCAATATTATGACAATATATTAATTAAAGACAATGATATTATGGTGTTATCAATCGTTTAACATATATTACATCGGTGACGCGCCTAATCCACGACGTCATACACGACCGGCACAAATCAGAACTAGTGCTGACTGTGCGCTATTGTTCATAAGTCAACGCCCTATCGTTCTAAATGTCCGTCTGTGCGTTATTGTTCATGCAGGTGAGCGTTGGACGCTATTGTTCTAAATCCTGTTTGCTTGAGATAGGGTCAAATGTTACAATTTAATACCATATAACTTACAAAAGTCATAAAATGTTATTTTCTGATTTTTCGAAACCTAAATCGTGGCGCGGTGGTAATTTGAGCGAACATCTTATGATACTAATTTGACATAGGAAGCTATCATTCGCGCTAGTTTCACAATATTATGTTATTTTCTGATTTTTCAAGCCTAAATCATGGTGCAATGGTAGTTTAAGCGAATATTTTTTATACTAATTTGCCGTAGGAATTTACAATTCGAGCTAGTTTCAAAATATTCACCAGATGCCGGCGACCACCTGCATGAACAATTCATAAGTGAAAGCTGAGCGGTATTGTTCATACAGGCGCCTTCATGCGCATAAACTCTTCAAAAAGCACTGTTCAATGCGACAATTTGACATAGGAAGTCACAATTCCGCTTAAGCCACTTTCACATGCACACATTTGCATACCCTGTATTTTTATTTGCATATATGCACATTTACACACGTGTGTAAATCATGTCATGTGAATGCAAATACATAGGTGTGTAAATTTGCATAGTGAGCAAATTTGCATCATGGGGAGACCAGGTGCAAAAGTAAATTTACATATATGTATTTTTCAGCATATGAACGCATTGCAAATTTACACACCATGCAATATTTCTGTGAATAATTTTCTGAGTTGCATCAGATCTATTTTTAGAAGGGTTGCATCAGATTTATTTACAGAGCTAATAATAGTTTGACATAACGCAGCCTTTTTGTAGCAGGTGTTACAAACAGTATCATTTTATAAGTGAACGGATCAGAGTTAAGACTGAAAAATACATTGTAAGCGATAAGAGTGTAAAATGCCACCTAAGAAGTCAAAGCATGGAAAGCGAAGAGGAGGTGCATGGACTGAAGATGAGAATCTTTGTTTAATAAATTTATGGCAAGAACACAGTGTAGAAGAACAACTAGATGACCCTAAAGTGAACAATGCCGGAATTTACAGAAGAATTGCTCTTGAGATGGAGGAAAAAGGATATGATAAAACCTCTGAACAGTGCAAAGCCAAGATGAATACTTTGAAGCGCAGCTATAGACTATGTAAAGGCAACTTGAATAAAAGTGGGAAAGGACGAACGACTTGTAAATACTTTGACATTTTGGATGCGATATTAGGTACAAGACCAGCATCATCTTCGGTTAAAATAATAGAGCCACTCAGCAAGAAGAGGCGGACAACTGATTCCGAAAATGAACAAAGTGACTCTGATGGCTTTAATGATATTGCTAATTTAAGTGAATCAAGTGACAATAACGAGGACGATGGGCCTAATACTGCGCAAAGTAATGAAGTAATTGAGAGTTTAAATGAAACAACAGATACTGAGGAAAGTGTCAAACCATCAACATCTAAAGAGGATAGTAAGATAACCACCAAAAGTGCCAAAGAGAATCAGATCAAGACTAAACCTTCGAAGAGTGAAAAGAAGCCTAGAAAGACACGTCCGGAAATTGCTTTGGGGTCGGTTATGGAAGGATTTGGCAATGTAAATGAGAAAGCAGAGGAGAAATTTATGTGTCTTGAAGAGCAAAAGCTAGAAGCAGAGATGAAAAGAATGGATTTTGAAAAGACGAAACTTGAGATGGAAGAACGACAGAGGAGAGAGGAGAGACTACATCAATACAATATGATGCAAATGATAATGGGAATGGTATGCCACAATCCAGTACAATCTCCCAGCACAAGTGGCAACGTTCCAGTACCGAACCATATGACTACTCATCCACAAGGTGTCTCATATCCATTTTCCCAGTGGACAAGTACTAATGATACAGGTTTTGAGAATGCAAATGACAGTTCTTATGTTAACCTTTGATATTTAGTGTGACAGAAAGCATTCATAATTCCTGTTACTTTTACTTTAAGAAAACGTTTTGCTCAGTAATTGGATGCAATGACGACGTTCAAAATCATACCTACGTTTACACTTACATATGTTTATTGAGTAATTATGCATAGTAAGCAGTTGCAACGATACCTAGTGATCATTATTATATTGAGATTTCTCAAGAACATAGACAGTAATACTTCTTAATTGTTCCAGATTATATATTATGCGTGTTGTGGCTGAAAGGTTTGTTAAATAAAATCCACAATGGATTAGTTTTGATAATTTGTTTCCTAGTTCATATAAAACATCTGAAAAAGCACAATGATTTTCATTCATGAAATTCCCATACTGTTGGAGAACATGTCAAATCTTATGCTATGGTGCACATATCCTCCTCCCTTTCCAGCAGCATATCTTAATCCTTTTCTCAATGACAACCATTGAAAAAGACAATGACAGAATTTTTTAACTAGCAAGCATTTTTCAGCAATATATTTTTAGTATGTTCAAGCTTTGTTTTGAATATACTCAATGAGTCAAAATATATTGCTGAAAAATGCTTGCTGGTTAAATAATTCTCACAAGCGTTTGGTATAAAATTCTGTGATTGAGCTTTCTTTGAGACTATATTAAATCTAGCCATGGTGTCAATATCTTCCCATTGAAAAGTGTTCCTATTTACACGAGGCCTGATCAGAGAAGTGCTTACTCTTGTAAGCAGGTGATGAACAGAGAAAACCCAGTGTTTGTCTTCAAGTAACCATGTCACATGGAACCAGCAATCATAATAGTAAATTATCTGTCTAGAAACCATCAAACAAATGTATTGTTGATTAAGATTTGACGTGTATTCTCTAAATGTGAAATTCAGGCAGTAACAGAGGCATAAGTCAGTCGCTCACTCGCTCGTTCGTTCACTCAGTCACTCGTTCATTCACTCACCCACTCATTCACTCACCCACTCACTCACTCACTCACTCACCACTCACTCATTCCCTCATTCACTCAATAAATCACTCGCTCAATCAAAGATTCGTTCACCTAGTTACCCACACACCCACTCATTCCAACACTCAGTCACTCGCTCATCGAGAGAATACTATTAAAATGAACATTTTAAATTTACTTGCAATTACAAAATAAACAAAGTAATTTAAATGGTCTCTGCCTGTGAATTAACAGTTTTGATCAATATTTACGTAACCTAGTGTAACTAACTGCAAGCGTAATAAATTAGTTGTGATAGTCAAGAGTCAAGCCGACAGAATATTATATGCAAATGCTGATGCAATATCATCACGGATTCTCTTTGCAGAGATGATATCAGGAACGTCATTTGTCACATCTTCACCAGTGTCATCACCTTCCACCTCCTCATGTTTATTCCACAACTCTTCATATCCTTCATGGCGTAATTCACAGAGATTATGAAGGACGACGGAAGCTGCAATGACAGTACAGGCAAAGTCAACGTTTACATCTAATCGTTTCTGTAATCGTTTCCATCGTCCTTTAAGTCTCCCAAATGAATTTTCTATCGTCATCCTTGCCCTGCTCAGTCGGTAATTGAAGGTAGACTGAACAGCAGATAACTGGCTCCTGTTTGAATATGGTTTAAGTAACCATGGTTTGAGTGGATATGCTGGATCTCCCAGAAGAACAATCGGTATTGAAATGTCCTTATCCGGAAGTGACACATCTTTGAACCAGTTTGGAAATAGCAATTTGTTTTCACCCTTATGATAGATTTCAGAATTTGCAAATATGCGAGCGTCATGCACTCTACCTGGCCAACCGATGTTGATATCATGAAGAATGTATCTGTAGTCACAAACTCCTTGAATTACTAATGAATACAACCCTTTTCTATTTATATAGTCTCCATGTGAATCATGTGGTGCAATTATTGGTATGTGGCAACCATCAATTGCACCTCCACAGTTTGGGAAGCCCCATAGTTCTTCATAGCCCCTTATAACATCCTTAAGATCATCTTTCTTCGGAAGGCGTACGTATTGATCAAGTAGATTGTCCACAATTGAATTGCAAACATTGTGGACGCATTTACAAACTGTCGATATTCCAACACCAAATAGATTCGAAATTGTTCTATATTCAGCCGAACAAGCAAGCCAATACACGGCGATTGCGACTTGCTTTTTAGTAGTAAGAACATCTCGTACAGGATTGTCTTCAGGTACTAAGCTGGGTTCCAATTCAGAGCACAGAAAGTCAAACGTATCCTTACCCATTTTGAAATTTTCTAGCCACTGGCGATCATCAAATGTCTTTAAAACAATTCCATCCCACCAATCAGTAGATCGCTTCCTTCTCCAGATCCATTTTTCATGGGATAGTCCTATTGCCAAACCGACACATATTTTGTATGGTAAGATTCTTCTTTGCAGTCTATAATATGTCAGTTTTTCCATCTTGGAGAACAATTTACAACTGGAGTATACTCTTTATTTGGCCAAATTATTATATCTCATGTGAATGCATAGCAAATTTACAATTTACATACGTAGTAAAATTTACATGTGTGCAAAATTACATACATGTGTAATTTTTCGTCAGGTGAAAAGGGCTATAGAGATGTACATTTTTCCGATTTAAAAAAAAATTAAATGACTGGTAGGAAGCCACTTAGTTTCATGTTTGAGGGGGGTAGATGAAGGTTAACCCGTTTGCATACAAATTGAAGGATTAAAAGCGAATCATAGATGCTTTATGCACAATAACGAGGTGGCCAGAGAAAACATATGCTCGCTGGATACTTTTTAACACTAACACGCGCGGATTTTATGCGCGTTAACCATTTAACAAACTGATCCATTGCTTCTAACTCGTGAAAGCGAACATCTCCAATATTTGGTTTAAACAGAATTTATTTTTCATCAAATGGAAGCATGATAAGACACGTGTCTTATGACCGCGTCTCCCATACAAGTAAATATATATGCAATAAATACGTCAAGATGACGGAACTTATTATAAAAATATGTCTACATACAAATTTAAAATGCAAACAGATATATGTGGAATATGTTACAACGTTGACATAAAGTATATTTTTACAAATTTACTAGCTGTGGTGTATGTCCTTATCACAAACTTATTCTAGCTGTTATGACGCGTGCGTGCGTGCGCGTGCAACATATATATATATATATATATATATATATATATATATATATATATATATATATATATATATATATATATATATATATATATATATATATATATATATATATATATATATATATATATATATATATATATATATATGTATATATATATATATATATATATATATATATATATATATATATATATATATATATATATATATATATATATATATATATATATATCGCTCTCTCTCTCCTCTCTCTCTCTCTCTCTCTCTCTCTCTCTCTCTCTCTCTCTCCCCGCGCTCTCTCTCTCTCTCTCGCTCTCTCTCTCTCGCTCTCTCGCTCTCTCTCGCTCAACAAAGAAGTGGTTTTAGAAGCATTAAACTCCACAAGCCATGTTGTGGCCCAAGACGCCATAGTTTGTAGGTCGTGGTCGATCGAGCACACGTGTACTGGTATTGCTCCAAATTCACACCCCTAATCAAATTACGTGATGAATGATGTAAATAGCTTCATCAGGAACATTAAAATAGTCCATCAAGTGTACGAATTGTATGTCTCTACGATTTAATCCCCGGGATTTAGTCAATCAATCAATCAATCAATCAATCAATCAATCAATCAACTACTGCCAGTGTCGCGATGGAGACCGGGTGAGGGAATAGGATACACCATACGGTGTGCATTCAAAAGATAGTCTCATATGAATTCGCCAGTGTATCAGTATATCCGGCATGTGAAAGCAGGTTCGCTAAACCAAGATTCTTGTCGTGGTGCGGTGGTCCAGCTGAAAGGTGTCTGGGTTGCTGATGCTATGCGGAATTGTAGGATGACGGTTCGATCCCCAACCGGGGAAATGATGATCAACAAAATAAACTAACGAGTGCACTCCGTAGGCAGGGTTTGCACAGAAATTGAAGTCATCACGTTGCCAGTGCGTTAAAAGACTAAGCATACCTACCTACCTACCTACTTACCTACCTATGCCAACCTACCAAGCAAGCAAGGAAGCAAGCAATCAAGCAAGCAAACAATCTTTATTAACAAATCCAACATGTGGACATGCAGACAATATTCAACATTCTGTTGAATATTTCGATACTAATTTGACTAGGCATTGTACGAATTGTATGATGATGATGATTACAGTATTCTGCGACTATAGTATAGAAATATCCAACATCAGTCCTTCTTCGCTGTGTCTTGTCCTCAGCCGAAATCCTTAGCTTCCTCAGGTTCATTCTTGACTTGAGTGTACAGAGTCCTGCTTTCTTGAGGTTAGCATATTTAAGCAATGACGTCCTCTCCTGGCTTTGTATTTGCTGGCTCCGAGTAGGGCGAATTCCAAGGCTCTCTGTGCTGGTGTCTCTTCTGGCATCCTTAGCATATGGCCAAACATGGACCATCTTTGCTGGGCGACTTTTACAGACAGCGGCGACGTATTACACATCTTGTATAGTGCATCGTTGGGAATTATGCTGTCTGGCCATTGGTGTCCAGTGATGGTGCATAGGTGTTTGCGCTGGCAGGCATCGAGTTTGTCTAGAGCTGCCTTTGGAGCTGCCCAGCTGTTACAGTTATACAGCATCAAGGATACGCAGGTTGCATTGTATAAACGTGGCCTCTATATCAAGCGCATCTTTGATCTACGAATCCATAGCTTCCAGAAGGCCTGGAAAGCTATGTTCCCCATGCCGCAACGTGCAGAAATATCAGCAATACTGCAAAGCAATGAGCCCAGGATTTTACTTTTCCTCCATGGTTCGCCGCCACGAAGTGGGTCGTCATTTTCTATAGTTTCATGCTTTGTCGATAGGTATATATGGGTGAACTCTGTTTTGGATTCAGTCATAAATAGATTCTCAATTTTTAGTTTGCTTGCAGCTATTGGGAGAAGTTCGTTAAGGGGGTTTCCTTTCCTTGTCTATGAATTCCACGTCGTCGGCATATTCCATCTCTAGCGGCATGCCCCGTATTGACACTGAGGCATTTAGTCTTGTGGAACTTTCCAGCACAGATTTCAATGCGGCAGCAAGGTAGCAGGTAAAACACCGGGGATAGAGCATCTCCCTGTGGTGAGCCGATTGATGTCTCAAATGCTACAGACGTCATTGACTTGACTTGCACTCTCAGCTTGGTGTCTGCAAGCAGTAGTCTGACTAGTCGGAGCTCATCTTCATTGCAACTCGCCTGGCGTAGTACACCTAGGATTTTTGAGCGCTTAATTGTGTCGAAGGCTCGTGACATATTAATGCCCTTTTGTGGAAGTCCCAGTGTTTGGACATGACTGCCGACACGAGCATGCGTTGAGCCCATACACTGTCTGCGTAGCTGCATCCACGTTTGAA
This sequence comes from Chaetoderma sp. LZ-2023a, assembly GCA_034401795.1. Lineage (NCBI taxonomy): Eukaryota > Metazoa > Mollusca > Caudofoveata > Chaetodermatida > Chaetodermatidae > Chaetoderma > Chaetoderma sp. LZ-2023a. The sequence goes on from CM067360.1 coordinate 5,819,015, forward strand.
GCCACTTTGACATGGTCCGGTGAAGTAATCGATTTTGTCTTGGATGCCGCATAGAGTAACATTGGATAGGAGTTTCTGTATGCTGATGAGGAGCACAATGGTCCGCAGATTGGCTGCGGGCCCAGGTGGCTTCTTGGGCTTGGGTAGTGCGATAAGGGTGCCTTGGCCTACAGCGTCGATGGGAAGGTGGTGCATAAAAGCTGAATTGATTAGGTGCGTGATCGGATTTGAGATAATGTCATTTGCATATTTGAATAGTTCATTGCTCAAGCCATCAGGTCCAGATGCACGTCCATTTTCCAGGGCTTTAAGTGCCTTCTCAACTTCTGCTGTTTTAATTGGTGTTAGTAATGGCCTGGGGTCTCCTGAGAACGAGTGCAAGGGTTCATCATCGTTGTCAGTAAACTGTTCCTTGAACCATTCTCGGATCGCCTCGGCTTTTCCCGGGTCAGTCCCAATAAAGTGTCCTTCAGAGTTGTGTACAGTGAGTTGTGGTGTGTAATCAGTAACTCTCATGACTCAGGCTGCCCGAAACATTGTGTGACAGTCATCCGTGGCAGTGATTTCATCTGCTATGGAGTCTGCCTTTTGAATAGCAAGATATTTTAAGCATTCGCTAATGTGGCGCAGAATATTATTGCGCTCCCGGCGTAGTTTGATGCGGTCTTCACTTTGGTCACCTTGATAGATGCACAGCTGTAATGCTTTCTGTGCTGCTGACAGTTTTACTACTAGAGGGTCATCAGCATACCTAGTTTGGTTGTTTTTAAGAACACCTATGGTGCTGGTAGCAGATGATTCCATAGATTTCAGTATTTTGGTTAGGGCTTCGTTTGGATCGGAGCTGAAATCGATGTTAGCTATCTGCTCCCCGAGGGCTTTTTGTATGACATTTAAGTGTCAGTGTCGCTGATGAGCTTGGGTAGGTTGTAGGTGACTCTACCCTCTTGCCTGGTATGGTGTTTATATAATAGGTAGAGATCGTTCATCTGAAGGCGTGAAATGACTAACTTATTGTCAGAATTGAGGTCTGTGCCTCCATATGAACGAGAGTTCTGGAGTAAGGATTTTGCTTCTGTCTTGCATAGTATGAAGCCTACTTGGCTGAAGACAGCTGTTGTAGCCTTAGAACCTTTTGGGGTTTTGCGATCAGCAATGTGTCCAATCCTTGTTGTCCGGTGATGGCATGGGAGTTTGAAAGCCGTATTTGCGACAATTAGGCCATTGGAACTAAGGAATGCCACCAGTGCGTCTCCATTGCTGTTGCATGTGCCCTCACCATAGGATCCCATGCATGCATCCCACGAATTGTATGACCTTACTATTTAATCAACATTCTGTTGAAAATTTGAAACTAATTTTCTTGGGCGTTTTATGTCTTTACTATTATCAATTGCATCCTATAAAATGTTTCACAGGCGTCATAGTCAAAATGCTTAGTGAATGATGTATCTATCTCAATCATGAATATTGAATAGTCAGTCAAGTGTACAAATTTTATGTTTTTACTTTTTAATCAACATGCTGTTGAATATTTTGAAATTAATTTGATCGGGCACTGTTACGGCCATTGGCAGCTAAAGCACCCATTCAAATTAGTTTCAGGATATTCAACACCTTACCTATATAGTTACCTTGAAATTGGGATTCTGGGAAGTCATGTATCAAAGTATATAAATTGATTCCAACACGCCGAAAGAATGGACAAAGTTTAGCTAGAAATGGATCCCACCTTTGAAATTGTCAGGAACAAATTTGATCATAAAATGGCCAATACCACTTAGTAATGTGTGGTCCACCCAACTTGGACCACTTGTAATAATTGACCACATATTTCAGCAAGAGCATTCAGACGCATGTAGACCCAATCGCAATGCACAGCTTCTCTTATGGAAAGAGGGTATAAGTTAACCAACCGGTTACTCAAGTGTTGACGTCATAATCAATTATGTCACATGTAAGCTGACGTCATAGTCAAAATACGTAATGAATGACGTAACTATGTCTATCAGGAACCTTGAAAAGTATGTAAGCTGTGCGAATTGTATTATTTAATAAAGATTATGTTGAATATTTTGAAACTAATTTAACTGTGCTGCTGCTATAAGCACCGACAGCATCTAGTCAATTTAGTTTTAAAATATTCAACAGCTCACATCTATAGTTACCTTGGAAATGGGATTCTGGGAAGTCATGGTTAAAAGTATATAAATTACAATGACGACGGCTATGAATACAGGCCTATCATCATATATTGTATTTTAACCACATCATGGCAAGGCATCAGAGGCCAATAATTGACGTACCGATATCTATGTACTCTGTTTTCAACCAATTTTCGAACATCTAGCCATGCAGAACTCAGTATATATTATTATGTACTAGTGCTGTACGAAATATTGCACAATTCTACCATCAAATAATACCATAACTACCAAGTATGTCCATGTAGTTACTTATTCGCAATATGTTTCCATTGAAAGATAGTTGGTTCACATTAGCTACAATCGGATAGATCTCGATATGTCCTAGCATATCGCTCGTAATATGTTCGGCTCCAGAATTTCACCCATATGTTTACTGAATATATAGTAAATTATTAGCATTTGAAAACTGTAAGTTGCGACCAAATTGCGTATTTCGAAATTACTCCATTGTAGAATTTTTTTAAACTCTATACTTTATTAGCACATTCATATATATATACAGTTTTCAAATGCTAATAATATGGGTGAAATTCTGGAGCCGAACATATTACGAGTGATATGCTAGGACATATCGAGATCTATCCGATTGTAGCTAATGTGAACCAACTATCTTTCAATGGGAACATATTGCGAATATATATATATATATATATATATATATATATATATATATATATATATATATATATATATATATATATATATACACATCAAAAAAAGTAAGTTCCCCCCTAAATATGGGCTAATATTTTCCAAACTATACAACCGAGTGTAATGAAATTTTTCACAGATCATCAATATGACTATAAGAACAATCTCTGCAAATGATTACAGTCTATGACGTGTTACGCCTGCATAAGCATGCATTGAATGAAAATTTGCCCAATTTAAAAAATTTGAATACAGATTTTATTCAAAAACAAGAAAATCATAACAACAGCTAGAGTGCAAGATACAGATCTTGCGGGTAACAATATTCACTATACATTAATTTCATATCGGGTAAAGCATAATAAAGATTTCATTAGAAAATTTCAAATCTGTTAAATCTCAACAAAGATACAACTAATGACTTGACCACAGTTAATAACGCGTGTATCCACCATTATTCGCTATCACGTTGCGACACCGTGCTCTCATGCTGTTGATGAGACGGGTGATCCTCTGTTGTGGGATCGCCACCCACTCTTCATGTAGCAGCTGATGGAGGTCGCCGAGGACGGTGTCGTCAGTAACTCTCCGGTACACAGCTCTCTTTAGCTGGTCCCACAGATGTTCAATGGGATTCAGATCTGGCGAGTTAGCTGGCCACGGGATCCTCTCGATGCCATGGTTTGTCAGAAAGTCATTTACAATTATTGCCCGGTGCGGACGCGCGTTATCATCCATGAACTTGAATTCATCCCCTATTGCAGCAGCATACGGCAGTACGTGTGGCTCAAGGACCTCGGCGATATAGCGCACAGCATTAATGTTACCATTGATTGGTATAAGTTCTGTCTTTCTTCTAGCGCTGATACCTGCCCAAACCATAACGCTTCCTCCGCCGAATGCTGTGGTTGGCTGTACACAGGGCAATTGCCCTATTCTGGTTGGACAAACGTGGCATTATCAAATTACAGAACTCTGATCGTGCTAACATGTGTCTTTGCACAACTAGTGACAAAATCAGTGATATTCCTCTAGCAATGATCATGTCTAATTTCAGAATTTTTGAAATGGATCAAAATGTCATTTAGTGCGCGCTAGAACAGGCACGACTGACTTTCTGCGGGAATCGATTTCACATATCAGTGCTATAGTCGCGGCGATCACCTGTGCAAAATTTCATTACAAATAGATACATACTTTAGAAAATATAGGCCCATATTTAGGGGGGAACTTACTTTTTTTGATGTGTATATATGAATGCGCTAATAAAGTATAGAGTTTTAAAAAATTCTACTATGGAGTAATTTCGAAATACGCAATTTGGTCGCAACTTACAGTTTTCAAATACTAATAATTTACTATATATTCAGTATCAGAGTCTCTGTACTCGGTTTGTAACCTGGCTTTCGAACATAATACCATCTAGAACCCACTAGATATTGCACGATTCTATCATCAAATATTTCTTGCAATAATGTGAAAATCATTCCAAATCCTATAATTTAGCCCCGGATAGAATCTGAATTATCAAACAAAAACCACAGAATTTACGCATATGCTCAACAAGATGGATGGAAAGATGGACGGACTGCCCCCAAAATATAATCTGCTTCTTCCTATAGCCGATAGCTAATCCTATCCAAGGCAGATGCCATTACAACCATCTTAAAGATATGACACTACTAACAAACTATCATTATTACAATCGTAACTACCATCAGCACTACATGGGACAGGTAAGAAACTGTAAATGATAAATGACAGTAAGAACCTATGTAATATTGAATGTTAATATAACAAGATAAACATATTTCTCTCCGTCCTGCAAATATGTTGTCAATTTATCACGTGTCTAATGGCTATATCTTTATAGTATATTGACTTTAACTTGAAGCCCATGTCTTCCTATATTATATAGTGCATGTGCCAGTTCTACATGTATAATTTATTTTTTGTCCTATGTAGGGGTCCAAGGTCTAGATATAGTCACTGTCTTTGGTGGACAACCTGTTGTGCTATTGCAAATTGTATATTATATATAAAATGAATTTGAAGCTCATCTTGAATTAGAATAATCTCCGGCCACACTATTTGCCATTGATGCCTTGCATCAATATGTGTACTTGTTACTATTATTGATTATATAAGCGAAACTGCTAAATGTTGTTTCTAGAAAAGGTTTCCTCGAGCCAAGCGGACTGTTGGCTTTAAGAAACGCAATCCCCCTGTTTAAGACTTAATGCTCGGCCTCAACGTGGTGCAGGGGTGTAACCCACTGGGTGTCAATCCAGACATTTGGAGGGGCTAACCAGAGCATTATGCACAACGCTAATGAAATGACGCTTGGAGATCGAATCAAGTGAAATGGTGCTCGCCCTGTGAGGATCCGCAGGCAGGTGCAGCGCCGGGCTCCACGCCTCGAAGGAGCCCACCCTCAGCTACTGGAGGTCCCATCAACTCGTCTTGTGGAGCCAGCGGACGAGGATGGAGAGCTACTGGCCAACCGAAAGAGAAGACCAAACCCAAAGAGAACCCCAGTATCAATATCATGCACTGAAAAGCAGAAGGGGTTACCAACAAGAAATCAGAGCTCGAACAGTTCCAGTACGAAAACAACATTGATATCTGCTGCATTCAAGAGACACACCTGTAAGAAGGAAAACCATTTAAGATCAGAGGTTACCAGATTTTACGGTGTGATCGAAGAGGAAGGAAGAAAGGCGGGGTGATCACCTTGGTATGAAACAGCGTGAACGCCAGCCAGGTCAAAACCATTATGGAATAGGCAGAATATATCAAGATCAAGGTAACAACCAGCAACTCTGTGATTGACATTGTCAATTATTACTTCCCTAGTGACAAGAATTTCTCACTTGACACAATCCAGGTCCCGGACTGCCACTTCTTCATTGCGGGGGACTTTAATAGCCAGTCCCAGAGCTGGGAATACAGCACACTTGACAAACGAGAAGACATTGAAGCATGGCAAGATGAAAAGCACCTTTTACTTGTCAACGATCCGACAGATCAGCCTACCTTCTACTCGCGCTGGTGGCACTCGACAACAACGCCGGACGTGGCATTTTGTACAGAAGACATTCATAGAAACCTCAGTAGAGTGGTCGGATCGCAGTTAGGAGGAAGCGGCCACTGCCCAGTCCTCTTCTCTCTTTCTGGAAGTACTTCGACAAGTTCACCTCAACATCCAAGGTAGAACTACAAAAAGGCAAATTGGCGTCTGTTCGGCATTCATTCCAATGAGCTTACCCAAAATATAGCAGTAGAAGGGAGAAACATCAACAATGTGGTCAAGGAATTTAATTCAAGTATCATCAAGACTGCCAACGAAGCGATTCCTCGGGGGTTCTGGAGAAACTACCGCCCCTACTGGACAACAGAACTGCAAGCAGCACATGATAAACTAGACAAGGCCAGAGAAGATGCAGAGAGTAATCCCTGTCATGAAAACCACTTCACGCTACAACAAACTAAAGCCAGGTATCTATAGACCGAGCTGGAGGCCAAAAGAAGAATCTGGAGGGAAAAGATGGCAGGTTTTAATTCAGGGAGAGAGAGTGAGAGAGAGACACCACAGAGCCATGGCGACTGACTAACGCACTGAATGATGAGGGTGTCGGGGAGAGAAGATTAATCTTGAAGAAGATGGACAAACACTAACAGGAAAGATGGCTACAGATGCATTTTCGAAGGCATATGCAAATGAAAGCAACATTTCTATACCACGAATGCGTCAAAAAGAGGTTAGAAAAGAGCGAAAGGAAAGAACAGACACCAACACTCACGATGCAATGAAAGTTGACATTAGTTTAGCAGAACTGAAGAAGGCTATCCGCCAATTGAAGAAGAAGAAATTTCCTGGGACAGATGGCACTACGAATGAAATGATCCAACACCTTGGTAATGCATCTCTCCGCAAGTTGCTAGACGTCTTTAATCTCAATTGGACAAGTGGAGAGGTTCCTCAGTGCTGGAAGGAAGCAAGAATGACTCCTATTCTGAAAAACGGAGGAACAAGGCGAACGTGGTGAGCTACCGTCCTATCAGTCTTACAAGCTGCATATACAAGACTATGGAGCGCATCGTCAACCAGCGGGTGCAGTGGTACCTGGAGTCAGAGAACATTCTAGTTTCAGAGCAGGCCGGCTTCAGAAGATACAGGAGCACAGAAAATCAAACAACACATCTTGCACAGGTCATATAGGACACCTTTCAAGCCAAGAAGGTGAGCTAGCTGCAGAAGGCATTTGACAAGGTGTGGAAGGATGGCCTCCTTGTGAAGCTCCGGTGCACAGGCATCGGTGGCAACATGTTCAGATGGACTAAGTCATACCTACACAATCGCAGAGCTATGGTGCTGGTGGATGGACAATCTGGACAGAATGTATTGCTGAGACAAGGGGTGCCACAAGGCGAAGTATTATCACCCACTCTGTTCATACTCCTCATTACTGACATTGTAGCAGAGGTGCCCAATGGGATCCAAGCAGCCCTCTATGCAGATGACCTCGTACTCTGGTGCACCGAGGAGTACACAACGATTGCCACGTACAGAATGCAGCTCGCCTTGGACAAAATTACAACTTGGGCCAATCGCTGGTGTATGACCATCAACAAAGTAAAATCATCAGCCTATTCTCACTGTTCACCAAAACCAAGGTTGGCAATCTGACACTGGGCGGAACTCCAATCGAGTACGAGGACCAGCAGACATACCTGGGAGTCACCTATGACAGAAGATTAACATGGAAGGAACACATCCAGAACTCAGAGGCAAAGGCCAGAAGAAAGCTAAACATCATGAGAAAGCTGGCAGGAACACAGTGGGGTGCCAATGAAAGGGTCCTCAAGACCATCTACCTAGGTGCCGTTCGACCACACCTTGAGTCTGGATCCAGCTCATGGATGACAGCAGCTAAATCTCATCAACAGAACCTCAACAGAGTACACAAACCAGGCACTTCGCATCATCACTGGTGGAATGAGATCAAGACCAACAGAAAAAATGGAGCAGACAGCAGGCATCGCCCCCCCCCCCCCCACTTAGCTATGCAAGGGAATGCAAAGCACAGATCCAAGCTGCAGAGTTCAAATCGTTCAACAACCACCCGATGAAGATCAGGCAAGCACAGCTGTCATCAAGAAGACTTAAAAGATCAAGTTTTGTGAAAGAGACAAAATCACTTCAAAGGAAACACCAAGAAATGTTGCCAGCACAAATAGACGACCCAAACCACACCCTTGATCCTCCACCCTGGTAAAACAAACTAGAGATCATAGATATTCACACCACAGTATCTTATCTCACAAGCAAAGATGAACACAGTGATGTGAGCAGGAAGGCCCTGACCCTAGCCATGCTGGAAGAAATGTACCCTCGGGAGACATGGATAAGGATTTACACATATGGATCAGCCAAAGATGCAATTAGGAGCGGAGGCGCCGGACTGCACATACAGTATCCAAACGGACAACAAGAGTCAGCTACAATACCGACAGGCAAACACTGCACAAACTACAGAGCTGAAGTCGAAGCACTGGTTCATGCAGCTAATACCATCAGCAGAAGAGCAGACCCTATTGCACAGATTGTCTTTTTATCTGATGCCCGCTCCGTCCTTGAGGCTATCACCAAAGGTAAGCTGCCACAACTTGAAGAAGCACTACAAACCACCAAATGCTTTCGGTTAGCATTGCAGTGGATCCCCTCACACTCTGGAGTCAAATGAAATGAGGAAGCTGACAAGATGGCAAAGGTGGGTGCAGAAGAGAATCAGACAGAAAACATGGTTACCCATACAGAGATGAAGACTATCATCAAGTCACTCTATAGAACACCTCAATCAGAAGATGCCTACCATTATCTCTCGAGGCCAGAGCAAGTGACCATTTTTCGTCTCAGAACTGGACATAACAGACTAAACCAACACATGTACAGGCGGTTCCACCTCATGACATCGCCAGCTTATCCTTGTGGAGAAGCAGAAGAGACCACAGAGCACATACTTCAATGTTGCGGTACGTATCAGCTGCTGAGAGACGAGATCTGGCCTTTGTCAACCTCCATTCTTGAAAAGCTGTATGAGCCTGTGGAAGAACTGCAGAAAACCACAGATTTCATCTTAAGAACGGCTCTCCGAGTGTGATACCAGCAATCGAAAAGAAGAAGGAGAAAAAGAAGAAGAAGAAGAAAAAAGAAGAAGAAGAAGAAGAAAAAGAAGAAGAAGAAGAAGAAGAAGGAAACGCAATGGACATAACAATTTACATACCAGAGCTCTAGGATTTCACGTTGGAACCTGACTCAAGAACCAAGAAAACATACCATCGTGACATGCCAGTGATTGGCAGTTTGCGCTGATGGAGCGTACCATGATGGTAGCGAAGGATCTGAACCACGGAACATCCTAGAGAGGTTAGTAATTAATGCCATCAATGAACAAACGATTGATAGCAATTTCACTTGATTTGCACTGATGATGATTAACCACATGGACGCCATAATTCCAGCATCCCAATATCAATGCGCATGACATACTTTCAAACCTGTGCTCTGAGCCACAATAAGCTGACTCATTTAAGCAACTGTTCGGATTCAGACCACCTGTCTTCAGGGGCCAGAACCGTGTGCTCATAAGAAGTGATGCCATCGACACATGGCCTTATTAATGCAGGAATCTAGTTTCTCAGTCAATCATATGCCGTCATAACCAACAACGTCACATGTATGCTGACGTCATAATCAATTACGCCATTAATGGCGTGGCAAGTACATCACGTAATATAACGTCATATACATGACTGATCTCTATCTCCCCTAATATTAGGTCATAATTAACCACTGGAATAAGATGGTCGGAAAGAAATATCCGGAGTCGGAAACGTGGATACCGGGGAAGAAGACAGAGATATTGTGATAAATGCTGAAGGAGAATCGGAAGATGCTTTGGCCTACATAACACTGCCTTTTGCTACAGCTGAGCATATGTCTGAAAGTGTTGCATCAACTCTGTCAATGGCAGAAGGAACACAGTTGGTCACACGCATTGATCAGCAAAATATCACTGGCTTCTTCCGATTCCGGTTAGTGAGGATGGATAAACAGCTAGCCAGAATCGAGAGAAGCTTCGCACCCTGAGGAAGTGGGCTAAATCCATGGAGTAATTCAAAACGCATGCTGCACCGTCTCCTGGTTGAAACATTGAAACAGGCTGCGTGACAACATATGTACAGATATCTGATATATAAATTTTGTGTTTATAAAAAAAAACAAATGGACAAAAAGTCCATCTTCAGTTTTGAATAAATCCTGACCCACATAGGAAAATTTTGTCGGGACCATCTTGGATCATCCGCAATTTCCAGGCAATTTATTGAATTTATATGGGTGCTCGTCGTTAAGTTTATGACTGATTTTAATGAAACTTTGTTTCAAGGTCACTATTCTAGTAGATTTCCAAACTTGCATAGTGCAATATAGTATTTATCAGATTATTGAAGACTACTCCACTATGTCTGCATTAATTGCGGGAGATTTTAACCAGACTGAAGAAGACCCATAGACAGTAATAGATACAGTGATCTGATTGGCCATTCTTTTGCGGCCATACAGGATTTCTTTAAAGATCCAATATATTGTTAAAAAAAAACCAGGCTGCTCAATGACCGGGCGGTCAATTTGAACCAAAAAATGTTGTATGATTCCGATATTGTACACTAAGGTTTGACTAGAAGAACGCGTGCGTGGAAGGCTTTAGAACATTCCAGGTATCTTTATGTAATGATCTGATTGATTAATAATTCTCGGCAGCCAGATAGTTCTTTATATTATTATTATTATTATTATTATTATTATTATTATTATTATTATTATTATTTTTATTATTATTATTATTATTATTATTATTATTATTATTATTATTATTATTATTATTATTATCGCATACATGCATGAAACGCGAAGTTCCCGGTAAGATAAGTAGGGGCCTACTCACAATCTGATGACGTTTATATGTTTAATGACGTAATCAAAGTTGTGTAACGACTGACGTCATAATCAATATAATATTAACTAAGAAAAATGGGATTTGAGGAATTTTTACCACCATGATCAATGTTGTATATTTAGCAGAAGATCAAGGACAGATTTCTCAACTGTTTTAAGATTAAGTAGGCTTATTTCTTTCTTACTTCCTATGTGCTAACAATAAAATAGTGAATATTTCCTTATCACTGTAAATGTTCCAATTCCGACATCGCCCATTCGAGTGCGTCACTACGTCTACGTCATAAACGACGTAAAGTGGCAGCTATCATTTCACATCTTGTATGTGATTCTAGTGTGCGCTTTGCGATCTCACAAAGATTTTCACTGCGATTTTCACTGCGATTTTCGACTTTAAAGTCAGAAAGTGTTTTTTTCCTCTGGAAAAAGATTTGTTTTTATAAAAGATCCACAAAGAATACTTCACAGGGTAAGTACAATTAAAATTAAATATAAAATTAAGACGACGTCATTAGTGTGATAATAGCGACCGCTCGTGTCTGATATAGGCCTTACTGACTAACAATCGCAATGAAGTATGATTAACCAATTTTCCGATAATTAAGTATTTATCTAAATAAAAAAGTATTATTTTTTCAATAAGTTGCGTTTAATTATGAATGATGAAGAAGTAGGCCCTACAAGCTAATTGTGCAGACCTGCGTAGCCTATACCGGGGAGGGGTTTGACTACTTTACTGTTGGAATATAACACACGCATGCGCAGCTATTGTATTTTAATGTTATATTAAATAACTTATGAGTAGATGTATTCGGGCGGGGATGGGAGGCGGGATGGAGGGGGTGGGGGGGGGGGGGGTTAGGGGTTGTGGTCTGCTAGCGTGTGTGCGCATAGACTACTTTTGTTGTGATTCGAAACAAAATCCCGAAAATCCGATAAAAATGGACGCTGCGATAAAAAAAACAGGATGGCGAGATTTTACAATCTCTGATTATTATTATTATTATTATTATTATTATTATTATTATTATTATTTTTATGCCTATTCAGCCTATTGGTCTCTATTATCATTTATCATTTCTATTATTTCAGCATTCGTTTATCAATAAAAATTGTATGCCAAATTCCTCGTGGCCGTAATATTTTACAAAATATCACCAAAACCTTGATTAAAACTTTGTTGTTCAAATTAGCTTTTCAGGATAACCGTAAACTGATGGTCTAATATAGGATTTTGTGGCTCCATTTTGTCCATAAACAATGACGTCATAATAATTAAGAGCACTAATACTAATGGCGTCATTGTTATTTGTTGTACTCGCTGGCTATTTGGAAATATCATTAGCTAACCTGGCCTGAAAGGACAAGTAAGCTTATGCCGTGGCGAGCGTCCATCGTCCGTCACCAGTCTGTCTGCCTGTTGCCTGTCGCCTGTCCATCTACTTTGTTCTTTAAAAGCGTAGGCCCTATTCCTTAATCGCTTGGTGGATTTTAACGGGATTTGGCACCAAAATCAGAATTTTGATTGGTTTTTGGGTTTGGTGAAAATCTTTGAATTATGAAAAGTTAAATGGAGATTGTCAACATGCTTCTCCTCCTTAGCTGCTTGCCATATTTCAGCCAGATTTGGCTCGAAGGACACTAACTCAGTAGCCTCCAGAACGTATTTTCAGAGTTTTGCTTGGTCAATTTCTGGGTGAAAATCTTAGATTTTATGATAAATTTCCGGAAGTTGTCAAAACACACCTCCTTAATCGCTTGGTGGATTTTATCCAAATTTGCCTGGAAGGATCCTATGGCAGTAGGCTCTAGAACTTCTATTCAGAACTTTGAGCGGTCGCTTTTCTTTGCTGAGCATCTTGGAATTTCCGAAAATATATCGGAACCGTTTAACAGCCACTCACCCTTAATCAATGGCCCAATTTCAACGAAACTTGTGTGGAGCAGTCCTATCCCAGTAGGCTTCACTGAATCAACATATCAAACGAGAATTGTGATTGGTCAATTTTTTCGCAACCATCTTGGATTTTCCGAAAATTACGCGGAAACCCTTTAAAACGTAGGCTACCTCCTCCTAAACCTCTTGGAAGATTTTAGCCAAATTTGGCGGGAAGTGTCCTACGGTAGTAGGCTCTAGAGCTCCCTTTCGGAATTTTTGTTTTGATTTTTTTGGCGTTTTCTTGGATTTTCTGAAAATTTCCCCGCGCCACTCCTCATTCATTAATCTCCCGATTTCAGTGAAACTTGGGTGAAACAATCATATGGAGGCAGGCTTCAATATATTGAACAATTTTGAGTGGTCAGTCTTTTTTATGGTGGCCATCTTAGATTTTCCGAAAATCATCCGTCATGTCTATTTGAAAGCAAATGTTACGAATGCTATTGGCCCAGATGAGCATCACAAGCCCGGGGGTCTCTTGTTCTGACATATATGTTTGCAGTGTAGAGACTTGTACTTTTCAGGTAAAGTTTTGCGCTTAGCTGGACATAGTGTGAGCCTATATGGGTTAGGATTTGCTCTTATCTGGGCATAGCGAGGGCCTATATGGGTTAGGCTGTGTGCTTAGCTGGACATAGTGTGGCCCTATATGGGTTAGGTTTTGCGCTTAGCTGGACATAGTGTGGACCTATAGGCCTATGAGTTAGGTTTTGCGCTTAGCTGGACATAGCGAGGGCCTATATTGGTTATGTTTTGCGCTTAGCTGGTCATAGGGTGGACCTATATGGGTTAGGTTTTGAGCTTAGCTGGACATAGGGTGGACCTATAGGCGTTAGGATTTGCGCTTAGCTGGACATAGGGTAGACCTATATGGATTAGGTTGTGCGCTTAGCTGGACATAGTGTGGACCTATATGGGTTAGGTTTTGTGCTTAGCTGGACATAGCGAGGGCCTATATGGGTTACGTTTTGCGCTTAGCTGGACATAGTGTGGTCCTATTTGGGTTAGGTTTTGCGCTTAGCTGGACATAGTGTGGACCCATATGGGTTATGTGTTGCGCTTAGCTGGACATAGGGTGGACCTATATGGGTTAGGTTGCGCGCTTAGCTGGACATAGCGAGGGCCTATATGGGTTATGTTTTGCGCTTAGCTGGACATAGTGTGGACCTATATGGGTTATGTTTTGCGCTTAGCTGGATATAGTGTGGACCTATATGTGTTATAGGTGTTGTGTTTTGCTCTGCTCTGCTACCTGATATCCTATCAGGCTGATAGTCATCAAAGTTTAATAGACCGTATGTGACTTTATCTCAATCAAGACTGCAATGTATTCATATCATTATCCCATGTACGTGCGGGTTAGGGACTGTCATTTTTATGTTAATTTTTCCGTTTAGATGAACTTGGTGTATATATGGGTTAGGTTCTACGTTTTACGGCTATGTTTTCAACCTTGTGGCGACCACACTAGATATAGCTTTATTACTGCATCTCTATAAATCAGCATTGTTCTCACTAAACTATTACTTCATTGTCTAATTCACCTTTCCAGAGTACCCACCCATAATATGACGTCATAATGAACTGCGTGGTGTGTACAATGACATCATAATGAATGACGTCGATAAGTACGTCACGAACGCATATTTGATGACGGTCCATGGGCTGTTGTACAAATTGTTTGCTTTTACTATTTAATAAATATTCTGTTGAATATTTTGAAACTAATTTGACTGGGCGCTGTTGCTGCCTATGGCAGCAACAGCACCCAGTCTATTTAGTTACAAGATATTCAACAGCTTCCCGGTATAGTTTTCAGGAAATTGATAGCTAGGGCATTCGGGGATCGATCAATCCAAACACGGCGAGGTGTGGGTGGAGCTTAGCTAGTGATGGGCGGGGCATAGCTAAAAATGGAAAGGTCCATTGCCATGTATACAATGTGCGATCTATTTATATCTATGCACCGCCCATTTCTGGTTACGTTCCGCCCACTTTGCAAGAACATTTGAATCAATCTCTTTCAACCATAGACGCTAAGAAACAAAATTTCCAGATAATTATAGGCCTACGGGTAGGACCTATGATGTATAATATTCTGAAACTAATTTGACGGAGGTCATGGCATTGGTGCCTACGACAGCAACCGCTCCCAGTCCAATTAGTTTCAAAATAATCAACAGAATGTATAATTAAATTGTACATCAAAGACATACAATTCAGAAACCTTGACGTACCTTTGTTACTTCCTGACTGACCTACGTCACTTTGATTGTGACGTCAGTCAACAAAAGACATACTTGATAATATAGCGTCAGATACTCGAGTAACAAATTGGATCCCTCCATTCTCTAATATCTGAGCACCTGTCTTAAAGAGTCACCTTCATTTGCCCCTCCAACCCCCACCCTCACAACCACCCCACCCCACCCCACTCCCACACCCCACCCCCACACCCCCAACCCCACGCCACCACCCCTCCCCAAAAAACAGGTGTCCGTTATAGTCAGGTGTGCTTTTATGCACATTTCTTTTGCAGATGTTTCCTGGAGTATCAGGTATGTCTTTGAATGGATCACTCTATAGGACCATGCCAATGGCGAACACAGGACTGCTGAATAATGCCTGGAAGTCACGTGGGTTCAGTAATAATGGAGTCATTGGTCTAGAAATGCCATGGAGGAGTGAGTTAGGCCTATCACTGAGTGCATCTGAGGCTGTACAATCAACATGCTCCAACATAACTCAATTCATACCATCGCCAATCTGTGGCAAGAATGACAGTCGCGTATACTCTCTTCCAACTAATGCGTACATGCGAAACGAAAGTGGGTCAATCTATCGATTTAGCAAGGACATTCAATCTCAGAATAGTACAGCCCAAAGCATGGAAATGCAGCTTACAGCAATTCAACAGCCCGCATTTCCCGTGCATTGCCTCCATGGCGGGTCAGATGAGCATCGTGATGACGCAGCATCTGCCAGTAATATACAAGAAGCGATTCCTCCTCAGAACCGTATGCACCCTGCTGGACAACCATTCAGCCGTTTCTTGTCAGGCGCTAAGTATATCGGTGGTGCACTCGTGAACGGTATGCGCAAGATTGCCTCTTCTGGAAGAAATTATATGACTAATTCTATCACTGATTACATGCTACCTCCAACAAGCGTGGAAATATTAGATGATCTTTGCAGAAAATGTAAAAACGTACCTGAGGTGATGGATGCGAGAAAGATATTGCAACAGCGAAGCGGTAAATATCTGTTGGATGAGCTGAAGAAATGTATAAACGAAGGATCAAGTGTAGACCCATTTGACATGGCATTGGAGATCGATCCAGTTAATAATATCTTTGTTGATGAAGTATCAAATCTGAGAATTATCAAGGACTTTAATGAGGATGGCTCAGACTATATTATCGGTGAAGGTACATTTAGCACCGTTACCTCAGCCAATCTTATAATCGCACCTCACGCGCCTGTGGAAAAAGTTGCATTGAAGATTTTTTACGGTGATGGCATTGATTATGAGTTAATCATTCTCGAGTCACAGATATTGTCATATCTTAGCCCGACTGGATTTGTGCCTAAAATGTACGGACTTGTAAATTTGGGAACTGATGATGATCCCGAGTTAGCTCTTGTGCAAGAGTTTATTGGAGGTGGCGGTACGCTTTATCGCTACTGTAAACCATCCGGATCTAATCTACATCTTTTGACTTGGCTAAGGATTTGTCAGAGCCTATGTGTTGGTCTACACAAAATGCACGCCATGCATATCCTAAACAATGATGTCAAACAGGACAACATTATGATCGATTTTCACACAAATCGAGACTACCCAATTGTGAAGTTCATTGACATGGGGAATTGTACTGTCACAGAAGGTCGCGAGTACGAGGTTAGTGACCGGTTGGCAAATTGTCAGCATCTCCCACCAGAGACGAAAGCAGGATATCCGACCACAGAAAAAACAGATATTTTCGGCCTAGGTCACCTCTTTGAAGTTATTGGCAAACGAGGCAAATTTAAAGAAATATCCGATCTTGCTCATGATTGTAAGGCAGCTAACCCATATGATCGCCCAGTTATGAGTGTGATTGCTCACCGCCTCCTGCAGATGGAGAGCTTGGTCTAAGTCACGCGCCGTGTGCTGGAGTCATGTAGACTCTACGTAGCTGTCGCACTTTCAGTTGATGAGTTTGGTATAGACATAGTGGTAAACGTAGGGCCTATGACTATGCATTCTGTGTCATAGAAGAGAGAAACTATGTTAATTGTGGAACAATGCAACAGTATTACGGGTAGATTCTACTGACGGTATCATGCAGACAAACGGATTTGTTTGATCCACTTATGGTGAAGTTATCTAGTGAGTTGGTGTGGTCTATGTGTTGATCCTTATGCTGCGGAACTGGCGTGATATGTTGCAAATAGTGAATCTTGTTCAAATGCTTCCCCTTGTGGCAAAGGAATGGAGATGGGTGAGGGTCATTAAATTTAAATCTTGCTCCATCTGGTTGCAGTCATAGAGATGATAAATTCACTGTAGGTCTTAATTTTTGTATCTGGGGCAGCTAGTGAGATTTCTCTATTCGTTACTCCTTCTGATGGATACATGTGTCATGTAGAGGCAGAACATGTTCTAAAGGCTGCTGGCGGAGGGATGTAGTTGGCGGCGAGTTTGGTCCAAATGTTGCTTCTATTAGCGGAGTGATGTTGCTCCTTGTGGTGAGGCGATATAGTTGGTGAGTTTGGTCTAAGCGTTGTTTCTTGGGGCAGAATAATGTGCTTGGTGAATTTGATCAAATTGTTGCTCCTTGTGGCTGGGGGATGTATTTGGTGAGTTCGGTCTAAGCATTGCTTCTCATGGTAGAGCGGTGTAGTTGATGAGTTTGGTCTAAGTTTGTCCTTTAGCGTAGTGATATAGTTAGCAAGCGTGTGTTAAATGTTGCTCCTTGTGGTGGAAATCGGCAATTAGTGAGAGTTGCTCCTTGTGTTGTGGTGGATGGATTTAGCTGGTGAGTTTGGTCTGAGTGTTGCTTCTTGTGGTGGAGTAACATAGTTAGTGAGTTTGATCGAAGTATTGCTCCTTGTGTTGTGGCGGGGTAATGTAGTTGAAGTGCTTGATTCAAGTGTCGCTCCCTGTGGTGGATTAACATAGTTAGTGAGTTTGGTCTACGGGTTTCTCCTTTTAGCGGAGTAACGTTGTTGATGAGTTTGCTCTATGTTTTATTCCTTGCAGCGGAAGTATGTAGTTAGTGAGTATGATCTAATTGTTGCTTAATATGGTGGAGCGATTTAGTTGGCAAGTTTGGTCTAACAGTTGCTTCTGGTGCCGGAGCAATGTAGTTGATGATTCTGGCTTTTTTGTGTCGCTTCTTGTGGCGGAAAGGTATCATTGATGATTTTGGTCTAGTCTTACTCCTTGTTGTGAAGTGAAGTAGTTTATGAGTTTCATCTAAGTGTTGTTCCTTGTGGCGGAGTGAGGTAGTTTGTGAGCTTGATCTAAATGATGATACTTCTGGCTAAGCTTTTGTCTTATGGTTAGCTACTTAGTGAGTTTGGTCTGAGTGTTGCTTCTTGTGGCTGGGCAATGTAGTTGATAAGTTTGATTTATGTGTCACTCCGTCTGTCGGATCGATGCATAGTTGGTGCGTTTGGTCTCAGTGTTTCACCTTGTAGCATAGGCATGAAGTTGGAGAGTTTGGTCTATGTGTTTCTTCGTGTGGCTATTAAAAGTATTTGGTGAGCTTGGGCTAAGTATTTCTTCTTGTGGCTGAGCGATGTAGGCTGTGAGTTTGTTCTATTCTAGTGCCATAATGATGTAATTGATGAGTTAGGTCTGAGTGTTGCTTCTTGGGGCTGAGCGATGTAATTCATGAGTTTGGTGAAGGCGTTGTTCATTGTGGGGGAGCGATGTAGTTGGTGAGTTTGATCTAAGGGAGTGTACTTGTGGCGGAGCATGTTAGGTGTAGAATCTGTTCTAAGGATTGCATCTTGTGACAATCTGATGTCGTTGCTCACTATGCAGAAGCCATGTGGTTGATGAGTTTGGCCTAAACGCTGCTCCTTGTTCTGGAACGACATAGTTGAGGAGTTTTGTCTTATTGGTGCTTCTTGTGGCAGAATGAGGTAGTTGATGCGTTTGCTCCATGTGGTTGCGTGTTGTAGAGGCATGTAGTTGCCGAGTTTGGTCAGAGTGATGGGTCCTGTGGTGAAGATATGGAGTTGGTGATTTCAAAGCATTGCCCTGAGTGGTGGATAGATATAGTTGATTAGTTTTGCCCAGTGCTGTTTCTGGTAGCAGATTAATGTTATTGCTGAGTTTGATCTTGTGTTTCCCTTTGCTATGGGATGATGTAGTTGGTTATTTTGTTCTAATAGTTGCTCCATGTGGCATAGATGGTTAGTTTGTTCTAAAGGTGCTTGTTGCATCGAAACAGTCTACGTACTGCTTCTAGTGGTGGAGAGGTGCCGTTAATTAGTTCGATCTTGCTATTTCTTCTTGTTGCAGAGCAATGTAGATAATGAATTTGGTCGAAGTTTTGCTTTTAGTTTCGTAGAGATTGTATTGATGAGATTGGTCTGTGTTGCTCCTTATGATCGAGTGATGCAGTTGCTAAGATTGGTCTGATAATTGCTTCTTGTGGATAGATTCGTTGATAAGTTTGGTTTTGTGCTGCTGCTGGTCGTGGAGCGATGTAGTTAGTGAGTTTGTTCTAAGAGTTGCTCCATGTGGCGGAGCAATGTAGCTTGTACGTTTATTCTAAGAGTTACTTCTTGTCTCCAAGCAATGTATTTGGGGAGTTTGGTAGAAGTGTTGCTTCCAGTACTGGAGCGATGTCATTGATGAGTTTGATATAAGTGTTGCTTCTGGTCGGGGAGAGATATTATTCGTGAATTTAGTCTGAGTGTTGTTTCCTGTTGCGGAGAGATGTTGATGAATTTGTTGTAGGTGTTACTCCTTGTGGTGGAGCAATGTAGTTGATGGGTTCGTTTATATTTTGGTTTTTGTTGTGGTGGAGGAATATAGTTGGCGAGTTTGGTCCAAGTGTTGTTTCTTGTGTCAGAATATGTCGTTGATGAGGTTGGTAAATTTAGACGAGTTTTTTTCTAAGGTTCATTCCTTGTAGGGTAACAATATAATCGTGTTGCTTGTTATGGTAGAGAGATTTAGTTGGTGAGTTTGTTCAAATGGGTGCTCTTTGTGGAGTGACATAATTGATGTATTTGATCTAATTATTTGCTTCATGTGATGGGTGATATATTTGGTAAGCTTAGTATGTGTTGTTCCTTATTGAAGAGAGATGTAGTTGACGAGTTTGGTCTTCACGTTGTTCATTGTGGCAGAGTTGGGAAATTTGGTAAATGTATTGCTCCTCTTGTTTGAGCGATTCAGTTGATTAACTTGCTCATAGCATTGCTACTTGTGGTGGAAGGATATTGTTGGTGAGCTTGTTTTAAGGGCTGCTTTTTCTGGCAGATTGATATCGGTTATGAGTGTTGCCTTTTTGTGGAGGGATGTAGTTAATTACTGTGATCTGAGTGAAGCGTTACTTCTCGTGTTGCAGAAATGTAGTTGATGGGTTTCGTCTATATGTTGCTTCTTGTGGCAGAGGAATATAGATGGTGAGTTTGATATGTGTTGCTGCTTGGGTTGTGGCGGAGTCATGTAGTAGATGAGATTGGTCTAAGTGTTTCTCCTTGTGGCATAGCGATGTAGCTGGTAAGCTTGATCTAAACATTGCTTCTTGTGGCGGAGAGATTCAGTTGATGAGTTTGTTGTGTGTTGCTTCTTCTGGCGGAGCAATTTAGTCGGCGAGTTTGGTCCGAACATTGCTTCTTCTGGCGGAGCTATGTTATTGGTGAGTTTGCTCGAAATGTTGCTCCATATGGTGGAGGTATATATCTGATGAACTTGACCAAGGTGTTGCTCCTTGTAGTGGATTGATTCCATTGATGAGGCTGGCATATTGCCCCTCCTTGTTGTGGAGTGATCAGTTGCTTGGTTTGTTGAAAGCTTTGATCCTTATGGTTGAGAGATTCGGTTGGTCTTGTGTTGCTCCTGGTTGTGGAGAGATTCGTTGATGAGTTTGGTTTTGTGTTGCTCCTGGTTGTGGAGCGATGTAGATGCCGAGTTTGTTCTAAGAGTTACTCCGGGTAACTGACGATGTAGTTTGTGAGTTTATTCTCAGAGTTACCACTTGTCTCAGAGCTATGTATTCTGTGAGTTTAATCCAAGATTGCATCATGTGGAGGAGCGATGCGGTTGTAGTTTAGCCTGTGTTGCTCCTTGTGGCAGATTTGGCGAGTTTATTCTATGTGTTGCTGGTTGTGGCAGAGCGATGTAGTTGATGGGTTTGTTCTAACGGTCGCTACCTGTGGCTAGATTGCTGTCGGTGATTATGTTGATCGGAGCATTGCTTCTTGGTGTGTAGAGATGTAGTTAGTTAGCTTGTTTGACGTGTTGATCTTTGTGGCAGAGTAAGATAGATGATGAATTTGATCTAAGTAGTTTTCTTGTGGTGGGGCACTGTAGTCTATGGTGTTCGTTTATATGTTGCTTCCTGTGGCGGAGGTACATATTTGTATTTTTGTTGAGTCTGGTGTGTGTTGCTGATTAGATTGTGGTTGAATGATGTAGCTGGTGAGTTTGGTCTAAGCGCTGCTTCTTGTTGAGATGCCATTGATGAGATTGGTCTGATAGTTTTTTATTGCAGTGAAGGGTAGTAGTTAAGGCATCTGATCTATATTACTTCTGGTGGCGAAGCGATGTTATTGGTGAGTTTGGACTAACGCTTCCTTCTTGTTATGGGATTTGCTTCTTGTGGCAGAGCTTTTTAGTTGATCAGTTTGGCCTGAGCTTGGCGTCTTATAGCGGGGTGGTTTCGTAGATGAGATTGTTCAAAGTGTTGTTCCATGTGGCGAAGGGATATAGTTAATGAGCTTAGCCCAAATGTTGCTTCTTGTAGCGGATTAATGGCATTGAAGAGTTTATGCCATGTGGTGCCCCATGTTTTAGAGCGATGGAATTGGGGAGATTGTTCTAAGAGTTTCACCTTGTGGTGTGGCGATGTAGTTGGTGAATTTGGTTTATGTATTGCTTTTGGTGGCGACGCGATGTTATTGCTGAGTTTGTATTAATGCTTCCCTCTTGTGGTGGAATGATGCCATTGATGACTTTGTTATGATAGTTGCGTCTTGTGGTGGAGGGATTTAGTTCGTGAGTTTTGTCTGAGCTTGTGGTAGGGTGATTTAGTTGATAGGTTTGGTCAAAGTGTTGCTCCATATGGCGGAGGGATACAGTTAATAAGCTTGTCCCAAATGTTGCTTCTTGCAACGGATTAATGTTATTGATGAGTTTGTCCTTGTGTTGATCCATTGAGTGGAGCCATGTAGTTGGTGAGTTTGCTCTAAGAGTTCCTTCTTGTGGTGGAGTGATGTGGTTGGTGAGTTTGGTCTATGTATTGCTTCTAATGGCGGAGAGATGTCATTGATGAGTTGCCATCTCATTGTTGATTGGCAATGTAGATAATGAGTTTGATCGAAATCTTGCTCCTTGTGGCGAAGCGATGTAGTTGGTGAGTTTGTTCCAAGTGTTGCTTCTTTTTTCAGAGAGATATCAGTGATGAGCTTGGTCTGTGTTGATCTTTGTGAATAAGTAATGTAATTATGGAGTTTGATCTAATTGTAGCTCCTTGTGGCGGAGTGATGCAGTTGATGGGATTGGTGTGATAGTTACTTTTCTGGTATGGAGATGAGGTTGGTTTTTTGTTGCTCCTTAGTGTGGAGCGATGTAGCTTGTGATTTTCCGAGCGAGGTAGTTGACGAGTTGTTCAAAGAGTTGCTCCATGTGGTGTGCGATGAAGTTGGAGAGTTTGATCTAAGAGTTGCTTGTTTTATCTGAGCGATGTAGTTAGTAAGTTTGGTGTAATCATTGCTTCCCATACTGGAGCGATGTTGATTAATTTGATCTAAGTGTTGCTTCCTGTGGTAATAGCAATATAGTTGATGGGTTTCATGTATGTGTTGCATCTTGTATCGGATGAATATAGTTGGTGATTGTGGTCTGTGTTGTTCCTTGGATTGTGATGGAGTGATGTAGTAGATGAGATGGGTCTAAGTGTGTGCTCCTTGTGGCATGGCGATGTAGATGTTGAGTTTGATCTAAGTGTTGCCTCTTGTTGCGGAGAGATGTCATTGATGAGTTTGGTCTGTGTTGCTCCGTGTTATTGAGTCAAGCAGTTTATCAGATTGGTCTAATAGTTGCTTCTTGTGGTAGAGAGGTGTAGTTAATGCGTCCGGTCTCTGTGTTGCTTCTTGAGGCGGACTGATGTGGTTGGTGAATTTGTTCTAAGACTTCCGTCTTGTGATGGAGTGATGTCATTGATGAGTTTGTTTTGATGGTTGCTTCTTGTTGCAGAGAGATTTAGTTGATGAGTTTGGTCTGACGTTTGCTTCTTGTGGCCGGATGATGTCGTTGATTAATTTGATCCAATGTTGTTTCTTGGTGCTGAGTGATGTAGTTGGTGAGTTCTTTCTAAGGTTTGCTCTTTGTGGTGGACTAACATAGTCGATGCGCCTGAGGTATAGTTGGCGGGTTTCATCCAATTTTCTCTGTTTGTGGCGGATGAATAATGTTTGTGAGTCTAGTCCGAGTGCTGCCTCCTGTGCCAGAGTGATGCGGTTTATGATTTTGGTCTTCATGTTGCTGTTTGTGGTGGAGCGATGTAGTCGCTGAGTTTTTTCTATAAGTGTTACTTATTGTGGCCGAGTTATGTAGTTGATGTGTTTGGCCTTAGTGTTTCTTTTTGTGACAGAGGGATGTAGTTCGTGGGTTTTGTCGAAATGTTGCGCCTTGTAGTGGGATAGATATTGTTGGTAAGTTTGGTATATGGGTTGCTGCTTATGGCAGAGTGATATAGTTGATGATCTTATTCTAAGTATTGCTCCTTGTGCTAGAGGCATGACCTTGGTGAGCTTGTTCTATGTGTTTCTTCTTGTGCTGGAAGGATATAGTTGAAGAGTTTGATCTAAGGGTTGCTCATTTTCGCGGAATGATGTCACTTTTGAATTTTGTTTGTCCTTTTGGCCCAGAGATGTAGTTGATGCATATGGTCTAAGTGTCGTTTCTTGTGGCGGAGAGATGCAGTTGGCGAGTTTGGTATAAGTGTTGCTTCCTATGGCAGAGGTATATAGATGGTGCTCATTGTCTAGACACTGTTCCTTGTGGCGGGGAGATGTAGTTCGGGAAATTACTCTGAGTATTGCGCCTTGTGGATGAGGGATTGAGTTGGTGTTTTTTTCCCTCAGTGTAGCTTCCTGTGGAGGAGGAAGTGAGTTAGTGATTTTGGTATAAGTGTAGTTTCCTGTGAATGAGGGATGAAGTTGGTGAGTTTGAACTAAGTATTGCTACTTGTATCGGAATCATGCCGATGGGGTGGTTGCTCCACTTGGTTCATCCATACAGATATTAATGGAACTGATCTCAGATTAATACAAGTTCTTTGGTGTCAGTAGATGAACAGAAAGAAATGTACCCCTCAAGGAAATGAAGCTTATGAAAGTATGGATCAGAACAATTCATTGGATAACTATAGTTGCACACTGATAGCAATGGCGCATCATGCTGGTGGATACATGCTGAGACATGGATACTGATGGCTAGCTGACCAGGATGCTGCGACCTGTTTAGTGCTGATTGTCTGGAGATGATAATAAGGTTAGTATAGTGTAGATGTAAATTCACAACCATATGATTATCAGTTTAATTTATTTTAAGACAAGCTGGTAGATTCCATTTAATAAGCACTCCGCTGATGGCAAGATCTTACTTGTCACTGAGTTAGTAGATGAAACATTACTGGATATTTTTACACAATGTTGTTGAAAACCCTGTTGTTATATTAGCCAACAACAGCTTAGAGCAATTCATGAATCCAAGTTAACTATCAAACATATGACGTCATAATCAATGACGTGACATGTTGACAGACCTCATAATCAATTGGATCATGAATGACTCGATTTAGTCCGTGTTAAACACTTAATAGTCCGTCAGGTTGTACGAATTGTATGTCTGTACTATTTAATAAACAGGCTGTTGAATATTTTAAAACTAATTTGACTGGGCGCTGTTGCTGACATAGCTTACCTGTATAGTTTTCTCGGGAATGAGATTCAGAAAGTGTAGTGATGTATTGATCCAAACATGTGCGAAGTGTTGGTGGAGCTAAAACTGGATTCCTCCATCTTTCTAAACTGAACAGCATATACTCATATGGAAAGTGGCTGACATTTTAGAAACGTTACCATCCTCGACTCATGGAATGACCTTAATGTACTCCCCTTAGAGTAAATGGTCGTAGGCTTACTCCAAATAAGCAAAGTTATCAAAACAACTGACAGAATGCAACTTAGTTTCTGGTAGATCCACAAACTCCCAGTGTTTGATACAGTTAGACAATAGACAGACTATCACATGTAGTTACAATTAACGTAGACCTGTGCACTTGTACATTTGGATATCTCTGGTTGTAATGGCTATGTTTGCCACATATGATTGACAAAGCGCAAGAACCCCACAAGATAATGATATAAACGTATACAGTATATTTTATACTCGCATCCTATTTACAGCCAGGAAACTGATTTGAGCGCACAATGCTGGAAATGGTCCAAAACACACTTAATGCTCCTATAGTTGCCTTAAACAACGTCGTCAGATATGTAAAAAATTTACCAGACAGACGGACAGACAGACACGTCAGTGTACATACTCTTTTCCGGCCGCAACTTAAGATTTACCTTCTGAACCCAGAATGCCTACAATTTCAAGGTAACTACACAGGTGAGCTATTTAATTAAGCTAATTTGATATAAATATGTTGCTGCCACAGACAGCAACAACTCCGAGTAAAGTTATCTTCAATATATTCAACCGATTAGTCGTTCCTGCGTTGTAGATGATTTTTTGTATTTAGGCTGCACATTTTGGTATTTCAGGTTCAAATGTTAAGAAATCATCTTTTCTGCTGAAGATTAGCATTCATCTCTTCAC
Source organism: Chaetoderma sp. LZ-2023a (assembly GCA_034401795.1). Classification (NCBI taxonomy): domain Eukaryota; kingdom Metazoa; phylum Mollusca; class Caudofoveata; order Chaetodermatida; family Chaetodermatidae; genus Chaetoderma; species Chaetoderma sp. LZ-2023a. The sequence continues at coordinate 5,844,895 of CM067360.1, forward strand.
CAATCCTTCGCTATGCATAATTATACCCGCTCTTTTTAATTATAAATCGTGTTATTTTTCTCTACTATTTTAGGACAAGCCCAGAGATCAGCATGTGATCTTTGACGCAGAAAGAACCAGAGAGCGCATGCGTAATCTTTAAAACTGATTGATGACCGCCAGGAGGATGAGGACCAGGAAAAGTTCTTGTCGGATTCCGTGTAAACGCGAATTTAAGCGCCACATTTTAATTTAAATCTAACAGTGTATTTATAACATATATGTCAATAAAGTTTTAAAAAACAAAATAAACATGCCCTTTAATTAATCTGTCAATCAAACGCACACACGCATTGCGCACGCATAACTGCTGTGATATACGCGAGCAAAGCCATGTATTTTTTTTCAAATCCATATTACGCAACACGCTTGTGGTTACCATCTACTAGCCATATTCTTAAAACTATTTGACTGAAAGTTGTTAAAGATTAATCAGCTTCCAGCTCACTCTTTTCTCAAAATACAGTATAGCTCAGAAATAACTTTAAATGTTTCCAAATCAAAATAAAACGTACTTTTGAATATTCTGAACATACTTGGATTTGCAGCAATGTCTTTCAATCTAATGATGTTCAGAATATTCAACAGAATATTTCCAGCATCGTGTTCAAAATTGCACTAACTAATTGCACTAAATAATGTTTCTGTTTTTGTTTTGAAACATTCTGACTTAGGCTATTTATTACCCGTAATGTATTCGTGGAACACTTCGAACTGTGTGTCCTGAAAATGTATACTTAAATGTTTGTCTCTTGGTTCCGCATGCTCAGTAACCTTCCAGAAAACCTCATGCGCAATCTGACGTAAAGTTCTTTCCACCATAGAACTCAGATACGGCGTAGCGGGTTCGATCGCATCAGTAAAGCGGAATCGATCCATGGCTGTGATTAACCATTATTCGAATAGTTTATATTTATAGACATTAATAATATATGCGCATACTCATTATATGACGTCATCATCATTCACGTCACGTGTAGGTTGACATCACAATACACAGTGACGTATCTAGCTCGGTCATGAACAGTGAAAGGTCCGTCAAGTGTAGGACCTACGAATTGTAATGTCTTTGACGGGGTTACAATTTAATCAACATTCTGTGGAATATTCCATTAAAACCAATTTGACTAAGAGCTGTTGCTACCACAGTCAGCAACAGCCCCAGTCAATTTATGTCAAAATATCCAACAGTTTACCTGGAATTTGGGATTTTGGGAATTCAGGGTTCAAAATATATAAACCGATCCCAACCCGCACTAAAGGTTGGTGGAGCTTAGCTAGAAATGGGCATGGCATAGCTAGAAATGGATTCCTCTATTCCTTGTAGTATGGATTTCCCCCAGTGTCCGAGAGACCGCTACTTAGGTATGGATTCTCCATTGTGTAAGCGAGAGTTCCTTAGATATGGATTCCCCATTGTCTGAACGACAGTTCATTAGGTCAAACAATGAAAACGGTAAAGATGATCAACATGAAAGTCTGGTAGATAATGGATGACTCCAGTTTATCGATCAATCATTTGACTCTAATCAACTACGTTACGTGTTGGCTGACGTCATAATCAATTACCTCATGAATGTCCGCCATAAATGTGTAATAGTCAGTCAAATTGTACGAATTGCATGGCTTTGCTATTTAATAAACATTCTGTTGAATATTTTGAAACTAATTTGACTCGGTGCTGATGATGTTATATGCAGCAACAGCACCCATTTAAATTAGTTTCAAAATATTCAACAGCTTACCTGCATAGTTTTCGGGAAATTGAGATTTAGGGAGTGCAGGTATCGAGTCGTGTTTATAATGAACGATCCTATCTGACAACCATGTACATAGGGGCTATGACGTCACAATCAAAATATGTAGCTATGCATAATCATACACAAAAGTGGCTGGTGAGGGTTACATGACTAATTATTTAGTGAAAGCCGAGATCCTTTCTTGAAAATAGGATGACATTTGCATCTCTCCAGTCCTGCGGAATGGTGTCATATATACACCTGTGCAAAAGTTAAGCACCACCCTATTTTTACGCACATGCGAGGGTATATTCATGTGCTATGAAGAAAGCAATAGCATAAACATTTATGTACCCATCCATCTTAGTGCAAGAGGTAATACTGCAACTAGAGGAATGCTGATTATGATGGTGGGGAAACACTGTATGTTTTTGTTTGAACTTGAAAACGAGGCCTGAATATGGTTACGTTGACACAACTGACAACTATTGCCCTACAGTTGACACACGTGGCTAGATTGTCATTAATGGTGTCTGAAAACGAAGTTTAACATCTGTGCACGAGTTTGAGACTGTCATTATTAATACCGGGTATATCCACCTTGTGCCTGGATGACGGCCTGGACACGACGTCTCATGCTGGTCACCAACCGACTGATACGCCATTGTGGTATTCGTTGCCATTCAAGATGGAGTGCGTCTGTTAATTCCTGTAGGTTCTGCACAGGAGGATCCCTCCTTCTCACCATGTTTCCCAGAATGTCCCAGATATGCTCAATAGGGTTCATGTCAGGGCTCCTTGCTGGCCATGGTAGGGTTTCGATGGCATTCTGGCGGAGGTATTCATGCACAGCTCTAGCACGATGTGGTCGGGCGTTGTCATCCATGAATATAGGGTGGGTTCCAGGTGCATGATTTACAAAATGAGGGACCACAACTCTATCCAGTATGGAATCTTGATATCTTTGTCCATTTAGTGTTCCAGGTACAGTCTACAGATCCAGCTTACAATCAAATGAGATGCACCCCCATATCATAACGGAACCTCCACCAAATGGAACTTCTTCCATGATGTTACGTTGGTCGTACGCCGTGCGTCTGGACCTCCATACACGAGTTCGACCATCTGTGGCATGAAGCAGGAACCGACTTTCATCGGACCAGTGTACCCGTCTCCAGGATCTCATGTTCCAGTGTCTTCTTTCGTTGCACCACCTCAGACGCTCCTCTTTGTGGTGTGCAGTGAGGAGAGGACGTCTGACAGGTCTCCTAGCTTCCATGCCAGCAGCATACAGTCTCCTTTTGACGGTAGACAGTGACACTCTATTGCGCGTTTCCCATTGCTGGCTGAGCACTCTGCTGTTGGTGAATGGAGATCTCCTAACAAGGCGTACTAGGGCTCGATCATCACGGGCAGTAGTCTTCTTCGGTCTTCCAGATCTAGGCCTGTCCTTCACCTCGTTAGTTTGCCCATGTTTTGCAATCAAACGACTGATTACAGTATGGTTAATGTTCAGCTGTCTGCCAATCTCTCTGCATGACATACCAGTGGTATGCATGCCTATGATTTGCCATTTCACACGATCACTTAACCTTCGTCTTGCCATAGCGGTTCACAATCAAGAGCTAATTCTCTCTGTACAAATAAACCACGGTCATGAACACAAAATTCCTAATCTTGTCGCCTAAATCTGTATGTAATGTTCTACACCTCAAACTGGACTTTTACATAACTGAACACGTGTGCTGTTTCCCGCCACGCACGGACATCAAGCGGCGTGAAGTCATGCATGCATGTGCATTTCGTACTTGGAATTATGTCAGCTAACGCGGGGACAAAAAGTATGGCAGCCTAGTTGTACCATCATGTTTCTACGTGCTATTGTTTTTGCTGGTGCTTAACTTTTGCACAGGTGTATACTTAAAGATAAACTGAATATATTTCTGAGCGAAACGGCAAGCTTGTTAACTTCGCAGAGCACATTTTCATGAAGGTTATCAGGGGAGAAAGATGACACCTTCACGCCGGTCTCCTGCGTAAATACCAACTATGTTGGGAAACTAAGTCATCAAGGATTGCGGGCTGACAACCTTCTTCAAACAAGAAACTGTGCTCGACATCCTCGGACGACGCAATCTTCCCAGAAGCTTACCATAGCTACGTGGAATGTACGTGGTCTGAGTGCAACATCAAAGAGGCAAACCGTAGGTGCAGACTGTGAACACTATAACATCGATATTGCATGCATTCATTAGACTAAAGTAGCTAAACACGCAGAGCATCAACTACAGACAGGCCATAAGCTAGTGCTCATGGAGTAAAAACAGACCACATACCGGGGCTTTGGCTTCGTAATCGGACCAAGGGTCTTGGATCATGTCATTAGTTTTGGATAAGTCAGTGATCGCGTTGCATTCATCAACCTGGATATACCTACGCGAAAACACACCACCACTAAGTGTCGAATTGTCAACGCATACGTCCCAACTACCGAAAAAGCCAAAGAGAACCCAGCAATGTTAAATTCCTTCTATGCAGAACTGATCTCCGCCATTACAATCCCAGCTAGATGGCAAATGTTCGTGTGTAGAGATTTCAACTCCAAGCTGGGTAAACTCGGAATTGCGGACAAAGATTTAGGACTTGGCTTATGCATGGGATCCTATGGAGAGGGCACACGCAACAGCAATGGAGATGCACTGGTGGCATTCCTTAGTTCCAATGGCCTATTTGTCACAAATACGGCTTTCAAACACCAATGCCGTCTCCGGACAACATGGACTGGACACATTGCTGATCGCAAAGCCCCAAAATGTTTTAAGGCTATAACAGCTCTCTTCAACCAAATAGACTTCATACTATGCAAGACAGAAGCAAACCCCTTACTCCGGAACGCTCGTTCGTATGGAGGCACAGACGTCAGTTCAGATGAAATCACTGCCACGGATGACTGTCACAAAATGTTTCGGGCAGCCCAAACCCTGAGAGTTACTTATTACACACCACCACTCACTGTACACAACTCTGAAGGACACTGTATCGGGACTGACCAGGGAAAAGCCGAGGCAATCCGAGAATGGGTCAAGGAACAGTTCACTGACAATGATGATGAGCCCTTGCACCCGTTCTCAGGAGACCCCAGGCCATTACCAACACCAATTAAAACAGCAGAAGTTGGGAAGGCACTTAAAGCCCTGAAAAATGGACGTGCATCTGGACCTGATGGCATGAGCAATGAACTATTCAAATATGCAAGTGACATTATCTCAAAACTGATCACACACCTAATCAATTCAGCTTTTATGCACCACCTTCCCATCGACGCTGTAGGCCAAGGCTCCCTTATCGCACTACCCAAGCCCAAGAAGCCACCTGGGCCCCCAGTCAATCTGCGGCCCATTGTACTCCTCACCAGCATACAGAATATCCTATCCACTGTTACTCTAAGCCGCATCCGAGACAAGATCGACTACTTCACTGGATCATGTCAAAGTGGCTTCAAACGTGGACGCAGCTGCGCAGACATTGTATGGGCTCAATGCATGCCTGTGTCGGTAATCATGTCCAAACACTGGGACTTCCACAAAATGGGCATTGACATGTCACAAGCCTTCGACACAATTAAAAGCTCAAAGATCCTAGATGTACTAAACCAGGCCAGTTGCAATGAAAATAAGCTATGACTAGTGAGACTACTACTTGCAGACACCAACCTGAGAATACGAGTCAAGTTAGTGAAGTCTGCAGTATTTGAGACATCAATTGGCTTTCCGCACTTGGCAAAGCTCACTCGGCAAAACGCTAAAGTGTCTACCATCTGCACCATGACAGACTCTGGCATGTTCACAGGTGACACAGAGGATCTGGTGTCGCCTCGGCTGCAAACAATCACGTCCAGACCTTTCTACACCATAAAAGTGGCAGACAGACTCAATTTCCTCACGTGGGTGAAATTGGTCGTAGATGTTTTTTCATAAATGATCACGGAAGGGATTGTACCTAGGCTCATCTCGGAAGTGGGCCCACTTGGCATCTAATAAGATGGCTGTCTGTTAGGCAGCCACAACCACAGGTATAAGCAGTAGTGTAACCAACATCCTATACATGGCGGGTTAAACCAAACATGGTGAACCCGTCGAGGTAAATCTGTGTCAGATCTAGCCCTGTGCCAGCCTCGATGTCAATCTTCATCCGATCAGGGGCAGGTCTTAGTTGCTTCACTTTACCGCCAGCTAGAATCTGCAGCGCTAGTGCGATGGATGTTGTCTGCGGACTTGTGAGCCCAACACGCTCGAACAGTTTTACAGGGCTCTTCGACTTGGAGGAATGTGTCACACCCTCAACCCATAAGACACCCTCCTGAATATTGAAGCTTCCTCTGGTCCATCAAATGGATGACGCAGCAGGAGCTTTCCACCGGTGACCCAAGCTTTATTACCTACTCCAATTAGGGTTGTATCATCTCCTATATAGGTCAGGAAAGATGACCCCCGGTTATAAAGCTTCCGAACTGCGCGATCTTTTTTCACAACAGTTCAATAACTGCTGGAGGTCTATATAGTGCCACCCACGCCAGTTACCACCAGGTCCAGTGTGGTACCATACCATGTCCATTTCAAAGACTACCTGCAGCTGTTTCGCCATGGTCAACACCACACCATCACGTGACATCGGTGAAGCATGCTTCACAGTCGGCTCTAAGACATGAAAGCTGAGATCAGCGTCCGGGGTATTAACATCCTCAACCTTGTCTGGTGAATGTTCTATCATGGGTGGAGGACGAACTTCTTCGGGAAGTCATAGCGGAACACAATCTTGCTACCATCCCTCTTTCGACCCAGACGTTCTTTCGAGACATCCTTTAGGTCAGTGAGCAGCTCTACACCATTTCCACTGATGGAATGGAGTGAGAATGTCTTGGAGTCTGCTCCATATTGGATGACGAACGATATGCCATCGCTTTCCTTAACCTTGGCAGCATTAACGTCGTACACGTCCACGAGATCAGCTAGACCGGTCGAGTCAGAAAATATGGACTCCATTGTGTATATGGGGGGGGGGGGGATTTAAACGGAGTAGATAGCCATGCCGGTTGTCCGATTGCTACTCCAAAATGGGGAAAATGTCATCAGACATCTCTGGTCGGTAGACATGGGCTTCAGTATCGCATAGAATGGGTTCTCTTCAAGGTAGCTCAGCATTCCACCACGTATGTACACGCCAATGTATTACATCCACCACCAGGAAGTACCCACCACAGCTACCTGACTGAAGTTGGTTTAGACGTGATAGAATATCTGCCAGGAGCCATCAGCAAACTATGGAAAGCTATCAGCCCAAATATGTTCACCCATGTGAATCACCTGTTTGACAGTTCTACCATTAGTCTATACGCCAGCATGGATGGTCTGTCAGATGCCCAATTAGAGTTTTCGCTACTGTTGCTCATCGACCTATCATCATGATATCATATCAAACCTATCAGGCATTCGCCGAGATGTTGAGAAAGGTGATAGAGGAGCAGCCATACACCTTTTCCGGGATGGTAGACATAGGGGTACAGGAAATGCATTGTCGACAAGAAGGCAAGCGACTGCAGCAGGCGAGCTGGTATGAACAGGATGCCAGAGAGGCAAGGAGACGAAGGACTACAAATATGTTCAAGAATATAAGGGGCATCATACGGCCAAACTTGTATGATTTCTTGGATGATGAGTATGACGAGTCTGTAAAAGACTTGCAGTGGGAAGACGAGAGGGTGCAGGAGTATAAATCCAAGAAATCCCGACAATGGCGGGCATACTACCAGGCAGACAAAGTGAAGTTCCAGATGTCATGGCTGAGAAAGCAACTGGCCCCTGACATTGTGCTGGATGAGGGGTGTTTGGGAGAGGTATGTCTCTACACCAATAGGCTCATTCGGTTAACCAGGCTCTCCAAGATGAATCCCACAATGACCCATCAACAGATCCTACAGGTGATGCAGTGCTAGCACGAGTTTAAGACCTAGGTATACCATGGCTAAATCCGCTGTCCTCGCTACAGTGCCGAGTATGGTTGTTGACCACTGTCTAGGAATATCACATCCCATCCCAAAGATCACCATCGGTGGCACCTCCTATACTGCTGGCACCAAGATTATGGGCGAACGCATTCCTCTAATGGAAGCCACGGTTCTAGGCCTAGCGACGAGTGCTATGGCCGAGATCATCGTGGCCCATGTCTAGCTTTAAGATGGGTATATATAATGGAAGCTTGGCAGGTCCATGAGACAACAGTAGCCTATGAAGAATGGCGGGATATGCAAGAGTTGGTAGCACATTGTCGAACACGCGGACTGAGGATTTCCAATGCCCAGAAATGGTGATTAGCCAACAATGCATGCCCCTGCAGGGAGGGCCAGTATCCTCAGCACTGCTACCTATTTCCTTGGCCCACCGCATGGTCCTCCTACGCCCATCTGTTTCACTGGGGGTATGATTTACTAGGTGCCCATCTGTTTTCGTAGTTCCCGCTAGATACGACTAGGTTTAAGCTGTTATGTGTACCCCCAACAATGTCACCATCGCTTACAGACTTCGAGAGCAAGGAGATTGAGGAGTTGGCTCACATAGGTGAAGCACGCCTCGGCTCAGAGGACACTGTTGCTCCCATCTCCTTCATGGACTTCGATGAGAAGGGTAAACCACGGGAAATCTGTGGTACCATATCGGTCAGAGACCTCATCGGAAATGTACAATCCATAGGAGCCTCGACCCTTAACAATGCCACCACTGCATACAAAGGCATGACCCTAGAGGGCAGGCTAAGGATGAGTAATGAAGGAGCCATCAAGCTGTTCACTGAATCACAAGCACATGAGCTCGGTTAGAACCTGTTCAAGAGCAGAAGCTCCTTCCCACTGGATGGAAATAATCTAAAGATTGGTAGGATCATGGTCAGTGATGTCAACGTCGATGGTGAAAAAGGGGCTGCCTCTAAACTCCAACTCCCCGAGGGGAAGAGGTCAGGGTTGTTCGGGCTGCCATTTAAGGCATCTTAATAGACATGACCTCATGTGCCATATGGATACTCGATGTTCTGGACACTGCTACTGACACAGGCCTCTGCATTACATTCTCAGCTGCTGTTGGGATTTTATGCTCGACACCTCCATCACATCGTTCGTCTCGGCCGGCAGTACAATGGTGCTGGTCCTGCAGGCAATAGAGCTCATACAGGAAGTGCTTCAGCCAAACAGGTGCTGACCATCCTTCATGCGCAACATGTCCACACCATTCAGCAGTAGACCGGCCGATGCTGGGCAGGTGGTATTGATCATTGCCCCATCCAGACACATAAAAAACATCTTAATGCGGCCTTGCGGGCAGAACATATGCATGAGTGCTGCATACTCCTGGTGTCTGACTCTGCCACTGATGCTATCGACGACAATGACCAGTGGTATAAGGACCCAATAGCCAAAACGCAAAACCTACAGGTGCCAATGGAGAAGCTGCTAGCAGCTCGACTGATCGACCCACTTGTTCTAGTCATCGATGACCCTGCAATGGACCAGGAGATGGTCACCTACCTCAACGACATCACCAGACGCATCCGTCACACCAAGATCACTGCCTTTATCCTCTTTCAGAAGTAAACCTGTGAGATCTATCGCCAGATATCCACCACAATGCTCGGTTACTGTACTTCAGCTCCAAGTGTGGGCGTTCCCTGCTCGAGACCCTATATGACAGCCTGACCCTTAAGGAGACCAAGCAGGATTTTATCGCAGGTGTACAGAGGGCTGCTAAACATTACCAATTCATCTTCAGCAAAAAGGAGACAGGTGAGCTGTCACACTTCAAGTCTTCTCTTGAGAAAGCAGAAAACTTTAGCTACAAGCTGGATCCCGCCAGGAAGCTAAAGTGGAAGCGTTAGCCACGAAGCTGAGCCGACAGTAGTAGCAGCGGGAAGCTTTTTCAGGGTCAAGGAACTTCGTCAGAAGGTTGAGGAACTTCTTCAGAAGCTTGAGCAACTTCTTCAGAAGCTTGAGGAACTTCGTCAGAAGCTTGAGGAACTTCGCCAGCTTGAAACCTTATCCACTGAGGTTTGATGAGGTAGTCCTGATAGATCTCGAGAAATATTCTAAATGCTGCCTCACTTTCGGTGAAGATGTGCTCAATGGCCTCCTTCCGGCCCTCAGCCCGCCCCTCCTGAGTACCAGTGGCATGCCCAGCCTCACGTCCCTCAGTCACAGCTGTACTGATCTCCTCTCCGAAGTAATCTGTGGCTCTTCCCCTTAGACAGCTTCTCCAACGCCTGGTTATGGTGTTTTCGCTCTACCTCCGCCACCTTATGGTCAGCGAAGCTGAGACCCCAGTTTCCTAAGGCAAACACGGCTGCATTCAAGATTGCAGATGCCATGTCTATATATAGCGAGTTTAAAGCACTTGTATAGCAGTGGATTATGTATGAACTGGAAGCTTTCGAGGATCCAGTTGAGGACTATAATGAGGACCATGACGAGGACTATTACAAGGATGAGTACAATGATGACGACTATGATGTGGACTATGATGGTGAAGATCTAGAGCCGTAATCCCGCCGACTAATCCACCGAGCCAGAGGAGAGCCAAATCGTACCTGTCTGAAGAGTTCTCTTAGCCCACTAGTGGCAGTTGGGGCTCTGATTGCTCTGTTCATGACGAAGACTGGTCAGACAGCATGCAAAATCACCAACAATGCTCTCCATGGAATTGAGAAGATCGCTGAGGCTATTCCAGCCATTGCCTCAGGCATAGGTACATTCTTTGGCATTGCCGGTCCGTGGCTCCCATATGTTGCGATGGCAGTTGCAGTCATCTGGGCTGCTGAATATTTAAGCTGGACTATATAGGATGGCTTCTCTGCATGACCTCATCAAGACCCTTAACTGGCAAACCTTTGTTGATAAGCTTCCTTTCTTTGAGTGCACTAGTGCTGCAGAGATCAGATCCCGGTGTTCACAGGTATTCGAAGAGGTGTTCCTTGATGGTCAGATGAATGAAGGCCGTCTGTTCATCAGTCTAAAGTTTGCCTGAGCTGTACAACAGAGGACAAGAGTCGACGTCAGTGATGAAATCCGAGGTCCTGACAGCCTCTCTTGAAGATCTCTATTACTAGCCTGGCGGCTATTATCGCGAGCCTCACCAGCTACTCAAGGCTGCATGTCGCAATGGTCATAGATTCACCTTGGAAATGGTTAGCCAGTGGCTAACCACGGCCCATTCGGTATGCACACTTCGATGAACCTGTCCCAAACAGAGTCCATCAGGCTGATGTGCTGTTCTTTCCGCATGATCGAGTCTGTTGCAGAGGAACATGCAAGACCTACAAGTATGCCTTCACCATCGTTGATGTAGCCAGCAGGTACAAGGCGGCAGTGCCTCTCACGGATAAGTCAGTGGGTCAGGTGGTTTCCGGGTTCCAGAGTATCCATGAGAACCTGCAAATTACCCTCCAGTGGCCAGACTTGCTGCAACTGGATGAGGATAAGGAGATTAGAGGTGAAACTGTGTCCTTCATGCGGAAACATGGTGTGGCGATTAGGCGGGCGAGGTGGGACATCACCATGCCCAGGCTATCGTTGAGTGGTGGAACCGGATACTGGCAGAGACGCTGTTCCAACATCAGTATGCTCCGATGTCTGTCCCAGGGTATGGGTGAGAGGGTTGCCTGCTGTGGTGGAGGGAACCAATGCCGAGGTCACTTGCTTGATAGGGCAGCCTCCCATGGTAGCTATTCGCCGCTCACATATCACTAGCTCTAATGAGTGGCATATAGTTTATCAATAAATTCCGATTCTGTTATGAATTCCTAAAGGACGCTACAATGTCCATGTCCTGTCCATTGCGTACTAATGGAGAAGTCTCAAGAACCATAGGGTGATGGCACATGTCCTGGATGATTCATTACCAGATGATGTTGTTCTAGCCTACAATGAAATACTAGACTGCTTACGTCATCAACTGTGTCAGTTAGTCACGTTCAATTCATTCTCATAATCCATGATCCCAACACTTGCCACTAAACATTAATTATTTCCAAAACAACAACTTTCAACAACTGCTGAATATCATAAAAGTGAATGCCGGCTAAGCAGCGGCAACTTTTATCTAAATCATTCTCAATTACACATCAACTCAGAACCATAGAATCATTTCCAATTAAATCATCTTATTTCTAACAGTATCATATTAATCTCATCTGCTGGTTATGCAACACTATAAACAGGATCCTATTCATTTAACATTAATACACTTCAATTGCATATAAAGAGATGACCTGGCTGGCTCGACTTCCTCCCAATGATTGACACATATTTATAAATAACAGGTGGTCGACTCAGCCATGGTACACTTAGTCATCATAACTTTCCGAACTCGAATTGTATGTTATAAATAGTACTGAGGCAATGCTACGGCATCCATCTTTAGCTCACCTGGACTTTTAGCTCACCTGGTATTTTCAAAACATAATTTCCTTTGGGTCTTACGTGAATTACAAGACATCCTGCGGGGTCATGACTTTCCACAAGACAATCCCATATTTACAACATGTCACCATACCCTGGTTGTGCAGGCGGAGGCCTCGATTGGTGGCTCTGTCCACTACACCGTGGAGGATGCTTAGAACCTCTGCCAGGAGACCTCATTCTGCTGCTTAGACATTCCCTTGGTCAAGCATTTTGCTTGTCATTCCATTGTGCTTGCGCTGTCTGCGCTCTCCACATAGTAGCACTTGGAGCAGAGAGCAATACCACGAGTGCCTTCGACCCTGAGCTTAAACAGCCCTGGAGTCCGGCCAGACAATTTGTACCATGCCAATCAGTTTCGCTTGCTTGCCTCATACCCCGTTCGCATCTCTGGGCATATCACCTCATCGAGGTTGGAGCCTGCTATGGCGATATAGGCAGAATCAGTGTCCATCTGCAGGTACTCAAAGCTGTCATGAGCTACATGGTGATCAAGATAGTCGTAGTAGAACTTCAGCATTCGCAGCAACGTGAGCTCGTATATGACTATCCCCACCTGGAAGGGCCGCCGAATGGTGATACTTGGGCTCATGGCCCTGCAACTCGTAGGACTCACCGATCTCCTCGAGGTCCTCAAACCATGCACTGCGCTAGGCGCTATCTACCATGCATTCATCCTTGGTGAAGCTCGTGTTGCTATAGTGTTCTAGTGCCTCGATTAGCTTCCCGTCGTCACTGTTGCCGAGGAGTTTGAAGAGATCTGCCAGGAGTGCTTTGCTCTTATCCACATCTCCTGAGTGACGAGCCTCCGCAACGGCATTCAGGACCCAATCAAATGGTTTCTGTGTGATGTAGTCTATGGTGTGGTAGACTGCAGTGATCTCTAGACTGCGGGCGATATGCCACTTGAGTGTCGGTGCATACAGGAGCCTCTTCTTTCTAGAGACTGCACTGACCAGCTTGTGTGTAGTGGGGCACTTCCGACCCATTTTATCAAGGTACGCAAGCATCTCAGGAGGTATCGCCTCTATGGGGATCTCATGGTTGTAGAATAGAGGAGACATCGCCTCGAACTTCGTCTACAGGGCCTTGGGTTTGCGATGGTGGAAACTTTAGTACGGGCAATAGCAGCAAACAGTGTTAGGTACCACTCATCGGTCTCAGCCTCTAAGGGTCTGGTACAGAGAAGAAGGTATACAGTCGAATTTTGGATTTGAATCTTGCGGCCCCTGGTGCTCCATGCAAGAGGATGATTATTTTAATATAACAAAGCACAATAATTATTATCGGCACATGGGCTCAGTTGGCAAACCCGTTGTGCCACATATGCTTGTAATTCCAATACAAAGAGCTGCATTCAATCCGGCATTCAGCCATGTGATCAAGGTGTAAAACCTGCACCAGTCCATACATCATTCACATGACACGTCCTTTGGAGGGGACGTCTGTGCCATGGGGGAATGTAAAAGAATTCACTGTGAGAGTCAGGCCCTGTACAATGAAATTCAGTTTAAAAAATATAGAAATAAATTAGATCAAATAATAAAAGCAGCTAAGAAAACATATTATCACAAGAAATTTGAACAGTCTAAAAATGACATAAAAGAGACATGGAAAACCATTAAATCACTTAAACAAGACCAATAGGCACAACAGACACAATTTCTCCACAAGAATAAGGTCATTACCGATAAATTCGAAATTGCCAATGGATTCAATGATTATTTCGTAAATATAGGACCAGAACGTTTAACCAAAATCCAATCAACATCCAAGAAAAAATTTTCTGGTTACCTTACAGGCAGCTATCAATCATCATTCTTCGTTAACCCTACTAACACTGAAGAGATCTTTAACGTTCTAAACAAACTCAACCCAGCCAAAAGTGCCGGAATCGATGGTTTTAAGTGGCGCATTTATAAAACCTGTGTTATGGATATCCTTATCCCACTTAATCACATTTGCAACTTATCCCTAGCACAAGGCATTTTCCCATCAAAACTAAAAATAGCACGTGTTACACCAATTTATAAAGCCAAGGATTCTACTAACTTCTCAAACTATAGACCAGTCTCCATACTTCCACTTTTCTCCAAGTTACTAGAGCGCCTTATGTACAATCGACTGACAAATTACCTGGACAAAAAGTCCATTTTATACAAATCGCAAAATGGATTTCGTGAGAAACATTCAACAATGCAATAGCCGAAATGACAGAAAAAATTATTGAATCACTGGAAAAACCCAAAGTATAATGGGCATCTTCTTGGACCTTTCCAAAGCTTTCGACACTATCAACCACCAGATCTTACTAGAAAAACTTGCCTATTATGGTATAAGAGGCAGTGCACTCACCTGGTTCCAGAACTACCTAAGTAAAAGAACACAATGCGTACAATATAATGAGATATGCTCTGAAAACAGGCAATTAACTTGTGGTGTTCCTCATGGATCTATTCTTGGCCCATTGATGTTCCTTCTTTACATGAACGATCTACCTAACATATGCAAGCACATGTCATTAATACTGTTCGCTGATGACACAAATGCTTTTTGGAGCGATGACAACATAGACACTTTATACAGAAAAACAAATAAGGAAATGGAAGAAATTACTGACTGGTTTTCAATAAACAAATTATCGTTGAATGTTGACAAAACAAATTATGTTATTTACAAATCTCAAACTAAAAAAAGATGAAATTCCGAAAATCTACATAAACAAAAAAGAAATTGAGGAGGCCCTATTTGCCAAATTCTTGGGAGTATATTTGGATAAACATTTGACCTGGGCTAAACAAATCGAGATGGTAACAGCAAAGGTGGCAAGAGGCATAGGTGTCATACAAAGACTAAAACCTTACATGACACCAGCTACAATTAAAACTCTATACTGCACCCTTGTTCTTCCGCATCTCACCTACTGTAACGCTATCTGGACGAATACACACAAAAGCAACCTAACAAAACTACAAAGTCTACAGAAAAAGACACTAAAACTCTTTTCTAAACCAGCAAAGGGCCAGAATATATTCAAGTCAGAAAAGCTATTAAAACTAAAGGACATAGGCAAACTACAGATGTACACCATTGTAAAGGAGTTTCACCACAATACATTACCACAATCCATAGCCTCCAATTTCACACTAAGCACCGACATCCACAAACACAACACTATGACAAAACACAATTTACACACTCAATTTACACAAACAGAAATAGGAAAACGACGAATTACAATAGCAGCCACAAAACTATGGAACAGCACCAGTACAAAAATATGCGATAGCTTATTAAACCTGTAATCCTTTAAGAGGATTGCCACAGAATCTATGATCGACAAATACTAAATTAATATATTTATACCTGATGGTCACAGATTCTCTGCTAATTAATAGTAATACAAGCCTAAGACATTCCACCACCACCACCACCACCACCACCACAACCACTATAGATAAACTAACATAACCTAATAATTGAACTAAGAAGTCTAAACACAAACATACTTCACAGTTTACGTTCACTACTATTACACCTAAATAGCCCACATACGATCAACGCATCTATCGATTCTTAACAAACTCTAACTATCTCAACTTTAAATTACAGTAATGAGCTCTTCCCTGCCTCCACCCCACCCCACCCCACCCTCAGTAGCATACAAAAGTCCTATATAATAATAAACCACTCCAAACTAAATTTAAATAAAACGAGATAATGATGTAATTAGGGAGTATATTATAATATATGTTTAATTAAGTCAGTAAATATGTATGAGTGTATTTAAATATTAATGCCATACATATGTGTTTGAATGTCGTGTCTTTTATGTGTGTGCACATAGTGGCATATCCATGTAAACATCAAAGAAGAGACAGCCCTACCCACCCACCGCTTAATGGAAGACATATGTATTAAATACATGTATATATGACATATATATCAAAGTTTATGTCCGAACTCCACAAAACAAACCAAAATAGTCCTGGACTTTCATATCAAGGTAGCTTTTCAGCATTCTGTCACTGTGCCACTGTCTTGTGTGTCGTATATATGTCAATGTATAAATGTTGTGTAATGTGTGTAAGGAGTCCATCACTAAATAGGCCATGCCTTTGATGGACTGCCTGTTTAGATTATATTTATTGTATAGAAAAAACCGTGAAATAAAGCAACTTTGAACTTGAACTTGAACTGTTTCGGGAGCTCAGATGTGAATACACTCTGATAGTGTAAATAGTCCTGTAAATAACGTCTTGGTCAACAGCTCAAGCGACCAGTGGCTCCATATCTGAACCTGTAAATAACACACTGTATAGCGCAAAATTCACTACGCACATTCAACTGTGCATAATCAAAGTCAAAACCTGGAGGTGACAGAAGAGGACTCATGCTGAGACCTACAGTCAGAAGAGGATCTGTGAGTATGGATCTGTGAGTATAAAGGGCCTCACTGAGCGCCAGGGATGTCGGCCTAGATGATGCTCCTATCAACAGAGGAATATCCGAACAGAAAAACAATAAGTAAAATAAAAAAATAAAAAAATACCTGCGTCCATAAGTGTGTAGCCCATGCGGAAAGCAGATTAGTGAACACTGCATGCAGTAAAGGACCTGGAGCTTAAGATGGGTATTAAAGGTACATATACATAAGGCTAAACAGAAATCAGCCAAAGTTACCTGTTTTCGTAAGGGAAAGGAAACACTACATTGCCCCACCCCGCCTACGTTGGTGGACCAGCCAGATGAAAATGTTCTTTTGTACACCACAATCATATAGGTAACTCAGGTACCAAGTTTAATTGAATTCCGTCCAAATGGTTAGGAGTTGCGTAATACTCAATTTATACTCTAGGTCTCGAATTTCGTCTGGTTACGGACAAAATGTAATAACAACATAGAAATAATAAACAAATTTGTAAATAAAGTTTAAGAAAACCTTTAATGCAATGTTCAGAAAGAAATACGAAAATTTCAACAAATAACAACAAACAGTAAGTGCGAACGAAGCATTTGAAATGACCCACCTCGGCGTCGTTGAAGAAGCGCAGTGGTCTCGAATTTCGTCGATTGATGAAAAGTCGTCTTTAGGGCAGGAATCTCATATTTTTCTTCACAAAGTATTGTGAATTTCAAAAGGTTATATTAGTTTTGAATATCCTATCCTTTTTAATCTAGTAAAATTCACATACTTTGACGTTTTTAGCGAAGAAGCGGTAGAACTGTCAAAATTTAACAACTGGCCAATGGCTGAACAGGTACTCCGCACGTCACCACAGACAGAATTGCCAGATAGTATTGACCACTGATAAATAGTGTAGCGAGATTAGTAAATATTGATGTGGGCGGACGTGAACGAAACGGCAAAGGATCAATGTCTGTATCTCTACCACACAGTTCGAATGCAGGCAAATCTATTTGAATAAAAAGTTTTCAACAATAAAAGATCAATGTCTGTCTCAAAAACTTCTGCATCAGTTTGAATGCAGGAAAATCAATTTGAATAAAGTGATCAAACTTCAG
Source organism: Chaetoderma sp. LZ-2023a (assembly GCA_034401795.1). Lineage (NCBI taxonomy): Eukaryota > Metazoa > Mollusca > Caudofoveata > Chaetodermatida > Chaetodermatidae > Chaetoderma > Chaetoderma sp. LZ-2023a. The sequence continues at coordinate 5,862,694 of CM067360.1, forward strand.
TGAAACATAAAATGCAATAAACTCAAATTTGCAACACAGACTATGTACACATGATATTCATAAGTTCTACTCCTCTGGGGAACAACACGGACATAGGAAACGGCCATGTCGTCGAACTACGCATATTTTGCTGCAATATCTCAAATGTGTCCAGTCGTCACAGATGGCACATTGAGCCCATTTTACAATAACCAAACTGGTAACTGTCCTCAATTGTGGTGGAGAATTGCGTTTACAAACACAGCAGTTGTCATCATTGCCATCATCAGAGCTGTCATCATTTGATGCGATTGAAATCGTTGGTGTAGATGGTGTTGATATTTTCTTTGATTTCGGAGCTTGTTTGCCGTTGCCAATTCCTGATGGTCCTGGAACTTGTGAATCACCATGTTTTGTTTGGTTTTTGTTCACCTGGTAGTGCTCCTTGACTTTGTCTAAGATATTATCTTCGGTGATGGCTTTGCCACCTATGATGTTGCTGATGTTTCGTCGCTGTTTTTTGTTTGATATTGAATCTACATATGATTTTAGTATGTCAATCTCCTTTGCTTGCAGGTATTCATGGCTGCTTTGTTGTTGATGTAGTTCTTCCTGTGGTCTTGATGGTGCTGTCTGGTCATTAGCCACTACATCTGTTAAATGGGAAGATCCCTGCTTTCTTAAAAGCTGCCTGTAGATTGTGAGGAGACAAAGCATGCGCATAGACCTTGCATGCGAGCTCGCAAACCTGGTATCGCTTTACCTTGAGGCCAGCTTGTTTGCGCATTAGTGAGTGACACTAGATTTTAACGTTGTTGAAAGGGTCCAAAGCAACCAACATCAACTGGCTGTAAAAGGTTGCTCGAATGAGGCGGCAAAACAAGAAGGATGATGTTGTGTTCTTTTGCCCATTCTATGAGGTCGATAGTCACATGACTTGTATGGCCATCATACAGAATTAGCAATGGATCTGTTGCATCATTTCTTTGGATGAATTTCATGAAATGTTCTTTCAGATATCGCTCAAATATTGCTGTGTTTAACCACCCAGAGTCACTGACAATGCCCACTGCACCACTTGTCGCACCAGCCATCAAGTCCATGTTCATTCGCTTCCCGGGAAAGATGAAATAAGGTGGAATTTGACTTCCAATAGCATTACCACTACCAATAATTGTGATTGTATTTGATTTTCCACAAGTGATTGCCTGGGATTTCATATAGCGACTGCACACAACATGTGGTGGTGTATGATCAATGGTGATCCCCTTCTCATCAATATTGTAGATATGTTCTGGCTTGTCATGGAGTTGATATTTTCTCATGATGTTATCTAACTCAAACATGTAATTGTTGATATCATGAGAAGTAGCTGATCTTGCTCTGCAGAATTCAAGTCCCTGTGCTTTTTTCACCTGTAGCTCTGGCCATCTACGCATGAAATTGTAAAACCAGCTCTTATGTAATGTATCACCAAATTGACGCTTACCTAACCGTATGGCATACTTTGTAGCTAGTTTTAAAACCTCTGATATACTATATCCATAGCCGACTTTAGCTAAAAGTGACAAGTGTTTTGCTAACTTATCTTCTTCTAACGAAAATAATGGTGCTCGGCCAGCACTAACAACATCAAGTGAAAATTTTACCACGAGTACGATCTCGCAATGTCATTACAAGTACGCCAAACAATCTAGCAGCCTTACATACAGAAATCTTATCTTCTTTGACTGCTTTATACGCATTTGTTAATGCCGATGGTGAATATGTTTGCCTGTAGCCTTGATGGCACTTTCTTGGATTGTTCCGAAAGGTAATAGCGATAGCTCCATCTAACCTAGCATTCTTAAGGTGGAAACATTAAAAATTTTGGACAATTACTTTCAAATAGAAATGACAATATTTGTGAAATACAATTTTTCTAACTCATGTGAACTAAACTACTAATTTAAATAAAGTATATCTCACCATCTAGATAAAACATTTTAAATTTTTTATATCAGATAAATATATTGCACTCAGATTATCCATTCGCCCCCAAAATTTTGTTCTTACTATCAGTTAATAGCTTTTGTTTCATTGATGCATTTAAATTCGGACAAATATTATTATTTTTAAAAACATTTTTTTTCAAACGGTCCACTAATTTTATATAGCAATCCGGAACCTTCCTAAGTACATTTGGAAAGTCAGAGTACAAATGTCAACAAATCAGACGCCAAACTTAGATCGGGAATTTTTGCTCATTCGACTGGTAAATAAGGTTATTTAAGCCAGGTAGAAAAAAGTATTAAGATATTTGTTGTTTTTTATGACTGGGATTGCAAAACATAGCATTATTTACCTGTTTCGTGCGCATTTTTGTGGTAAATTCTTCAAGCGATGTAAAAATGTCAACAAAACTCTGACGTCTTCTTAGATACATGTACGAGTCACGTGCTGTAACATCATAATAAATACGTCATAATCGCAAATCGACGAAATGCGAGACCGACGAAATTAGAAGACTAGACTATACATGTGACAGGCAGGTGGGGTGGCATAATCCCCACTTTTCGTCAGAGAATATAGGGATAATTGGCTTGAGTTCAAATTCAATATTATTTATTTCATGTGCATGTAGGCTTGCACAATTTTGTTTTGAAACGTTGTGATCGATTAAAAAAAAAATCGCAATTTTTGATTAAATCGTAAGCCCAAATTCCCAAAAGTATGAACCGGGGTAACGTGACAAGTCACGAAAACTGGGACATGGAATTTCTAGAAAAAGTTTAAATAAATGATGAAAAAATAGCACGCAATTTCATGTGACAAATTCTTGCCATAGATGCTTAATATTTGCGTTATATCCATCATCGCGGGAGTGAAATTATTAATTGGGACCGCCTAAATATTGCGTATAGTATATCGTAGAGTATCCAGTTTCGGTGAGGCTCTAGTTTCGGTGAGCTTTCGTTACGCATGCGCTATGTAACAACACAAGTTCTCATGACGTCATAGTTTTGTAATCAACCAGTATGGTAATTATCGGTACCGCTTACACCGCGTTTCCCCTCAAAATTCACATTAAAATGTTGAGTCAGCACTAAATCAACTTTAGCATGTAAAAAATTGCTGATTTTCTTATTACTTTTTATCATATGCCTTTAAAGCATTGTATTTTAAATTGAAAAAACAGATTTTTTGTTTCAAATATTGGAAATTCTTCCCCGTAATCTGTTTTATTTATACCATGTGACCAATGTCAAAATCCATGCTGGACATGGTGGTTCAAAAGTCAACAGCGCAGTGCCTGTTCTTAGCACATTATTAAAATCAAGGAGTATACGCATAGTATACCGTTAAATTCCGTGTATATTGCGCACTTTTTTGCTCAAATTACATGTTATAAAAAGCTCCTGCGCACTATATACAAGGATAAATATTTGTCCCATTTTTTTTCTCAGAATTTTTCGTCAGAATCACAAAATTCAGAGCTGAAAATGTGATTTTATGGATCGGGAATAATGATCGCATTCTAACATGTCTATAATGGTACTAATAGATCGTTGAAATGCCTTACTACTGTCTAAATACTGTGCTATACCTTTATTAAATATCATAGTGTTGTAAAATGATCAAATAAACCATCATTCAACTTTTTTACAACGCCATTGTTTCCTGTAATTTGTTCTAAGTTATATATATAAGGGGAGGTTACTCTTGTCTTCCCAAGTTGAACATAGAGATGTTTAAAATCCATAGATTGCTACACAGATACGGACATAAATGTATTAAAAAAATAATGATAGGGCCGATGTTTTTCAAGGCGATCTAGCATTTACATAGATATAGAAAGGAATGTTTTCTATGTGCTAAACGGCACAATGTTTTGACCAATCGGCGGGCAGGATGATTATGATTGACAGGGTAAGGTTAAAGGTCACAGCTGCGTCGCCGTATGTGACTGAACACAATCTCATGGGCTCGCCGTTGATATAATTATCAAAATAATTACCGGCACTGTTAGTGAGCCAAAATGGATTTGAGTAGGGTTTTTTTTATTAAAATAGATTTTATTCTCTCAAGTATCAGCGCACAACTCATATTTTATGAATTGAAATAAAATAAATATGCAATTTTTATGTTCTAACGACCATTTATGTTAATGAGCACTGCTCAAATCAAATTCGGATTCTAACCTGTTCTGATGGAAATTATATTTGTATTTTTATATCGTTCAATAAAGTTCAATAAAGTTTAATACAAAATATTTGCTAAAAGTGTATGCAAATGATATTCCCGTGATTAAACAACAGAGTAACGCACGCCACAAATGGGATTTTATAAGGAAAGCGTATTCGACACGCAGTAAGTCATTGATTTTTTTGTTACCAGTTTTCGTTCACATGTCTCTCAATCTTACTGCGCACTATACACGGAAAGAAGGTTTTTTCAGGCCAATTTTGGTCAAATTTAGGGGTGCGCACTATCCACAATAGCGCAATATACACGGGAATTAACGGTAATATTATTCAATATCTTTTGCATATTTCCATTTGATGGTTTAGTCAAGCCCTCACAACTAGCTCCAGTCTGCGGAAAATGTCCGCCACCATCAGGGTCTGCAGCAAAAGAAAGAAAATTATATGGTGATTCGACGGAGTAACTCAATTGTTTATCGTAGCGCTTTGTGTTGTGATTAGTAATTATTCGATACGTGCATGGCACGGCGGGATATAAATACAGTGAACACAAGCGTGAATCGATTATAATTACTCATGTACTGCTAAAATGCGACGGAAATGTATACACTCTAGATTTTAAAAACATGAAATTTTTAACGATTTTCCGATTTTCTCTCAATTGCATCATAAAAATCGCGATTTTAAAAATAAGTCGAACTTCACGATTAAATCAAAAAATTGAGAAAGCCTACCGCCATGTCACATCGATGCCAGACCCAGTGATTGTTGAGGTTTCTGGCTGTATTTCTGTCCGAGATTTGACATTTCATAGTACGGTATGGCAATTTCAATTGGGCCGATTTTATCAGTGCCCAATCTAGTTATTGATGTCGATGGGGAGAGAGGGGCCTGATGGTTCTACGAGTAGTTTTTTGACACCAAGTTAACAAGAGTTGCTTGACAATCATGTTTCATAATAGAGTTTAAATATATCAAGAAGTTTCATGGCCAGGAGTTTCATGGGCCACCGCAGAAATAAAGGGCTGTTTATAATTGCTGTTATCATCTCATTATCCGTTATATTTTCGTGCTTTATTGACTGTTACCTGTTTTCGTCCACATCCAAAACACAACAAGAACAAGAAATCCGTCAATTTCTAATACTGTATTGTACTTCCTCCCTCGATAAGCTGCTTGAACAGTGCCCGAGTCTTTGACTTGGTGGGGGTGGGTGGCGGACATGATCGTTGGGTTGTGGTTGGTGGATGGGGTTAGAATGGATGGAGGGAGGTGGTGATCCTACATGTACTTCGCAGTGATTCAAAAATGTAGTTGTTGCTTCGCATCGCAATGTGGCTAATTCTATCCTGCATGACTTGGTGGTTATCTGTATGGGTAGACTTCCCTTCGGCTGAGAAGCGGCCTTGCTTGGTGACGGGTGGGCAGCCTCACACTACTGAGCAGACGAGGATGCTGTATCACCAGAGGATGTCAGAAGACTCGCTATACGCTGTCACTTTTTCCCTTTCGGAGGTATGCATGCCCTCACTTACGCAAGTGGTTCACACAAGACGAAAAATAATTAATGCAGAGACTGGTCACACGTTGCTGTGTTATACATGTAGATGTATGCATCAGTCACGTTCTTTTTCACTCTTATTGGAAATAAAAAGTAAAACTGTAGGGCTAGTCATCAAAAAAAGTAATTTTTAGCTCACCTGGCCAAGTAACCAAGCGAACTTATGCCATGGTGGTCGTCCTTCTGTCCGTGAACTTGGACCAATCAAAATGTAGCATGTTTACCGGCCATATTGGATTCTTTTCTTTGATGGATTTTGAAGCTGAAATTGGTTTGGTATAGGTGTTTTGGGTATGCTGATTTCAAACTTGTCATTTCTGAATGTATCAGATAGATTGTTTGGCGGCATGTACAATTTTCATCTAATGCATGTGGTCTTTATAGCAGGTTTGACTGCATTCTACAGTTTGTTTAATCATTTGGCTGGGTGGCCAAGCTCAGTTAACAGCAGTTGTTACGTAAAGTGTGTAACTAAACTTGGGGGGGGGGGGGGGAGTGAGGGGAAGGGAAACCTGTCTTATTCCTCTATGAAAGTCCCACTACCATTTTACTGCAGAATGGCAAATCTCCATTAATCATTTTACTGCTGAAATGCATGTCACAATTAACCCTTTTGGTCACTAGTGGCAGTCCAGGAGTACTATGCTCTCAAAGTTCATGTTTGGACTCCCAAAACAAAGACCAAGGAAGTCCTGGACTTCCTCTTTTTCTTGCCCTGACAACGCGGAAACTATGACTTTAAGCACAAATTTAATGTTATTTTCATTTCAATCCCTGTCTACATTATATATCGAGAATGCTATTATCGATGAGCCAGAGAAAAACATGACCACGTTTTAGAAAAATAATCTTGTCGGGAAGTGTTTTGGCTCGTTTAGGCTTATCCTATTCATGTACGACACGGAAAAAGTCGTCTGGCATTTCGACCTCGTCCTGTTTGTGTTTTTCATTTTGTGCGCCACGTTTTTCATTTTGTGTGTGTGTTATTCATCTGGCGTGAAATGTTTTTCCTTTTGCGCGAAATGTTTTGCTTTTTGCGCGCATAGGTTTTACTGCTGTCACATTTTTTGTTAACTTAGTTCTAAGCTGTTACTGTAAAGCATGAGTGGAGCATAGCTAGAGATGGGCGTGGCATGGCTAAAACTGGATCCATCCATTTCATAGATTGGACAGTGTATGAATCCTGACATGAAAATACAACTCTTTGATTGTGGATGAGATGGATATAATGTCTTATTTGAATTTCTTTTAACTGTCCCGCTTCTGAAAGCCACCAGGTAGTAATTTCAATTGGCAATAACTTTGGACCTGCTGAATATTTTGAAAACAATTTGACTGAAAGTTGCTGGTGGCTCAGCCACCAACAACTTTCAGTCAAATTGTTTTCGCAATATTTAGCAGGTGAAGAGTATAACCCTTGTCTGTAAAAACTCAGCCGTCAGATGGTTAATCTTCTTACTTGTATTATCATTGACTCAAGTCAGTGACAAATGCTTACATGTATTACCATAAACTGAAGTCAGTGACAAATCCGTGACAAATCCCTACATGTATACACGTATTTGACTTACGGTAGCAGACTTGACATACCGGTATTGGCATGGATGCTATAATATATTTGTGATTTGTGACAAGCACTTGCATAGAAACATAAGAAATAAGAACGTTTTAATATGAAAGCACACGCGTGCATGCACACACCTTATATTTCTGGATAGTCCCCTTAATCAATATCATGTGAAAATGTAAAAAAAAATTTATTGTCATTATTTTCAGGGCTGACTTACTGCAGATTTTTAGCTATGAAATCCACGCTGCTCGATTACGACGTATTGAGGTTTCTTCAGAGTTCTAGACCATATCTCTTTCAGACTAAATCAGTAAATGGGATCACAAGATATACCAAGAAACTGGCTGAGTACCGCACTGTTACACCGCAGCATGTTAGTCCGGCTAAAACTGTCCCTGGACATATACAGACGCCGCCATATGCCATTGCTGGAATTGTACCATCTCGACCACCCTCCATTGAAATAAAAACCATGAAACAGATACAGGGAATGAGAGAGGCCGGCGCATTGGCGAAGAGAATTCTTAATGATACTGCGAGACAACTCAAGGTACATCGTCAAATCTTCACTCCATAAAATGCGAAGAGTGTATTGTCTGCATGTGCGTCTGTGTGGCCGCACCTGTATCTAGTAGTGTTGTTCTGATTAATCGATTTAATCGATGATTGATTGGTTTGCATGTTCAACCAACTGATCGATCATGATTTCAGAAATCAATTTTGGTTGTTTATAAATTGACTTTATTTAATATATTTTAACTGGTCACGCTAGAAAATGAATACTTTTTGGAAAAGAATTTAAATTTAATTGTTACAACTATTGTATTACTTCTTAGTCTAAGACATTAATTCTTTCAGCACTGAAATAATATGTTAATTTCAAAGCAACCATACCAATAACATGTTGAATATTTTGAAACTTATTTGACTGGAAGCTGTTGCTGCCTAAGGCAGCAACAGCTTCCAGTCAAATTAGTTTCAAAATATTCAACAGATTATTTCTTAAGTTATTAAGAATCTCTCATACCTGCGACTTGGTTTGAAAGGGTTACTTATCCTTGAACATGCTATAATTACTGCATTCAAAATGGGTAAAAAATTAGAACCTGTTATGATCAATCATTAATTGATCATTGGTTAGTATATAAAACCAATCATCGATCACAAAATAGTACCGATTCCCAACACTAGTGTCTAGAATCGTTTTTGTCTCAGATTTCAACCCTTTCACTAATGAATTCCTCTTGTCTCATATTCAAGTCAATAATTCAGGAAAGCTGTTACATATGCCATGGCATAATTTATCTGCTGTCGCATCTCAATTTGCTACACATATTTAGGCAGTTGCTATACATTCTACAACATGCATAGCTGTATCTGCTATGCAAAATTTGTACGGGATTGCAATTTTATTTTCGATTTTCTTAAGTTCTATTCTTAACCCTTTCAATGGCAAATTCCTGAAAAAGTAAATTCTTTAAGTACTATATACATGTACATAGCATATTCTGTTGAATATTTTGAAATTAATCTGACTGGAAGCCATTGCTGCCTTAGGCAGCAATGGCTTCCAGTCAGATTAATTTCAAAATATTCAACAGCTTCCCTGTGGCTCCGAAATTGAGATACAGGGAATTTATCGGTGAAATAGTTAATTGATATACATTTTTGACGACAACTATACAATTTATAATTTGCGCAGCAATACACGCTATGCAAATATCAAATTCTAAATTATGCCCTGTATTCTGATGTTAATATTACTGGAAGCTGTTGTTGTCTTTACGCAGCAACGGCTTCCAGTCATATTAACATGAAAGTATTCAACAGAATGTGCTAAGCAGCTTCGGAAAAAATGTACCATTTCAGGGATTTGTCGTTGAAAGGGTTAATGGTCAAGCCGGCCAAAACCGGTCTCTGGAGTAGTCCTGAGAAATGTCCATCTGCTGGTAAAGAGAAGTATTTTTGAAAATTTTCTACAGGAATGGCTGGCTCGATAATCGAGCCGGTCTTTCCAGTGGTAAAGTTTCAAAAATACTATTCTTTACCTGCAGATGGACATTCAATAAGGAAATATTTAGCTTTTCTTGACCAAATTTGACCAGTGAAAGGGTTAAAACAACAATTTGTAAAAAAATCCACTTTAGAGCAAATTCCAGATGTACATGTATGGATTAACTTGGAAACTACTGGTCCAATTCTGCTCACATTTTAACACACAAAAGGTTATGACAGTACACTAGGCTCTCATAGTACACTAGGCTCCCACAGTACACCATGCTCCCACAGTACACTAGGCTCCCGCAGTACGCTAGGCTCTCATAGTACACTAGGCTCCCACAGTATACTACATGTAGGCTCCCACATTACACTACATGTAGGCTCCCACAGTGCACTAGGCTCTCAGAGGACACTAGGCTCCCACAGTACACTAGGCTCCCATGGTACACTAGGCTCTCAGAGTACACTAGGCTCTCACAGTACACTAGGCTCCCACAGTACACTAGGCTCTCACAGTACATTAGGCTCTCACAGTACACTAGGCGCCGACAGCACACTAGGCTCTCACAGTACACTACATGTAGGCTCCCACAGTACACTACATGTAGGCTCCCACAGTACATTACATATAGGCTCCCACAGTACACTAGGCTCCCACAGTACACTAGGCTCCCACAGTACACTAGGCTCTCACAGTACACTAGGCTCTCACTACATTCTGCTCCCACAGTACACTAGGCTCCCACAGTACACTAGGCTCTCACAGTACACTAGGCTCCCACAGTATACTAGGCTCCCACAGTACACTAGGCTCCCACAGTACACTAGGCTCCTGCATTACACTAGGCTCCTGCACTACACTAGGCTCCGACAGTACACTATTTTAGAAAATTTACCACTGGAATGACTGGCTCAGTTATCGAGTCAGGTATTCCAGTGATAAACTTTCAAAAATAGTCTTCTCTTGGCCTGAAAATGGCCATTCCTCAAGCCCACTGCAGAGGCTGGTTTTGGCCGACTTAGCATTAAAGGGTTATGGTAAAATTATCTTCAAGAAACAAAAGCTTTGACTGGTTCTCTGGAAATATATAACAGTCATAACCAAAGCCACAGTGGTTTATCCAAGTCCTTTATTGGTCAAGCCAGCCAAAAATTGTCTCTGCAATGCTCTTATGACATGCTCACTCACAGGCCATGAGAACACAGACCATTTTGAACATGTACCATCACAGACATTTAGTTGTACATTTTGAAAAAATAGTCTTCTGACATGCAAATGCATGCACACTTTTAGTTGCGAATCACAGTTAATATACATGTACTAGATCAGTGATTCTGTCAGTCAGTCAGTCACATGTTTACCAAGGTTGTATAAGCTGCAGCCAGACTTAATTGGTGTCAAATACATGTACTTACAAAAGTATTTAAATGAAAATGCATTTGCTTCACATTGGCGCAAATGCAAGTGCAAATACATGCACTTTCAACTTTGTTCAAATGCAAATACTTTTTAAAAAGTATTTCAAATACTTCAAATACTTTCAAATCCTTTTCCTATATCAGATATAACTGTTATAATTTCTGAGATGAGATGGCATAAACAGTTGTACGCTGTATTACCAGGCAATAGTATCGTTTAGTTAAATTGATTTCCAATACTGTATTATACCTAGTATATTAACCCGTATCAGATTATTGACAGAAGAATGTCTGGTGTATATTTTACATTGTGTTTGAAATATGAGTGCAGTCACGTTAGATGCCAACAGTCAACAGCAACTTTGTTTCCAGAATGTACACCAGGTAACATATGAAATGCAATTGATTCTGAGAAGCTGATATTTCAGGGATCAAAGGGCTACAAAGCAGATACAAAGTCTTTATGATTTAATGTGGTTTGGAATATTTTGAACTTAGTCTGCATGGAAGATCACACTGTCTATATATATTTATATGAAAAGTATTTGAAAAAACATTGAAAATGATTTTAAATTTAAAATACCTTGGCAAAAGTATTTAAATGCAAAAGCAAATAGTTGTGGTTTGAAATCTTCAAATGCAAATACAAATTCAAATACTTGAAAAAATATTTAAATGCATTTACATTTGACCCCATGTCAGACTGCAGCCATGGTAGCTATGGAGCATACACATTAATTATAATTATTAATGTACATGTATCATTGCTCATTCTATCCTTTATTTACAGGTTGGCATGACTACGGATGAGATTGACTGTATAGTTCATGAATTGTGCATTTTCCATAATGCTTATCCATCACCGCTGAATTACCATGGCTTTCCCAAGTCAGTATGCACATCCATAAACAATGTCGCTTGCCACGGTATACCTGACAGTACATCTCTACAGGACGGAGACATTATTAACATTGATATTACAGTAAGAGAAATGTCAATATTATAATGATTATCCCCACGTTTTAAGAAATGCTGATATTATACACCTGTGCAAAAGTTAAGCACCAGCAAAAACAATAGAACGTAGAAACATGATGGTACAACTAGGCTGCCATACTTTTTGTCCCCGCGTTAGCTGACATAATTCCAAGTATGAAATGCACATGCATGCATGACTTCACGCCGCTTGATGTCCGTTCGTGGCGGGAAACAGCACACGTGTTCAGTTATGTAAAAGTCCAGTTTGAGGTGTAGAACATTACATACAGATTTAGGCGACAAGATTAGGAATTTTGTGTTCATGACCGTGGTTTATTTGTACAGAGAGAATTAGCTCTTGATTGTGAACCGCTATGGCAAGACGAAGGTTAAGTGATCGTGTGAAATGGCAAATCATAGGCATGCATACCACTGGTATGTCATGCAGAGAGATTGGCAGACAGCTGAACATTAACCATACTGTAATCAGTCGTTTGATTGCAAAACATGGGCAAACTAACGAGGTGAACGACAGGCCTAGATCTGGAAGACCGAAGAAGACTACTGCCCGTGATGATCGAGCCCTAGTACGCCTTGTTAGGAGATCTCCATTCACCAACAGCAGAGTGCTCAGCCAGCAATGGGAAACGCGCAATAGAGTGTCAATGTCTACCGTCAAAAGGAGACTGTATGCTGCTGGCATGAAAGCTAGGAGACCTGTCAGACGTCCTCTCCTCACTGCACACCACAAAGAGGAGCGTCTGAGGTGGTGCAACGAAAGAAGACACTGGAACATGAGATCCTGGAGACGGGTACATTGGTCCGATGAAAGTCGGTTCCTGCTTCATGCCACAGATGGTCGAACTCGTGTATGGAGGTCCAGACGCACGGCGTACGACCAACGTAACATCATGGAAGAAGTTCCATTTGGTGGAGGTTCCGTTATGATATGGGGGTGCATCTCATTTGATTGTAAGCTGGATCTGTTGACTTTACCTGGAACACTAAATGGACAAAGATATCAAGATTCCATACTGGATAGAGTTGTGGTCCCTCATTTTGTAAATCATGCACCTGGAACCCACCCTATATTCATGGATGACAACGCCCGACCACATCGTGCTAGAGCTGTGCATGAATACCTCCGCCAGAATGCCATCGAAACCCTACCATGGCCAGCAAGGAGCCCTGACATGAACCCTATTGAGCATATCTGGGACATTCTGGGAAACATGGTGAGAAGGAGGGATCCTCCTGTGCAGAACCTACAGGAATTAACAGACGCACTCCATCTTGAATGGCAACGAATACCACAATGGCGTATCAGTCGGTTGGTGACCAGCATGAGACGTCGTGTCCAGGCCGTCATCCAGGCACAAGGTGGATATACCCGGTATTAATAATGACAGTCTCAAACTCGTGCACAGATGTTAAACTTCGTTTTCAGACACCATTAATGACAATCTAGCCACGTGTGTCAACTGTAGGGCAATAGTTGTCAGTTGTGTCAACGTAACCATATTCAGGCCTCGTTTTCAAGTTCAAACAAAAACATACAGTGTTTCCCCACCATCATAATCAGCATTCCTCTAGTTGCATTATTACCTCTTGCACTAAGATGGATGGGTACATAAATGTTTATGCTATTGCTTTCTTCATAGCACATGAATATACCCTCACATGTGCGTAAAAATAGGGTGGTGCTTAACTTTTGCACAGGTGTATATAATCGCCTCTATTGGTCCGTCACGCTACAAATGTATCTCCTCCCAAAGCATTTAGTGTAATTGATTCAAGTTTGGAATGTGTTTGGATTGCGCTTTGCAAGACAAGATTTAGATTTGGCTCCCCCCCCCCCTCCCTCAGGGTCAGGGGCTGGGTCAAAAGATCAAATATTCTAAAAACTGTTCATCCCGATATCTCCTCCGTAACCATTGCGTAGAGTTCAACCAAATTTGGTATGGGGGTATGGTTACCCATATAGTTGCAGAGTGAGTGACAACAATTACGTTAGCTGACTACCATACTGTACATGTACAGTACAGCTCATAACCAAGGCAGTGCAAGCAATACAAATCCCTTTCCTTGAAATGAGAGGTTCCGGTAAGGTCTCTTGGCAATTCACTTGTCTGCTCCGTATAACCGAAATATGTCCTTACATTACAGTGTTTGTTGTAAGCGGATGACATCAAATTAACAAAGTTTGAATTTTTCAACATTTTAGTGATAACTCTGGCAAATATTGACAGAAAGAAACTAACGAAAAAAGAAGAACTTGCCCTCCATCTTAATACTATTTAATCTACGATCCAAATTTAGTTCAAATCCATTTAGTGTAGCATGATTTATTCTTCGGAAACCGTCAAATTAACAAACTGTATTTTTCAAGGGTGATAACTCTGCCAAATATTGGTGGAAACACGAACTTGACCTCTGTGGTCATACAGTTCAAGTTCAAGTTAGTTACTTTTATTTCTAGACTGTTAATCTAAATTCTGAAGTTGATTCAAATCCATTTAGTCTAGCATTATTTATTGCCCGGAAATGGACAAATTAATGAAGTTTGTATTTGTCAAAAGGTGATAACACTGCCAATTATTGAGAAAACCTAACGGAACATGAACTTGACATCCGGATCAGTAGTATTAAGCCGTTTTTCAAATTCGGTTCAAATCCATTTAGTCTAGCATGACTTATTTCACAGAAACAGCTAAATTAACGAAGTTTGTATTTTTCAAGAGTGATAACTCAGCCAATTGTTGACGAAAACTATTGGAACACAAACTTAACATCCGCCTCGGTAGTATTAAGCTATATTCTGAATTTGATTCTAATCAGTTTCAGTCAAAGGTCAAGATCTCAGCATACTATATGTCCAATGGAGGAATCTAGTTTTAACTATGCCCTGCCAATCTCTAATTAAGCTCCACCCATGCTTTGCTTGTGTTGGGATCGATCCCTGCACTTTCTGAATCTGAATTTCCAGAAAACTATACAGGTACAAGCGGTTGAATAATTTGACTGGATGCTGTTGCTGTTTAAGGCCCAGTAAAATTAGCTTCAAAATATTTAACAGCATGTTTATTTTATATGAAGACATATAATTTGTGGAACCAGAGGGACTATTATGCATATAAGATGGACTAAATCGAGTCATTCATGACGTAATTGATTATGAAATCAGCCTACATGTCACATAGTTCACTTAGAATATGATATCTTATGATTGAAGGATAAACTGGATTCCTCCATTTCATTCAAGTTTAATGTTAAACAGAATATCATATTATTGCGTGATTATTATTGACTTTGTGTTTCTCTTTGTGCAAGGTTTATTTTAAAGGTTACCATGGCGATGTGTCTGAGACCTATCTGATTGGTGATGTAGATGTCGCCGCTCATCACCTCGTCCACACTGCGCGGTTATGCAGAGATGAAGCGATTAAGATTTGTCGACCTGGTGCACGGTTCTCTGACATTGGTAACACAATCAGGTACATTGTCCAGAGGAACAGTCAACTGTTAACCATTTAGACTATTTATTAGTCAGATTTGGTCAAGAAAGTTTTAACCTTCTCATAAAAATATGTATGTATCGTATTTATTCTAATTTTCCCGCCCATCCAAATTATACCGCCCCCATGTTTTTGGGAATGGTGAAAAAACCCACTAAATTACTAATAGTAAGAAATATTAAATCTTCTGCTGTCATCTCGTCTTCAAAGGAGAAAAACATCCAGGAAATATAAAATAACAGCAACATTTTGCTCATTTTCCTGATTACATGCTAAAAAAAAACCCTCTTTTCGTCAGCTTATCCTGTCGTTCAATGACACAGCATCTAACGCTGTTGTTGAATTGGAATTAAGATACGGCTATAAATTTTCTAATGTATCACTGAACGCATCACAAACGCGCCTCCAGTCAATTCGACCAATGCCTAAATTGTTTCTGATCAGTATCTTGCCGTTCGGTGATAGAACTGCTAACGTGAATTATGCGCCGAGATACGGCTATGGCATATTTTTCGATGTATCAGTGAACGCATTACAAACGCGCCTCCATCCAATCTAACAACGGATAAATCGTTTGTTCCTAGCTTCAGTAAATGTCACCTTTATGTCCAAAATAAAGCCTCTGAATAAATCTAATGTGAACCGAGTAGTTTTTATGAATATTTGAGCATATTTAGCAGAAGTTGCATGGAATACTATAATTATATACTGATACAAGGTGACAGAAAACCGTTCTAATTTCGTGGTACTTTTTTCAAACTTTCCACCCTAATTAACCCGCCCCCTTTGGTGGCCGCTACCCACCCGGCGGTATAATTAGAATAAATACGGTGCATTTAAATGATCAGGGGATGATTTTGAGAATTTACCATTGGAATGACTGGGTCATTTATTGACTGTCATTCCAGTGGTAAATCTCTGGACATTGCTCAAGAACAGACTAAGTTGGAAGATAATTTTGGCTGATTTAACTGTAAAGGGTTACTGACCAAGATGTCTTAAAAGTGATTTTAAGCCTAAAAGCCTAGAGGCAATATGATACTGTCTTGGATTACACTGTCTGTCTGTCTGTCTGTCTGTCTGTCTGTCTGCCTGTGTCTGTCTGTCTGTCTCATACACATACATAGCTTATACATGCTTGTTTTAAGCATCTACTGCATGTGGAAATTCTGTGAGTGGGTTTCGGGATTACATGTACATTTTTGCATTATTTTTCCATGTACAAAGTACATCATGTACTTTTATTCTCTCATAGCAACAGCTTTCAGCAAAACCATTCCTAAAATGAACAGGTGTCCACTGTTATCGTAAAAGCAACTGAAAATGAAACATTCAGCAAAGAAATAGTTATCTCAAGTCTGCATTTAATCGATGAATGTTGCTTGTATCACAACAGGTGTACACTAGTGACAGTTATATAGACTAGAAAGATGCTCTGAAATCACTGTGACAAAGGGGCCCAGCTATAGCGAAAGATAAACAACGAAAAATGTGTCCAATACCCGCATCTTTGATATATTTTTCAATCAGGTCGCTGTGAGGTCAAAAGTGTTTATTCTGGAAAGAATTTTCCTGAAAGCTGTTGCTGTTGTGTTTTAGCGTTTGGCCAGAGCATTAGCACCCATCTTCCTGACCGCCTGGGCGAGCTTCCTCCCGAGTTTGGAGAAGATCTCTTAAATAGTGTTATTGAATAATTTCTATTTTGAAGACAATGCTGCTGAAAGCTGTTGCTGAACATTGCATTTTAGAATTTGGCACCAAAATTGGCACATGTATTTGGGATGCAACACGCAAGCTTCCGCCCAAATTTGGAGATGAGCTCTTCAGTAGAACCATACTTTATGTGAAAATTTTCTATTTTCAAAACAATGTTGCTCAAAGCTGATGTTTTTGCATATTAGATTTTTACCCCATAATCAGCATACAAGACCTCAGCAGCAAAATTCCACCCAAATTTGGAGAAGATCCGTCCAGCAGGAGCAGAGATAATAAAAAATATCTTATGCTCAACAACAACTGTTACAACAACACTCCATGCTCACATTAACACTTTGTCCCGCGAATTTGTTCAAGAAAATTAAATTTTCTGTTAGAAAATGTCCATTTGAAGACCAAGAGAAGACTATTTTTGAAAATTTGCCACTGGAATGACTGGCTCGGTTATCGAGCCAGTCATTCTAGTGGTAAATTTTCAAAAAGAGTCTTCTAGTTCTGCAAATGGACATTTCTCAAGAGCACTGCAGAAGCCATTTTGGCTGATATGAGGGTTAACCCTGGTGTTTAGAGACGTGGGTAAAAGGATTAGAGGTGGCACATGTAACAAAGTTTATTGATTTTGACAAGCCTTTGCTCCAGCCAGGTCTGATCATCATCCTATCGTACGGTCTCGCCCTCCCACTAACTCTCATATCGAGTCCTGCACTTGCACGCTATTTATGTCTGCGCTAAGTTCGCCAAACTTCATAAATAAAGTCAGTCAACTACCGCCTAATAAAATTTCTCGGTTATTATCATCCTACTAATATACTGTCAATCAAGATTGACATCCGTGTCTCGCAAGCTCTCCATCGATATTGGTATTGTGATTTCATTGTTGAAAGGGTGCACCGAGGAGTACACAACGACTGCCACATACAGAATGCAGCTTGCCTTGACAGAATTACAGCTTGGGCCAATCGCTGGTGTATTACCATCAACAAAGAAAAATCATCCGCCATGCTATTCTCACTGTCCACCAAATCCAATGTTGGCAATCTGACACTGGGCGGTACTCCACTCGAGTATGAGGACCAGCAGACATACCTGGGAGTCACCTATGACAGAAGATTAACATGGAAGGATCACATCCAGAACGCAGAGGCAAAGGCCAGAAGAAAGCTAAACACCATGAGGAAGCTGGCAGGAACAAAGTGGGGTGCCAATGAAAGGATCCTCAAGACCAGCTACCTAGGTGCCGTACGACCACACCTTGAGTATGGATCCAGCTCATGAATGACAGCAGCTAAATCTCATCAACAGAACCTCGACAGAGTACAAAACCAGGCACTGCGCATCATCACTGGTGGAATGAGATCAACACCAATAGAAAAAATGGAGCAGACAGCAGGCATCCCCCCACTTAGCAAAGGAAGGGAATGCAAAGCACTGATCCAAGCTGCAACGTTCAAATCGTTCAACAACCACCCGATGAAGATCAGGCAAGCACAGCTGTCATCAGGAAGACTTAAAAGATCACGTTTTGTGAAAGAGACAAAAGCACTTCAAAGGAAACACCAAGAAATGTTGCCAGCACAAATAGAAGACCCAAACCACACCCTTGATCCTCCACCCTGGGAAAACAAACTAGAGAGCATAGCTATTCACACCACAGTATCTCATCTCACAACCAAAGATGAACACAGTGATGTGAGCAGGAAGGCCCTGACCCTAGCCATGCTGGAAGAAATGTACCCTCGGGAGACATGGATAAGGATCTACACAGATTGATCAGCCAAAGATGCAATTAGGAGCCGAGGTGCCGGACTGCACATACAGTATCCAAACGGACAACAAGAATCAGCTGCAATACCGACAGGCAAACACTGCACAAACTACAGAGCTGAAGTCGAAGCACTGGTTCATGCAGCTAATACCATCAGCAGAACAGCAGACCTTATTGCACAGATTGTCTTTTTATCTGATGCCCGCTCCGTCCTTGAGGCTATCACCAAAGGTAAGCTGCCACAACCTGAAGAAGCACTACAAACCATCAAATGCTTTCGGATAGCATTGCAGTGGATCCCCTCACACTGTGGAGTCCAAGGAAATGAGGAAGCAGACAAGATGGCAAAGGTGGGTGCAGAAGAGAATCAGACAGAAAACATGGTTACCCATACAGAGATGAAGACTATCTTCAAGTCACTCTATAGAACACCTCAATCAGAAGATGCCTACCATCATCTCTCGAGGCCAGGGCAAGTGACCATTTTTCGTCTCAGAACTGGACATAACCGACTAAACCAACACATGTACAGGCGGTTCCACCTTACGACATCGCCCGCTTGTCCTTGTGGAGAAGCAGAACAGACCACAGAGCACATACTTCAATGTTGCAGTACGTATCAGCTGCTGAGAGATGAGATCTGGCCTTTGTCAACCTCTTTTCTTGAAAAGCTGTATGGGCCTGTGGAAGAACTGCAGAAAACCACAGATTTCATCTTGAGAACGGCTCTCCAAGTGTAATACCAGCGATCGAAAAGAAGAAGAAGACAACAACTGTTACAACAACACTCCATGCTCACATTAACACTTTATCCCGCGAATTTGTTCAAGAAAATTTAATTTTCTGTTAGAAAATGTCCATTTGCAGACCAAGAGAAGACTATTTTTGAAGATCTACCACTGGAATGACTGGCTCGGTTATCGAGCCAGTCATTATAGTGGTAAATTTTCAAAAATAGTCTTCTTAGTCTGCAAATGGACATTTCTCAAGACCACTGCAGAAGCCATTTTGGCTGATATGAGGGTTAACCATGGTGTTTAGAGATGTGTGTAAAAAGATTAGAGGTGGTAAAAAAGTTTATTGATTTTGACAAGCCTTTTCTCCAGCCAGGTCTGATCATCATCCTATCGCATGGTCTCGCCCTCCCACTAACTCTCTCATATCGAGTCCCGTGCTTGTACACTATTTATGTCTGCGCTAAGTTCGTGAAACTTCATAAATGAGGTCAGTCAACTACCACCTAATAAATTTGCTCGGTTATTATCATCCTACTAATATACTGTCAATCAAGATTGACATTCGTGTCTCGCAAGCGCTCCATCGATGTTGGCATGAAGCTACGCCTCTATTTTTAGATTTATAAGGAGATTTAAGAAGGCAGAAATCTGATTGGCTACCTGAAAGCCGGCAGTCAACATAGCGAGAAATAGCGGGTTTGCAAGTATGGCCTCGAACAGCGAAGCGATGTGAGTGGGCGTATGTTAGTATGATGGGTCGGATGAAACATAAAGAAAGTTTGTCAAAATAAACAAAGTTAGCCTACAAAATGTACCTTCTCTAATCTGTTTATCTTATCCAGATTAATAAGGCTCCTTTCTACTGAAGTTTAGTGAAAGTAGCGGTTAGCATCAGGTTATTATATTGGCCATGACTACCGTTATCAGATATAGCAAAGTAATATTATTCTTATTTCTGAAAAAGTTGGGCCCGATCCCAGGATGATTCATAGCAAGGAAAAATTAGTTACCTCTCCGGGATGTAGACATTGTTTGAGTGTAGCTTTCGTGACCATCTCGGTCACTTCTTCAGCACTAACTCAGTTAGTGCTGAAGAAGTGACCGAGATGGTCACGAAAGCTACACTCAAACAATTTCTACATCCCGGAGAGGTAACTAATTTTTCCTTATTATAATATTATTCTGTTTATAGTGCCATAGTTGAGGAGGCTGGATTCTCAGTTATTCCGGCATTCTGTGGACACGGTATAGGACAGTTCTTTCATGGACCGCCTGAGATACTGCATATGGGTAAGAAAATAATCTAATACTTTAACACTGAACCTGAAAGTCCAGATTCAACACCTCATATACAACTTAACCCTTTAACACTCAAGTCAGCCAAGAACAGCCTCCACAGTTGTCTTGAGAAATGTCCAATAGCAGATCAAGAGATTATTTTTGAAAATTTACTGCTGGAATGACTGGCTCAATAACTGATCCAGTCATACAATTGGTTGATTTTCAAAAATTATATCTCTGTGTGCAAATCTTTATGAGAAAATTGAAACTTTCTTAAACAAATTTTAGGATTTCTAATATTTTGACTTACGGTTGTTGCTGCTTCTGGGGTGTGGCATGTTTATAAGTTCTGCCGGTTCCAATCAAATTTATCTGCGTGTGTTTGCATATTTTTATGTGTATGTTTTTGCCTGTGTGTCTGTCTCTGTGTGCGCGTGTGTGTGTGTGTTTGCCTGTGTGTGCATGCATGTGTGTTTGCCTGTGTTTCTCTCTCTGTGTGTGTTTGTCCATGTCGACCATGTGAATCTTGAGCTCTGTTCCAAAACTATTAATCCTCGAGTTTTAACACAACAAAGGCTGTTACTGTAAAAGAGAATATCCAGACTGAATCTATCTAGGCTATCTCCAAAACTACTGGTCCGATTTGTCTTAAATTTTAACACAAAAAATATTCTAAGTTGTCATAAATATTAACTTCCATTCAGCAGGATTCTGTGTGGTGTCTGATAATGACTGCCATTTAGTAGGCATATTTTTTTTACATATATTCACCAGCCTACCTCTTAATTCAGGACTTGAAAGTTCGGACAATTTTGCCACAGTACAAAAATTCTGGAGCAGAACTGGTTCACCACGGCACTGATATAACATTTTTTCAAATTTCATTATTTATAATCTTTTCTCTGCTTTTTTTAAAATTATGGTAGCTTGCCTTAATATAACATGATTGATACCTTATATCTACATGTATGATTATGTACCTAATAAAATCATATTTAAGTAGCTAGGCCTTCAGTTTTCTTCCACGGCAAATATTTGCCGTAGCAGATTAAGTCTACAGTGGCCTTTAGTACGAAATTGCTGATTGCTATGATGAATTTTGAGGGCTGCTGATAGACGATCCAACATGTATCATTTGACAAAATCTGATGGTGTTTGATTCTGTATCACAACTTTCGCCATTTGAACCATACAGTAATAAAAGTCAGACTGCTCAACTTTCGATTGACACTGTAAAACATGTTTGAGGAAACGGCCAATCATATACCAGAATTTCACACGCTAGCCCTGTAGAAGCAGCAGCAGTGTTAGCAGTAGCAGCAGCAGCACCAACAGCAGCAGTAAATAGTAGATGGTTTGGGTCACATGTCTTGAATTCCATCCCAGTGATCTCAACTCATCCAGTAATGTCTGATGCAGTATGATCGTGTATCATGTACATGTTTGACATACACATGTATAACCATACATGCATAATCATACATGTTGAATAGTCTATCACTGATTATTTTCAGATGGAACACTAATAAACTTTACAGTATTATAGATATGTGATAGGTATTTTAAAGGGAGGTAATTCTGTCATGCTTTCTTATACAATTATTACCTCCCTGTTAATAGATATGCAAATATTTTCATAAAATAATTAATGCTTCGTTATGCCCCTCCCCCTCCCCTCTCAGTTTGTCTATAGGCCAGCCCCCATATATTATTATAAGAGGGCTTGGGGTGGGGAAGGGGCTATATATTTACTTGTGTCTATGGGTGCATGCATGTGGTTGTTATTCTCCGTTCCTCTTGGAGGACTCTTAGTCAGTGGTGGGCATTTACCATTAATGTATTAACATGCACATTGATTTGGGATGAAAAGTCAAGAGTATGGCAACTCAACATGATCAGATTATTGGCATTGTGTTGCGTTTTCAGACGATAACTCAAGATCTAAGGCATCTTCACCAGATGTTTTGGAAGCTTGCCTCGGGTCTGAATAACCCTATTGATTTTGTGGTGAAACGGTCAAAGGTGATGGTGATCGAGTTACAGAAATTATGTTGCATTCACCATCATTAAGTTACGTTTTTTAGGAAAGAATCATTACTGGTCAAACTTTAGTGCAATGTTGCAAACTGAGGTCCAGAAGCAACCATTGATTTTGGCTCATGAGCTCTATGGTCTGCATGGTTAATGTGACCCTATTTTGTTTATTATGCTGTGTTTGTGAATGATAGCTTATTCTACTAAGAGGCCCTTCACCAGACTTGGCCGGTAGGTACGGTTCTCCTTGAGGGTCCAAAGAACCATATTGAACAACACTTCAAGAGATCAAAGCTTATGTTGACCTAATTACAGAATTGTGGTTTAGGTGTGTGTGGGGGAAGGGGTTGGAGTGACATAGATTTCCGAAATCTCCAATGGTCATTCTTGTTATTAAATCTAGACAGAAACTATTTAGTGGTCTTAGCTGACTTTGGTGAGGTTAAGCAAACATAATATTTCTGTCTGTTTTTCTGGTAGGAAGCATATATATTTGGGCACATTATCTTCTTGGTCAATGAAGTAGAATTTGTGTTGTGGTTTGTAGGTTCAGGGACACTCAAACCATTTGTCATTAGTGTCTGTCGGATGTTTGTGCCATTGGTCAATGGTACTTTTCCATTGGTCACTAGGGTCAGGGAGGAAAATATATCATATGCCCTCCATATGTTTTGCTTGTGATGATTGCTCCATTGGTAAATGGCATCTGTTATGCTTGGCCGCTTAGCCAATGGTGCTTTCCCCTGTGAGCAATAGTGTCAGGATTACACAGATCTTTGTATTCCTCACACAAAATTTCCATGTTTCTGACCCAATAGTTTTCCAGGAACCTTTGACCTATTGGTATTTGACATCAATTACTGTTCCCC
This sequence comes from Chaetoderma sp. LZ-2023a, assembly GCA_034401795.1. NCBI lineage: Eukaryota > Metazoa > Mollusca > Caudofoveata > Chaetodermatida > Chaetodermatidae > Chaetoderma > Chaetoderma sp. LZ-2023a. The sequence continues at coordinate 5,886,303 of CM067360.1, forward strand.
ATTGGCAAGGACTGATTGCCACATTGGTCAACAGAGAAAATGACACTTGATTTGTTGATCATTGGTGTCAATGATCATCGCCTCATTGATTAATGATGCCAAGGATTCTTGCCAAAATGGGCCATCGCATCAACTAAGCTTGCCACATTGACCAAGAATGGTTACCCCTTTCGTCAATTATGTCTGACACTCGCCTTGCTAAACATTAGCGTTAGTTATGTTTCTGGGGTAAAAAATGGCAGGCACCCATGGCCTGTTGTGTAATGATGTCAGCTATGTTTGTACCGTTGGACAAGTGTCAGTGATACCTGCATTGTTGGTCATTAAGTGTCAGTGATACCTGCATTGTTGGTCATTAAGTGTCAGAGATACCTGCCTTGTTGGTCATTAAGTGTCAGTGATACCTGCCTTGTTGGTCATTAAGTGTCAGTGATACCTGCATTGTTGGTCATTAAGTGTCAGTGATACCTGCATTGTTGGTCATTAAGTGTCAGAGATACCTGCATTGTTGGTCATTAAGTGTCAGAGATACCTGCATTGTTGGTCATTAAGTGTCAGAGATACCTGCATTGTTGGTCATTAAGTGTCAGAGATACCTGCATTGTTGGTCATTAAGTGTCAGAGATACCTGCATTGTTGGTCATTAAGTGTCAGTGATACCTGCATTGTTGGTCATTAAGTGTCAGAGATACCTGCATTGTTGGTCATTAAGTGTCAGTGATACCTGCATTGTTGGTCATTAAGTGTCAGAGATACCTGCCTTGTTGGTCATTAAGTGTCAGAGATACCTGCATTGTTGGTCATTAAGTGTCAGTGATACCTGCATTGTTGGTCATTAAGTGTCAGAGATACCTGCATTGTTGGTCATTAAGTGTCAGTGATACCTGCATTGTTGGTCATTAAGTGTCAGAGATACCTGCCTTGTTGGTCATTAAGTGTCAGAGATACCTGCATTGTTGGTCATTAAGTGTCAGAGATACCTGCCTTGTTGGTCATTAAGTGTCAGTGATACCTGCATTGTTGGTCATTAAGTGTCAGAGATACCTGCATTGTTGGTCATTAAGTGTCAGTGATACCTGCATTGTTGGTCATTAAGTGTCAGAGATACCTGCATTGTTGGTCATTAAGTGTCAGAGATACCTGCATTGTTGGTCATTAAGTGTCAGAGATACCTGCATTGTTGGTCATTAAGTGTCAGAGATACCTGCCTTGTTGGTCATTAAGTGTCAGTGATACCTGCATTGTTGGTCATTAAGTGTCAGAGATACCTGCATTGTTGGTCATTAAGTGTCAGAGATACCTGCATTGTTGGTCATTAAGTGTCAGAGATACCTGCATTGTTGGTCATTAAGTGTCAGTGATACCTGCATTGTTGGTCATTAAGTGTCAGAGATACCTGCATTGTTGGTCATTAAGTGTCAGAGATACCTGCCTTGTTGGTCATTAAGTGTCAGTGATACCTGCCTTGTTGGTCATTAAGTGTCAGTGATACCTGCATTGTTGGTCATTAAGTGTCAGTGATACCTGCATTGTTGGTCATTAAGTGTCAGAGATACCTGCATTGTTGGTCATTAAGTGTCAGAGATACCTGCATTGTTGGTCATTAAGTGTCAGAGATACCTGCATTGTTGGTCATTAAGTGTCAGAGATACCTGCATTGTTGGTCATTAAGTGTCAGAGATACCTGCATTGTTGGTCATTAAGTGTCAGTGATACCTGCATTGTTGGTCATTAAGTGTCAGAGATACCTGCATTGTTGGTCATTAAGTGTCAGTGATACCTGCATTGTTGGTCATTAAGTGTCAGAGATACCTGCCTTGTTGGTCATTAAGTGTCAGAGATACCTGCATTGTTGGTCATTAAGTGTCAGTGATACCTGCATTGTTGGTCATTAAGTGTCAGAGATACCTGCATTGTTGGTCATTAAGTGTCAGTGATACCTGCATTGTTGGTCATTAAGTGTCAGAGATACCTGCCTTGTTGGTCATTAAGTGTCAGAGATACCTGCATTGTTGGTCATTAAGTGTCAGAGATACCTGCCTTGTTGGTCATTAAGTGTCAGTGATACCTGCATTGTTGGTCATTAAGTGTCAGAGATACCTGCATTGTTGGTCATTAAGTGTCAGTGATACCTGCATTGTTGGTCATTAAGTGTCAGAGATACCTGCATTGTTGGTCATTAAGTGTCAGAGATACCTGCATTGTTGGTCATTAAGTGTCAGAGATACCTGCATTGTTGGTCATTAAGTGTCAGAGATACCTGCATTGTTGGTCATTAAGTGTCAGAGATACCTGCATTGTTGGTCATTAAGTGTCAGAGATACCTGCATTGTTGGTCATTAAGTGTCAGAGATACCTGCATTGTTGGTCATTAAGTGTCAGTGATACCTGCATTGTTGGTCATTAAGTGTCAGAGATACCTGCATTGTTGGTCATTAAGTGTCAGAGATACCTGCCTTGTTGGTCATTAAGTGTCAGAGATACCTGCCTTGTTGGTCATTAAGTGTCAGAGATACCTGCATTGTTGGTCATTAAGTGTCAGAGATACCTGCATTGTTGGTCATTAAGTGTCAGAGATACCTGCCTTGTTGGTCATTAAGTGTCAGTGATACCTGCCTTGTTGGTCATTAAGTGTCAGAGATACCTGCATTGTTGGTCATTAAGTGTCAGAGATACCTGCATTGTTGGTCATTAAGTGTCAGAGATACCTGCATTGTTGGTCATTAAGTGTCAGAGATACCTGCATTGTTGGTCATTAAGTGTCAGAGATACCTGCATTGTTGGTCATTAAGTGTCAGTGATACCTGCCTTGTTGGTCATTAAGTGTCAGAGATACCTGCATTGTTGGTCATTAAGTGTCAGAGATACCTGCATTGTTGGTCATTAAGTGTCAGTGATACCTGCATTGTTGGTCATTAAGTGTCAGAGATACCTGCATTGTTGGTCATTAAGTGTCAGAGATACCTGCATTGTTGGTCATTAAGTGTCAGTGATACCTGCATTGTTGGTCATTAAGTGTCAGAGATACCTGCATTGTTGGTCATTAAGTGTCAGTGATACCTGCATTGTTGGTCATTAAGTGTCAGAGATACCTGCATTGTTGGTCATTAAGTGTCAGTGATACCTGCATTGTTGGTCATTAAGTGTCAGAGATACCTGCATTGTTGGTCATTAAGTGTCAGAGATACCTGCATTGTTGGTCATTAAGTGTCAGAGATACCTGCATTGTTGGTCATTAAGTGTCAGTGATACCTGCATTGTTGGTCATTAAGTGTCAGTGATACCTGCATTGTTGGTCATTAAGTGTCAGAGATACCTGCATTGTTGGTCATTAAGTGTCAGAGATACCTGCATTGTTGGTCATTAAGTGTCAGAGATACCTGCATTGTTGGTCATTAAGTGTCAGAGATACCTGCCTTGTTGGTCATTAAGTGTCAGAGATACCTGCATTGTTGGTCATTAAGTGTCAGTGATACCTGCATTGTTGGTCATTAAGTGTCAGTGATACCTGCATTGTTGGTCATTAAGTGTCAGAGATACCTGCATTGTTGGTCATTAAGTGTCAGAGATACCTGCATTGTTGGTCATTAAGTGTCAGAGATACCTGCATTGTTGGTCATTAAGTGTCAGAGATACCTGCCTTGTTGGTCATTAAGTGTCAGAGATACCTGCATTGTTGGTCATTAAGTGTCAGTGATACCTGCATTGTTGGTCATTAAGTGTCAGTGATACCTGCATTGTTGGTCATTAAGTGTCAGACATACCTGCATTGTTGGTCATTAAGTGTCAGAGATACCTGCATTGTTGGTCATTAAGTGTCAGAGATACCTGCATTGTTGGTCATTAAGTGTCAGAGATACCTGCCTTGTTGGTCATTAAGTGTCAGAGATACCTGCATTGTTGGTCATTAAGTGTCAGTGATACCTGCATTGTTGGTCATTAAGTGTCAGTGATACCTGCATTGTTGGTCATTAAGTGTCAGAGATACCTGCATTGTTGGTCATTAAGTGTCAGAGATACCTGCATTGTTGGTCATTAAGTGTCAGAGATACCTGCATTGTTGGTCATTAAGTGTCAGAGATACCTGCCTTGTTGGTCATTAAGTGTCAGAGATCCTGGACTCATTGGTTTATAAGTATGTGGATCTTTGGTCCTATTGTTATATGGAATCAGTTATGCTTGCCCCATTGACAAATGATATTTGTCCTGTTGGTTAATTAAGTAAGTTCTAGTTGCAATGTATGGTCATTAATGCTCATGACCATTGGACTATGGCATCAGTTATTCTCGCCTGAGTCATTCGTGTGTTTGTTGTACATTAATTGGATAGACTGAGCATTTAACTAAAATAAAAACCAGGTGAGCAATATATACTGGTCATTGGTCCATTTATCTGCTAAGATTGTACAATCTCTATGTGTTCTGCAACAGTCTACACAGTATTCTTAGAATCGGAATTATATGGATGCCTTAAGGGGGGGGGGGGGGGGGGGGGGGGGGGAGGGGGGTGTGGTTATGTGTGTGTTGGAACTATCTAAGGGAAATAACTTTTAGAATATCAATATAGAGATGTATGTACCATGTAAAGTTATCTCCCTTGACCTAATCACGACTTGAATGTATACATGGTATATGTACAGATTACCTGATATGTGAATGGAGGGTTTCAATTTCTCATTCAATCATGTGACTCATAATCCACTACATGATGTGTAGGCTGACGTCATAATCAATTACATCATGAAGTGTAATGGATGACAGACTAAGCGTTGTTTTACATAGGCCTATGAAATATTATCTGAATTTATCTCCTGCTTTACTAATACAGTGTGTATGTGTGTTTGTGAGTGCATGCGTGTGTGTTTGCATATACGGGTGTATTTCGTGGGGGGAAATTATGTTTTGCTACCATCCTCGCATCTATGAGTGCAGGCAGATTTTGGTTGTCATTCGATAACTTAGTGTCAGCTTGGTGTACATTGATGAAACATCATGGGCATGTTGGCTTGAAGAGGTTTTGTGTCTGTCCATCCGTATGTCTTGTTTGATTATTTCATGGCCATCATCATATTTTATCAAGAATCACTTATTAGATAATAGTACAATGGTCTGCAGGTGAATGTATTTCCGCTATGATATGAGGGAATAAATTTTCTATTGCATAACTTGACACTACTGTAGTTAGTCTCCCGACATCGTCGACGGGGACTATAAACAGGCTGTGTCCGTCCGTGTGTACTTCCATGCATCCGTCCGCATTTTGTTTCCGCTCAATAACTTCAGTTAGCCTGCTTGAATTCATTTCAAATTTGGAATGTCACCTCCTTATGACAAGACCTCGGTGGGATTGCATATTGGCGAAATGTGTCTAGATCTACCAAAGTTATCCCCCTTGATTTCTTGAAAAATTATAAAATGTTTGCTTTGTATTCGATAACTTTATTAAGCCTGCTTGAATTCATTGCAAATTTGGAGTGTCAACTCTTTATGTCAAGACCTCCATGGGGATTGCATATTGGTGAAATGTGTCCAGATCAACCGGAGTTATCCCCCTTGATTTCTTGAAAACTCATAAAATATTTTGTTTCCATTCGATAACTTCTGTTAGCCTGCATGGATTCATTTCAAATTTGGAATGTCAACTCTATATGGCAAGACCATGGTGGGGATGGTATATCGGCAAAATGTGTCCAAATCCATCGGAGTTATCCCCCTTGATTTCTTGAAAAATCATAAAATATCTGGTTTCTGTTCGATAACTTCAGTTAGCCTTCATGGATTCAATTCAAATTTCGGAAATACATCCCATCACATGAGACCTTGGCTAGGCATTAGGCTGAAATCTGTCTAATCACCAGAGTAATGCCCCTTGATTTCTTTAAAAGTCCTGCAATATTTGTATTTTAAAAATTGGGGTTGTGCTAAAATGCCCAGGTCGGGGTCATTAACCATTTAACACTCATGTCAGCCAAAAAAAACACCTGAAATTGTGATGCTGTGATTTCATTGTTGAGAGGGTTAACTCTTAGCACTCTGATGTCAAAATGTTAAAATTTCAAATTAAATTAAAAGATGAACTGGTGTTTATTTTTCAACAAATTTGGTGCACAAAAGTGCTGTTGTAGACAGCAACATCGTCCACCAAAATTGTTTAGAAATGTACACCAGTTTCTCTGCTACTGGCACCGTAAAAAGATAGAATGTTCACATCAGAGTGGTACGGGTTAATGCGCTTTAGGCGTTGTTGGTGGTTTCCATGATCACAGACAATGGATAGAATGCATGGAATTTGTAAATTGAAACTGAAACATGTTATTCAAATAGAAATCAAAGGAAGATGCAAAATATTTGTAAATTGAAACTGAAATATTATTATATTCAAATGGAAATCGGTCAATAACAGTATTTTTCTCCAGAAAGTCAGACATTCGCGTAAGATATTGTTGTCTGAGAATTATGTATATATATACATGAATAATGTTTAGGTTTATCAAAATCACAGTCCTAGAGCTATAGTACAGCTCAGAAAGCTTGATATGCAGTCACAGGCCTAGAGCTACAACATGTATAGTACAGCTCAGAAAGCTTGATATGCAGTCACAGGCCTAGAGCTATAGTACAGCTCAGAAAGCTTGATATGCAGTCACAGGCCTAGAGCTACAACATGTATAGTACAGCTCAGAAAGCTTGATATGCAGTCACAGGCCTAGAGCTATAGTACAGCTCAGAAAGCTTGATATGCAGTCACAGGCCTAGAGCTACAACATGTATAGTACAGCTCAGAAAGCTTGATATGCAGTCACAGGCCTAGAGCTACAACATGTATAGTACAGCTCAGAAAGCTTGATATGCAGTCACAGTCCTAGAGCTATAGTACAGCTCAGAAAGCTTGATATGCAGTCACAGGCCTAGAGCTACAACATGTATAGTACAGCTCAGAAAGCTTGATATGCAGTTGCAGGCCTAGAGCTACAGTACAGCTCGGAAAGTGTGATATGCAGTCACAGGCCTAGAGCTACAGTACGGCTCAGAAATAGGTTAAAATGTTCCCAAAATAACGAAATATTTTGACCATAATGAACCTTTCCATGTTTATCCATCCATCATATGACGTCATAATCAACTACATGATGTCATAATCATGATGTCATAAATGATTTGAAATCGTCTGTCTTTAGCGCGTAATGGTCCGACACATTATACGAATTGTATGTCTACCATTTAATAAACATTCTGTTGAATATTTTGAAACTAATAGGCAGCAACAGCTATGGCAGTAACTGCGCCCAGTCAAATTAGTTTCAAAATATTTAACAGTTTACCTAGAAATTGATAGTCGATCGATTCCAACATGAGCGAGGTGTGGGTGGAGCTTAGCTAGTGATGGGCGGGGCATAGCTAAAACTGGAACGGTCCATTGGATTGTAAGACATTTCAATCCAATTATGTTCACAATATTCCAGAGAACATTTCTTACTAACTAATGTTTCTGTTTTGTTTTGGAAACAAAAGACAAAGTAAAATCTTATTTTTTTATATTTAATAACATTTTCCTGAGCTGTACTGTACACATGTAAGTCTGTGTAAAATGGAGCACTATTCAGGACATACTCACTTAAGTACTCAAAAGTATGAGTACAGTAATATTTACTCGGGTTTAAGTAAAATTACTTTGTGGAGTACTTAATAGTATCAGTATAAATACATATACTGGATTGCAAGAGTACTTCATTATTTGGTCCCAAAGGCAAGTGGCCACAATAGACAGGTTTAACTATGTTTGCTTGCGTATAACATGTTAATGGCTAAGCCAGCAAGAAATGGCCTCTGCTATGCTATGAGGAATGTCCATTAGCCGGCCAAGAGAATACTATTTGTTGTGATCCCTATGATCTAAAATAGATTTTAAATAACCGAGCCGGTCATTCCTGTGGTCATTAAAAAAACAACTCTTCTTTTGGCCTGTAAATGGACATTCATGAAGTACAGAGTTGGGTTTTTTGGGTAGATTTTAACTATTACGGTGTTAGTTTATATAATGCTTTCTATGTATGGACAGATTTGTATAGCGCCAATTCCGGACCAAACCACTCAAATGTGCTTTACAGGGTTAGCAATACCCTCCGTGAAACAAGTGAGTTTTTAACAATGATTTAAAATGTTATAGCTTTGAACAGTTTCGTATATGAGATGGAAGCCTGTTACAAAATTTGGGTCCAGCTCTTGAAAAGGCATGATCTCCGGTGGTTGAGTTAGAAGGCGGTACGACGCATAACATTTGTATGTTTGTACATTTGTATGTTTCAGCTAATGAATCTCCCGTAACCATGGAAGCTGGAATCACATTCACAATCGGTAAGAACTGAAGCTACAGTACAGCTCAGAAATAACTTTAAATGTTTCCAAAGTTAAATAAAATGTACTGTTGAATATTATGAACATGATTGGATTGAAAGACTTAATTATTTTGAAAATATTCAACAGAAACTTTCTTTCTAACTAACATGTTTCTGTTTTTGTTTTGGAAGCAGTTTGAGTTATTTATGAGCTGTACTGTAGATGTATTGCTTAACATACAGAGAAACCGTGTCTCCATGACACTTCATAAGAAAACGGTGAACTTGACCTGCCATATAAAGGGCACCTGTTTATAAGTTATAAGTTAGAGGATTTAAATGTGGCTCTGCCGTACATTTACCGCAGGTGTCAGGTTGCCGGGGATAACTAATACAAATGAACAAAACAGGAAATCGTTACTCTTCAGTTCAACATTTGATGTCTACTGGGAAACCTTATGAATGAGAAAACAAGTGGTAATAAAAATATGTTTACGTCGTGGGTATGACAACGTACGTCATTCAGCGGGAAACAAATACCCTACAAACATCGATTCAGGATATTGATTTCCATGATCAAGTACGTTCATTCATAAATCTGTCTCTTTCATCTTCTCCACTTTACCTGTATGTTTATACGTATATGTAGACACACGATTATTACCATCCTTATGTTTGCGATATTTTCCACGTCTTGTCTGCTAGTGGGAGGCGATTGAAGAAGATTGCATTGCTATTTACGATGTCCCACGCTAACAATAATTATGTCTTTGATCATAAACATGAAGTTAATTATGAAGTTAATCATGCCAAACGGTGCTCTTAATCTTGACTTAACTCATTACTGCATCCTAGATACAAGTGCAATAACAACCTCTTTCTTTAAGACAGATGTTAGTTGATATTTTGAAGTTATTTCGCGTAGAATTTAAAATTTTTATTTGATGGGTTTAGCTAGAAAAAGTAAATTCATGGTTAAAGCATTACTTACATAATAAGTACTGAGAGGTAACTAGTTCCTGACTGGGTATTTCATACACCTGATCTTCCTCAATGATTCTGCTGTTCTTGAGAGTCTGCGAGATTGTTCAATGGACCTTTTTAGTTTAGCTATGCCCCGCCTATCACTAGCTAAGCTCCGCCCACACCTCGCTTGTATTGTGATCGATCGATCCCTGAGCTCCATGACTATCAATATCCAGAAAACTATACAGGTAAGTTGTTGAATATTTTGAAAAATATTTGGCTAGGTGGGCAGCAACAGCATCCAGTCAAATTAGTTTGAAAATATTCAACTGAATTTTTTTTAAAAGGTAAAGACATACAATTCGTACAACGTGTCAGACTATTACGTGCTAAAAACTGACTATTTCGAATCATTCATGATGTCATGGTTATGATGTCATCCTACACATCACGTAGTTGATTATGAATAAACCTGGAAATGTCCATTGAAAGTTGTATGTGGGATATATAACCCCGGGTCTCTCATGTCTGGTGGCTTAAGTTGTTTTGATCTGTTTGGCCTTGAGTATGTTGCACAGATCTGATTAGTTTAATCTGTGGGGTTTTTTTATATAGGTTTACATATATGATGTCTAATCCAGCGTTACTCCCATCATCTGATTCTTGTAGGTCCAAAGGACCCCCACACCGTGAAATCTGGGGGGGGTCCAAATGTGAAATCTGAGGGTCCAAACAAAAAATCTGGGATTCCAATGGAGTTTTTCTCATCCATGCTAAAATTAGACGATACCATGACCTCATACCGGTAGCTATGAAGTATCTTGTCGGCCCACGCTAGATTTTATGGGTATTTTTGTGCAAAAAAAAAAACAAAACAAAAAAAACCACAAAACACCCAAAAAAAACCTATAAAACTAATTAATATTTTATAATGATACAAAATTTTTAAGGCTCCCAGAGTACTTACTACCTCTTTTTTTTTGGTGTGTGTGTGATATACACCTGTGCAAAAGTTAAGCACCACCCTATTTTTACGCACATGCGAGGGTATATTCATGTGCTATGAAGAAAGCAATAGCATAAACATTTATGTACCCATCCATCTTAGTGCAAGAGGTAATAATGCAACTAGAGGAATGCTGATTATGATGGTGGAGAAACACTGTATGTTTTTGTTTGAACTTGAAAACGAGGCCTGAATATGGTTACGTTGACACAACTGACAACTATTGCCCTACAGTTGACACACGTGGCAAGATTGTCATTAATGGTGTTTGAAAACGAAGTTTAACATCTGTGCACGAGTTTGAGACTGTCATTATTAATACCGGGTATTTCCACCTTGTGCCTGGATGACGGCCTGGACACAACGTCTCATGCTGGTCACCAACCGACTGATACGCCATTGTGGTATTCGTTGCCATTCAAGATGGAGTGCGTCTGTTAATTCCTGTAGGTTCTGCACAGGAGGATCCCTCCTTCTCACCATGTTTCCCAGAATGTCCCAGATATGCTCAATAGGGTTCATGTCAGGGCTCCTTGCTGGCCATGGTAGGGTTTCGATGGCATTCTGGCGGAGGTATTCATGCACAGCTCTAGCACGATGTGGTCGGGCGTTGTCATCCATGAATATAGGGTGGGTTCCAGGTGCATGATTTACAAAATGAGGGACCACAACTCTATCCAGTATGGAATCTTGATATCTTTGTCCATTAAGTGTTCCAGGTACAGTCAACAGATCCAGCTTACAATCAAATGAGATGCACCCCCATATCATAACGGAACCTCCACCAAATGGAACTTCTTCCATGATGTTACGTTGGTCGTACGCCGTGCGTCTGGACCTCCATACACGAGTTCGACCATCTGTGGCATGAAGCAGGAACCGACTTTCATCGGACCAGTGTACCCGTCTCCAGGATCTCATGTTCCAGTGTCTTCTTTCGTTGCACCACCTCAGACGCTCCTCTTTGTGGTGTGCAGTGAGGAGAGGACGTCTGACAGGTCTCCTAGCTTTCATGCCAGCAACATACAGTCTCCTTTTGACGGTAGACATTGACAGTCTATTGCGCGTTTCCCATTGCTGGCTGAGCACTCTGCTGTTGGTGAATGGAGATCTCCTAACAAGGCGTACTAGGGCTCGATCATCACGGGCAGTATTCTTCTTCGGTCTTCCAGATCTAGGCCTGTCCTTCACCTCGTTAGTTTGCGCATGTTTTGCAATCAAACGACTGATTACAGTATGGTTAATGTTCAGCTGTCTGCCAATCTCTCTGCATGACATACCAGTGGTATGCATGCCTATGATTTGCCATTTCACACGATCACTTAACCTTCGTCTTGCCATAGCGGTTCACAATCAAGAGCTAATTCTCTCTGTACAAATAAACCACGGTCATGAACACAAAATTCCTAATCTTGTCGCCTAAATCTGTATGTAATGTTCTACACCTCAAACTGGACTTTTACATAACTGAACACGTGTGCTGTTTCCCGCCACGCACGGACATCAAGCGGCGTGAAGTCATGCATGCATGTGCATTTCGTACTTGGAATTATGTCAGCTAACGCGGGGACAAAAAGTATGGCATCCTAGTTGTACCATCATGTTTCTACGTTCTATTGTTTTTGCTGGTGCTTAACTTTTGCACAGGTGTATATATACCCTCAAAAGGCCCTCTTATGAGTAATCTTTAGCTTGGACACATGCCTACTTATAAAATCATTAATGAAAGAACATGACACAATGAACTTGGCTCAAAAGTTCAAGGGTCAAAGTTACTGCGAGAAGAGTCAAGGTCATTGTGACCTTGATAAAATACTGCATGTAGCTCAACTGTGTTTTTTTATATTTCATGTTTGATTACTCATACTGGACCCAACCGTAGACAAATTACATTCTTGTAAGGCGAGAGGATAACACAATGACCTTGGGGTCAAAAGCTTCAATGGTCCCTCATGATCACTGATAAATGTATTGATAGTCTTCTATATTTAGCCTTCATCTCAATGATCATACCGGCCAAAATCAGCCTCTGATATGGTCTTGGAATGCAATATTTGAAAATTTACCACTAGAATGACTGGCTCGGTTATCGAGCCAGTCATTCTAGTGATAAATTTTCAAAAATTGCATTCTGTTGGCCTGTAAATGGACATTAAGTAAGAAAATATTCAAATTTTCTTGATCAAATTTGAGCATTAAAGTGTTAAAGGTTTACCTGTTTGTTTTTACCTGTACAGAGCCAATCATCTGTGAGGGTCAAGCTGATGTTGTTATACTGGAAGATGGATGGACGGCCATAACGGAGGACAACAGTCGATCTGCACAATTTGAGCATACCATTCTAATCACAGAACATGGTGTGGATATATTAACACAGTAATGATCCAGGTTGATTGATCTCAACCATTGACTGGTCAAGCTGGCCAAAACCATCCTCTGCTGTGGTCTTGAGGAATGCCTATTTGCAGGCCAAGGGAAGTGTATATCTATCTCCATCCCCCCCCCCCCTCCATATAAATATATGGGTGGGTGGGGGGGTGAGGTGGCTGGAGTTATATAGCAATTACCTTGTCTTCTTATCCATCCAGTGGGATAAATCTAGCTTTACTGGAGCAACCTGCACCAGGCTTAGGTCGGAGATTGTTTTTTTTAGGTGGGACAAAGCTTATCGATTTTGTGGTCAAAATGTCAAGTTTACAGTGTCCGAATTAATGAAATTATATTGCATTATATTTTGGGGTCGAAAGGTGAACAGTCAATGTCACAGTGACCCAATTAATGAAATTATATTGCATTTCCAGATGATAACCCAAGTTCTATTGAAGGGATGTTTACCAAACCTGGGTGAGACTTTGTCCTTGGGGCTCAGAAGAATCCTATTGGTGGTGGGGGTCAAAAGGTGAACAGTCAATGTCACAGTGACCCAATTAATGAAATTATATTGCATTTCCAGATGATAACCCAAGTTCTATTGAAGGGATGTTTACCAAACCTGGGTGAGACTTTGTCCTTGGGGCTCAGAAGAATCCTATTGGTGGTGGCGGTCAAAAGGTGAAAAGTCAATGTCACAGTGACCCAATTAATGAAATTATATTGCATTTCCAGATGATAACCCAAGTTCTATTAAAGGGATCTTTGCTAAACTTGGGTGGAGGATTGCCCTTAGTGGTCCAAAGAACTTTATCAATTTTGTGGTCAAAATGTCAAAGGTCAAGATCATGGTGATCCAATTACGAAAATTATGTTAAGTTTCTAGACGATAACTCAAGTTCTACTTGAGGAATTCTCACCAGAGTTTAGTGGAAGGTCGCCGCCTATAGTCCAAAGAACTCTATTTTTTTTTTTTTTCAAACTACTTTAGCAATCTCTGAGTTATCATTCTTGTTTTGAAAATTTACCACAGGAATGCCGGCTTGATAACCGAGACAGTCATTCCAGTGATGAATTTTCAAAAATGCTCTTCTCTTGGTCTGGAAATGGGCACTCAATGAGCAAATATTTTTATTTTCCTGATCAAATTTGACAAACGGGTAACTTATAGATTATATTACATGTACCTCCACAAAAGGTGACAAATCTAGCCACTGTGCTAAATATGTTATTATTCCTATCATGGAAGTGATCTTTTTCTCTGCATAGTCAATGGAGGGATCCATTGCTAACTATGCCACACCCATTTCTAACTAAGCTCCACCTACTTTTATGCATGTTAGAATTAATTTGAAACTTTTAAACCTGAATTACCAGAAGCTAAATTTCAAAGTACCTATACAGGTAAGCTGTTTAATATTTTGAAACTAATTTGACTGTGTGGTGATGGGGACTGTTATTGTCTATGGCTGCTGGCAGCTACATTTCCCAGGCAAATTAATTTCAAAATATTTAAGAGAATATTCCTTAAAGAATTTGTCATTTCTGGTCTGTAAGGGTTAAAGATGAAAGTGAATCTTGAATCATATTTAACCCTTTCACTGACAAATCCTGGAGAAATATATTTTCTTTAATATAAAACTTATTCTGTTGAATTTTTTAAATTAATTTAATGGCTTCCAGTTAAATTAATTTCAAAATATTCAACAATTTGCCTGTATGGATGTCTTGAAAATAAGATAAGTGGAATTCAGTGGGGAAGCGGTAAAATTCTCTGAAAAAGATTTCTTAAATTTCTATTCATTTTCAAACTCAAATCTGCGTATGAACCTGCTTATAAAAGACTTGGCCATGTATTGAATTTGAGCCAGCTTTATGTGGCTTTTCAAATCAAACATCCACCCAGAAATGTTTCATAACAAGCTGACATCAGATCCGTATAAAACTGCGTTGTTTAGAAACAAGTGCATCATGTGCTACTTGAGAATTTCCCAACTTTGTCCATGATCGGGATAAAAGAACCCAGACCTGGAGCGGATCGAATTATGGAATTGTTAATATCTCAGAAGCTATTGGTCTGATTTGGCACACACCACACACTAGGATTCCACATCTGTGGGCGTGATCTGAACAAAATCGGAAAATCCGAAAAAGTCTGGATAATCCGGGGAAAAACCCAAAAACCTTTTACAATTTGACAAAAACGGGACAACAAGGGTCTGCAAACTGTGATTTGTCTTGTTAATTCCCATATTCTTGCTGAAAGATTCTGTGTATGAGAATAGGTCTATTAATATTAACTATCATTGATTAAACGTGATTCATAAACATTTACAAAGTGGGCGTGGCATAGCTAGAATGAATCCCTGTATTGACAGCTGTGGCAGGTTTATGTAACATACTCTGTTTCCTTGTTTCCTTTTGCATATAATGTATTCATGATATGAGATAAAAAGATACTCTTTATACAACTATTGTGAGAATTCTATTCACTGTTACATACAATCTGGTATGTACTGTGTATGATGTGGATAAATATGAATACAAATATACAGATATATATGTAATATGTTTACTTTTAACCTGTTAACACGCACGCCGGCCAAAAATGACCTGCTGTTGTCCTCAGAAATGCACATTTGCAGATCAAAAGAAGATAATTTTTGAAAATTTGCTACTGGAATGACTGGCTCGATAACCGAGCCAGTCATTCCAGTGGTAAATTTTCAAAAGTAATCGTTTGATCTGCAAATGGACAGTCTGTGAGGAAATTGAGGTTTTCGTGAACTATATTTGTGTGTTAAAGGATTACTTATCCCCCTGTGAAGTAGAGCTGTATTATATTAAGTTGTATGTTCATCTGTCCATCCATCTGTAATGGAGGGATCTGACATCATAATCACAATACATCAAATGTTAGCCGATGTAACAATCAAATAACGTAGGTGCACTATGAAGATGTCACAATCAAATAACGTAGGTCTGCTATGAAGATGTCACAATCAAATAACGTAGGTTTGCTATGAAGATGTCACAATCAAATAATGTAGGTGGCTATGAAGATGTCACAATCAAACAACTAAGGTCTGCTATGAAGATGTCACAATCAAATAACGTAGGTCTGCTATGAAGATGTCACAATCAAATAACGTAGGTCTGCTATGAAGATTTCTACTTCGAATAATACTTACCAGATGTACTATTATGATAATGTCTATTATCTAGTCTAGCTCAAAATAAACAATTAAAAACTCTGCACTCTCCTGGCCCCGCCCATACTGTGGCCGGGAATACCATAGCCGCAGGTACCGAGTCAATTCCCAATCACAGTTAGATTCGTCTATTTTGCGACTTGTGAAAGTCACGTTTTCTTAGCTCGTTAAAATTTTCAATTTTAAACGGAAATAAGCGTTGTTGGAGTGCGTTGTTGCTGGCATCATGGAGGACAAAGGGAAATCATCACAGGGGCAGGTTGTATCAATCTAGAATTTATACATTCGTGCCGTAATGGCTGAAATTTCCTTAAATTGGCACATTATTCTAAAATGGTAGCCATTGTTGGAGTCGCTCTGTACCCGTTAACTCTTTAGCTTTATCCGGGTACTCGTTTATTTTCTCTTGCGACTCGGTTCCTTCAAAGATGGATCCGCCCTTAGCCAACATTGCGGCGCCCATAATTTATGTTTCGCTTAGGCTTGGCGTGTCTATGCACTCTACTTTATGCCAGTTTTTAGCTCTCGCTTCATTGTCGAGGGTGTTTGTAGCGATCGGCATTTATTTCTTGGCTGTATTAACATTAGTTAACTTCCAAGTTGTGTTTATTAATTTTCACTCAAAAAAGTTTCAAATGTTTCCTGTCTAAAGACTTGATTATCATTAATTTAAGAGAAAGTTAATGTTTCTAAATAATTCTATCTTACTATCAAGTCAATTGTGCGTATTGCTCGTCATCGTTTGTCATGTGCAGCGTTTTAATTCTTTGTGTTCGCAGAAAGCCAAGAACCAGGACACGTGTCACAAATGCAACAGGTTCATGAAGCGCAAGTACTCGGGCCATCATTGTGTGGCTTGCGCTAAGTGCAAGATTGGAAGTCCCTGTAATGTGTGCGCCAAGTGGTCGTCGGAAATGGTGGCGGAATTCGATCATGACCGTCGTGCGCGTTTGCAGAGGATCGCGAGGGACAAGGCGGCCAAGCTGGATCAGGCGTCGATGAGAGGACTGGAAGGTCGTCTGAATGAACGCATGGATTCAGCACTGGGCGTATGGGCGGCCCAGTTCAAGGCAATGTTTGAGTCATTGCAGTCCACGATGCAGGCTGGTGCAGGGTAACCTTTAGGTGGCCCGGCTAGTTCTGCGGAGGGACAAGCACCTGTCCCTTCTCTGACCTTGGCTCAAGAGCCGACGGCGGAGGAGGAAGATCTTATGGAAGATTCCGGCATGCCGGATATTTCGCTATGCCTAGTACATCCCAGGGATCTCCCTCGGGTTTTGTACGGGTTTGCCAAGCGGGTGGTGATGTCGATGTTCCATCGGGCATTTTCCATCCGGATTTCATGCAACCCGCGTTGTCGGTGGAGCCGCGTTTTGCGGTTCCTAGCGGCATCCCGGCGCCGTTAGGTGCAGCTCCTCTCGGAATGCCGACACGTACCATAGTGAAAGCGGCTGTGGTCCCGCCTCCCGTGTTGGAGCCAATGGACTGCGGTGAATCCGTGTCCGGCGATTCGTTGGACACTGGTGCCGCTAGTAGTCGGGCTATGGACGCGCCTCATGTTGGCAGAAGTGCGGCCCATAGCTCTCAGCATGGATCGTCGGTGGCCTACTCATCCAAGGGTGAGAAGGAGGATGAAAACGGTAGTCCATTGATGGACGAATCCGCTTTCTGCACCGAAGCTGAATGGGTGCAGGTCCTTGGCTGGATGTGTGACCGTCTCGGGTTGGCATCTGATCTAGGATCTCAGCGTGATCCGGCAATGGAACGGATGTCAGAGCGAGCGGCTAGCGCTCTGTCAAGTGGCTCTTCGGCCATGCCGACACTCCTTTGGACACGCAGACTTCCGACATGTTGGGGGTTGCGGCATATCGTCTGGTTCAGCCAGAGTATGCATTACCCAAAGCCCCGAAGGCGGTTCCGGACCGTCATATTCCATGAAGCCGCGGGGCGGCCGTGGAGGCCGGTCCTGACGGATTTCCGGCGGAATCAGTTCCGGTGATGTCAGGAACGAAGGGAGTCGAGAATCTTCACCCAAGCGATTTAGCGTCTTATCGTGCAAACTTGACCGCCAGCTGTGTGCAGATTCCTACCGTCGGAGGCAGACTTCAACTGTTCTCAAGCCAATGGGAACAGGTCGTGCGAGATTGTTTAGTCTGTCAGTGGTTAAGAAACGGCTACGAACCGGACTGGCTCATACGTCAATCGTTAGTTCAGTTCCAAGGGAATCCGATCGTCGTCTAGATGCCATTTGCTCAGAAATAGAATCTCTATCAGAAGAACGCGATTCATCTAGTCCGCAATCAGTCATCCCTAGGCTTCTATTCGATGATGTTTCTCATTCCGAAACGTACCGGAGGATGGAGACCAATTCTCAATCTCAAACCGTTGAACAAATTTATTCTTTCTCCAAAATTTCAGATGGAGACTGTAGCAGCGGTGATGACAGGGCTGAGAATAGATCTGAAGGATACTTATTTTCATATTCCAATGTCAATTCCTTTTCAGAAATACGTTCGCTTTGCATTCCAAGACAATGTTTGGGAATTCAATGCGCTTCCATTCGGCCTGACCACAGCACCAAGGGTCTTCACCAAAGTGGTTCTCGCCATGACTTCTTATGTTCGCAGGAGGAACATAGCTGTTCATACTTACATAGACGACTGGCTGCTAAAAGCGGGGAATCCAGTCACTCTGCGCAACAATCTACAGGTTCCTAGCCTTACTAAAGGATCTAGGATGGATTGTGAATCTAGAGAAATCAGAATTGACTCCATCCCAGGAGTTTGTTTATCTGGGAATATTTTTCAATCTCGGGGACGGCGTAGCTTTTCCGGCGGAGAGCAGAGTCAAGAGCTTGATTGCAGTTCTGGAGTCAGTTTCTCTCGGAGCCTATCTGACGGCGCGCCAATTTCTCAAGAATACTGGGTTTACTAGTATCTCTGGAGAAAGTGGTTCCTTATGCGGCACTCAGGCGCAGACCGATTCAGATGTATTTAATGTCATTCTGCTCTCAGAGAACGGATCCGTTATCTCTGAGGATACCAGTAAAAGAACCATTGATATTCCATCTTCAGTGGTGGTTATCAGAACAGAATCTCCTGCAAGGTGTTCCTCTACAACCTCCTCAACCACAGATGTCCATCTTCACAGATGCATCGACAACGGGTTGGGGAGTGGTATTGGATGATCAGTCAGTGTCAGGGGAATGGGATCGGATCAATGTCCAGAAACATATCAATGTTCTCGAATTATTAGCAGTGACATTAGCAGTTCGAAAGTTTGAGAGTTTAATCCGAGACAAAATTGTCCTAGTGAGGATAGACAACTCAACAGTGGTGTCTTATTTAAACCGCCAAGGCGGGACGAGATCACCGGAGTTGTGCATGATGATTTGGAACCTTCTGCTGTGGTGCCAAGAGAGGAATGTTATTCTTCGGGCAGCACACATTCCAGGAAGACTGAACATCTTAGCGGATGCTCTTAGTCAAAGGAGGGTTTGTCATCCGACGGAATGGCAGCTCAACCAATCGGTAGCGGAGGTTCTATTCAAACATTGGGGCAAGCCAAATGTGGACCTGTTTGTGATGAAACAAAACGCAAAGATGGTCACATACGTGTCACCGATCCCGGACCCGCTTGCTCTAGCGGTAGACGCACTGGTGATAAGTTGGAAGGGAATGTACGCATATGCGTATCCTCCAACGATTCTCATCCCAAAAGTTCTGGCAAAGATAAAAGACGGTATGTGCCAAGTGCTACTGATCGCCCCTTATTGGCCAGGCCGATCATGGTTTACGGATCTGCTGGACCTTCTGGTCTGCAATCCAATCCCTCTTCCAAACAGAAGAGATCTAATCTCTCAGAACAGGGGTCTGTACTTCCACGACAGACCAGAAATGTTCAAATTGACTGCATGGATGTTATCAAGCAGCGTGCAATTAAGGGTGGCTTTTCTGAGCAAGCAGCGAAGTTTGTCGCTTCAGCCAGAAGAGGTTCAACCACTAAAACATATAATTATAGAATCAACAAATTTGCAGAGTGGTGTAAGGGAAGAGATATTGATCCCTTTTCTGCATCTGTTCAACACGTAGCAGATTTTATCTGTCATTTATACAAAGTTGACAAACTTGTACCTTCAACCCTAGCAGCATATAAGTCTGCATTAGCTTCGGTCATTCCCAGTCTGGCCATTGAAGGAGTGGAAAATGACACTTTAAATGAAGTTATTAAAGGAATGAGCAATCTGCGACCTAGACAGCCAATTCCTATCCCAGCATGGAATCTATCTCTTGTTCTACAGGTTTTAGGGCATGCTCCCTTTGAACCGATTAGATCTATAGACATTAAACTGTTAACTATTAAATCAGTTTTCTTGGTTGCAGCAGCGTCGGCGAGAAGGAGAAGCGAAATTCATGCGCTTTCTGCCGACAAGACCGTTTTGTCGTCACGGGTGAAGGTTTAAGACTACTTCCACGTCTTTGTTTCCTGGCAAAGAATCAGTCACTTAAATATCCAGGACAGCCGATCAATTTGCCAAGTTTAACTAGACATGACCCAAACTCTTCTGCTTGGTGTCCTGTCAGATGTCTGAAAATGTATAAGAAACGTACTGAGGAGTGGAGAGATGACTCGAAATCTCTGTGGTTATGTCTCAAAGCTCCACATTTGCGCGCCTCAAAAGATACCATTTCTCGTTGGATAGTCGATGCTATTCAGATGTCGCACAGAATCACTACAGGAAAGCAGATTGATCGTGCGAATGCCCATCAGGTCCGAGCACTAGCAGCATCATCGGCCCTTTATAACGGTGTCTCATTAGAGGAGGTGATGTCTGTAGCACAATGGCATGCCAAGTCGTCATTCACTGATTTCTACCTTCGCGACATCTCCAGCGCACGTAATCCGGTAGCCGTCGCCAATTTATCGAATCTGAACTAAGCCACATCCGACCACTATTTCGCACACATCACAAGTTCTTCCACTTGCACTGAACAATGGCTATGCACATGACCTGAGAACGACCGTGGATGGGCCGAGCTGTGATGAGCAAGAAAAGACTAAGCACTCAAAATGGTGAGTGTTTACATTAATTAAGTGACTATAAATAATTTACTTGCAGTCGAAATACCAGACTGCTTAGGTAAATAGTCTGGTATAAGAGTATACTTATCCTCTCAAACAGACATTAGACTCATTCCAATTTGAAAACTTAATCGATATACTGATATTTTTTCAAAATTAGAAGTTGTAGTAGCTTCTTTGCACTCTACTGGACTGCCCTAGCTGAGACTTGGGGCTGACACGGGTCTGGTGGGTGTTGCATCCCCAGTGACAGCCCTCTGGATTTTGTGCGGACAAAAGAGGGGGGAGCGCGGTCTAGACCATGGAAGTTTAGCACTCTATGAGTCAGATGGCAGAACCCAAGCGTATGCCAGGGTTCTAGTCTCTTCACAACCTTCTCTGTTGGATGGTAGATGAGTGCTGGTTCGAGCCTCACCTCCTCCCACCGGTATTTCCTGGCTGTTGAAATCATCAGAGTTTATCATAATAGTACATCTGGTAAGTATTATTCGAAGTAGAATCAAAAAAGCATCCGCTTTTGTTTCTACGAGAATTCTTAATACTTAACAGATGTACTATGGCCCTACCTCAGCCGCCCCGCTGAGGTGAGGCTGAGCTGCTTTCGCTGTTTGTCAAGGCAAATATAAGACGAATCTGACTGTGATTGGGAATTGACTCGGTACCTGCGGCTATGGTATTCCCGGACACAGTATGGGCAGGACCAGGAGAGTGCGGAGTTTTTAATTGTTTTTTTTTAACTAGACTAGATAATAGACATTATCATAATAGTACATCTGGTAAGTATTAAGAATTCTCGTAGAAACAAAAGCGGATGCTTTTTTGAGTCGCAATCAAATAACATAGGTCTGCTATGAAGATGTCACAATCAAATAACGTAGGTCTGCTATGAAGAGGTCACAATCAAATAACGTAGGTATGCTATGAAGGGAGAAAACATGCGATGGTAGCCGCTTGAATTGTATGTCTTTGGTGAATTTACAATTTAATAAACGTTCTGTTGAATATTTTGAAGCAAATTTGACAGGGAGGTTATGGCGGCAGCAACAGATGCCAGTCAAACATGTTACCTCAAAATTGAGATTCTGGGAATTCAGTGTTGAAAGTGTTGTAATTGATTCAAAGACACTTGGAGTAGCCTAGCTAGAAATGGATGGGGCATAGATAGAAATGAATGGGCATAGATAGAAATGGGAGGAGCATAGATAGAAATGGATGGAGCATAGATAGAAATGTACGTGACATAGATAGAAATGGATGGGGCATAGATAGAAATGGATGGGGCATAGATAGAAATGGATGGGACTTAGAAATGGATGGGGCATAGATAGAAATGGATGGGGCATAGATAGAAATGGATGGGGCATAGATAGAAATGGATGGGACATAGATAGAAATGGACCAGATATAGATAGAAATGGATGTGACATAGATAGAAATGGATGGGGCATAGATAGAAATGGACCGGATATAGATAGAAATGGATGTGACATAGATAGAAATGGATGTGACATAGATAGAAATGGATGTGACATAGATAGAAATGGATGGGGCATAGATAGAAATGGATGGGGCATAGATAGAAATGGACCGGATATAGATAGAAATGGATGTGACATAGATAGAAATGGATGTGACATAGATAGAAATGGATGTGACATAGATAGAAATGGATGGGGCATAGATAGAAATGGATGGGGCATAGATAGAAATGGATGGGACTTAGAAATGGATGGGGCATAGATAGAAATGGATGGGGCATAGATAGAAATGGATGGGGCATAGATAGAAATGGATGGGACATAGATAGAAATGGACCAGATATAGATAGAAATGGATGTGACATAGATAGAAATGGATGGGGCATAGATAGAAATGGACCGGATATAGATAGAAATGGATGTGACATAGATAGAAATGGATGGGACATAGATAGAAATGGACCGGATATAGATAGAAATGGATGTGACATAGATAGAAATGGATGTGACATAGATAGAAATGGATGTGACATAGATAGAAATGGATGGGGCATAGATAGAAATGGATGGGGCATAGATAGAAATGGACCGGATATAGATAGAAATGGATGTGACATAGATAGAAATGGATGTGACATAGATAGAAATGGATGGGGCATAGATAGAAATGGACCGGATATAGATAGAAATGGATGTGACATAGATAGAAATGGATGTGACATAGATAGAAATGGATGTGACATAGATAGAAATGGATGGGGCATAGATAGAAATGGATGGGGCATAGATAGAAATGGATGGGGCATAGATAGAAATGGACCAGATATAGATAGAAATGGATGTGACATAGATAGAAATGGATGGGGCATAGATAGAAATGGACCGGATATAGATAGAAATGGATGTGACATAGATAGAAATGGATGTGACATAGATAGAAATGGATGTGACATAGATAGAAATGGATGGGGCATAGATAGAAATGAATGGGGCATAGATAGAAATGGATGTGACATAGATAGAAATGGATGGGGCATAGATAGAAATGAATGGGGCATAGATAGAAATGGATGGGCATAGATAGAAATGTGTGAGACATAGAAATGGATGGGACATAGATAGAAATGGATGGGACATAGATAGAAATGGATGGGACATAGATAGAAATGGATGGGACATAGATAGAAATGGATGGGACATAGATAGAAATGGATGGGACATAGATAGAAATGGACGAATCATAGATAGAAATGGATGGGACATAGATAGAAATGGACGGGACATAGAGAGAAATGGACGAATCATAGATAGAAATGGATGGGACATAGATAGAAATGGATGTGACATAGATAGAAATGGATGGGACATAGATAGAAATGGATGGGACATAGATAGAAATGGATGGGACATAGATAGAGATTGATGGGGCATAGATAGAAATGGATGGGATGGAAATAGAAATGGCTTCCTCTATTGTATCTAGGATGTTATCACAATGCTTTCCTTACATAATGTTGTCAAGCTTCGTGTATGGATGCATATTAGGCTAACAATATGTTGTTTATCAAAAATAAGTCAGTATGTCATACTTTTCACTATTCATATTAGAGAAATCTTTGGAATTCCCATGTTTTCAAACTTTTCGCTGAATTGGTTTGTTAGTAACCGCTCTGCAAATCCTTACAGAATCCATAATGGTAGATTTATGACACATGTTCAAGATAACATCTACTCTGGAACAGGAATGTCTGAAGAAGAACTCGGACATAGGTATGATAAGTATCACCTTTCCCATGTGTGCCACATCAACGTTCACATTTTAGCAATGACCCTTCCAGTTTATCCATCAATCATATGATGTCATAATCAACTATGAGATGTGTAGGATGATGTCATAATCATTGACCTAGCTAATTTCACGCTTACTTGATGACGGATTAAACATAGGCAGCAACAGCACCCGATAAATTTAATTTCAAAATATTCAACAGCTTATCTGAGTGGATAGTTTTCTGGAAATTGAGATTCAGAGACTCCAGAGATCGACGATCCCAACACTCAAAGTGTGGGTGGATATTAGGTAGAGATGGACGGGGCGTGGCTAAAACTGGATTCCTCCATTCACTTTGGCTTATGTTTCAGGATTAGTTAAGCGTATCCGGAACATAAGTTAGATACTGGGTTACCTAGATACTGTTAATAATCAGTATGATAACAGTGAGGTCACAATATCGAGCTCACTCTCACCTTGGAACTAACCTCGGTGCAAAACTCTGTTTTTCAATGTTAAGATTTTACGCTTTCAGTTGATTGCGCCAGAGCATGTACCTCTGATAATACATGTCTACGTTTGCTGCTGGGAGAAATTCTAATTCCTGTTGAAGAATTCTAATGACCAGCGTGCTGAAGAATATTATAGAAAACTTAATGGTTCAGAAGGATTTAGCTTCCTTCTTACAAACTCTAAGTTTCTTAACCTGTAACGCTCTGATGTCAATAGTCTATCTTTTACTCTGTCAATAGCAAAGAAACTGGTGTACATTTTTAAACAATTTTGGTGGAAGATGTTGCTGTCTACGACAACACCATCTTCCACCAAATTTGTTCAAAAATGAACACCAGTTCATGTTAATTTAAATTGAAAATTTAAAATTTTGACACCAGAGTGGTAAGGGTTAATTAAGAACTGGCGACTTAACAAAACAAGAGTTAAACTAACTGTACAAATACTAAGCTCCACCCACACCTCGATCGTGCTGAGATCAATCGATCCCTGAACTCCCTGACTGTCAATTTCCAGAAAACTATACGGGTAAGCTGTTGAATATTGTGAAACTAATTTGACTGTGTGATGGCAGCAACACCACCCAGTCAAATTAGTTTCAAAATATTCAACAGAATGATTATTAAATAGCAAAGACATAGAATTCGTACAACGCGTCAGACGATTAAGCGTTTAACACGGACTAAATCTAGTCATTCATGCTGTAATTGATTATGACATCATGCTACACTTCATGTAGTTGATTCTGACATAATATGATGGATGGATAACCTGGAAAGGTCCTTTACTGAGTAGTGTATACACTACTTATGTAGTCAGAATACCTGATTTGTAACCACTGGATGTTAACTCACAATGACTATGCAGATTGTATAATACCAAAAGTTCATATCCTTAAAATACATCTATAATTCTCATAAGTAGACCTGTAATTCTGATAAATAGCATCCCCTCAGATGATTGACACTAGGTGACCTAGTCTGATCCTGAGCAAATTCCGAAGCAAAGCTATTACACGCTACATTTCCTATATATACAAACATTAATTATAGTTGTGCTGAATATGACAAGGATGACAGTAATTTTGTTCAACATTTCAGCAACCTTGGTTGCGGCAAATACTCGAACTGAAACCAAATTCTGCAATAAATCAAATTCTACTGAAATTTTAGATTTTAACTGAATCGGGTGCCAGCATGACATGAGTCGATATTAATGTCAGAGGTCAAATGTCAAGGTAGTTATAAATTTGGTAACTTATCCTAGTCCACACCCGAGCTCTGGGTAGCTGATCCTGAGTTTGCAAGTTGTCCCTGACTCAAGAATTAAGCTGGTCACTTATGTGGCATCACCAATGGACCTTTGTTTTTTAGCTATGCACTGCCCATCTAGCTACGCTCCACCCACACCTCGCTCGTGCTGGGATCGATTGATCTCTGAATTCTCTAACTATCAATTTCCTGAAAACTATACAGGTAAGCTGTTGAATATTTTGAAACTAATTTGACTGGGTGCTGTTGCTGATTATGGCAGCAACAGCCCGGTCATATTAGTTTCAAATTATTCAACAGCATGTTTATTAAATAGCAAAGACATACAATTCATACAACATGTCAGACTATTAAGTGTTTGAGACGGGCTAAATCGAGTCATTCATGCTGTAATTGATTATGATGTCATCTTACATGTCACATAGCTGATTATGACATCATATGATGGATGGATAAACTGGAAGGTCCATTGTTCTGCGATGTAACGCATGAAGATGGAACTAATAACAATTCATGGCTATGAACATTCTGCATATCTATTCCACGGCACTTATGCACTCAAATTGATCTGTTGTATGACAGAGTCATTGATCAGAGTCAATGAATCCATATGGTGGCATTGAAATATCCCTGGCTATGTGTAAGGCGCCACTATTTATGTAAATGTCTTGACAAGCAACATGATTAGCCCATTACAATTATTTGCCTAGAATAATGGTGTTGATGCAGAGCTATTACAATAGATTATTCTAGGTTCACTCTGCTTGATATTTTCATGATATATATATATATATATGAGAAGTGTCCACTGAGAAGATCAATAAATAGAATGGCATAGGTCAACTATTAGTGGTATAGCATGGCCATACATGCACACTATGTGGTGATTGTGGTCTAATGAGGGAGCTTTGGCCCGGTGTTTATCTCCGATGTTTAGCTCGCCTTTGCAAAGTAAAGAGCGCCTGTGATTCGCCGACGGTCCTATGCCAGTTGGTTAGGTTTTGTTTAGCCTCACTATGGCTAAACTAACAGGCCTCTTGGTAATGTTGGCGTCAGTGTCCGCTCTGGTTAAGATTTTTTAGATGGCATTTTCATCATTATGGGGTTATCCGATTTAAATAAAACGTCACGGATTTGTGTTATACATTTAGGACTAGTCTGCATCAAAATTACATTGATTTTTTTAAAGATTTTTGCGTGTTTGTACTTAGAATATTTTCTGTGTCCAGGTTAAGGGGTTTGCTGTGGTTAAGCTTTTTTCAAACAACATTTACATCAACAAGGGGTTATCCAATTTGAAGAAAACTTCACAGATGTGTTTTATACGATGTTTAGGATTTGTCCACATAAAAAAGAAATACATTTTCAAAATTTTGTCATACTTTTACAGCGCTTGACCTTTGATTATTTTATGTCTGATTTGCATCCAGGTTATATGTATTATGCTGTGGTTAAGCTTTTATTCAAATTACAATTACATCAACAAGGGGTTATCCGATTTGAAGAAAATTTCACAGATGTGTTTTATACGATGTTTAGGATTTGTCCACATAAAAAAGGTTACGGTTCAGGTTAAGGATTATTGCTACAATATTTAGTGTTTGGACTTTGATTATTTTAGGGCTGATTTGCATCCAGCTTACATGTATTATGCTGTGGTTAAGGTTTTTTCAAACGACATTTACATCAACAGGAGGTTATCCGATTTAAATAAAACTTCACAGATTTGTTCTGTCCTATGATTTGGACTAGTCCATTTCAAAATGAAACAGATTTTCACATTTTTAACATAGTAGTTGATTCACCATTGTCTGTGTAGGTAACTCACCATTGGCTGTGTAGTTGACCCACCATTGGCTGTGTAGTTAACTCACCATCATTGACTCACTATTGGCTGTGTAGTTGACTCCCTATTGGCTGTGTAGTTGACTCAGCACTGGCTGTGTACATGACTCACCATTCGCTGCATTGTTGACTCACCATCGGCTGTGTACATAACTCACCATCATTGACTCCCCATTGGCTGTGTAGTTGACTTCCCATTGGCTGTGTACTTGACTCACCATTGGCTATGTAGTTGACTCACCATTGGCTGTGTAGTTCACTCACCATTGGCTGCGTAGTTGACTCACCATCGGCTGTGTACATGACTCACCATTGGCTGTGTACATGGCTCACCATTGGCTGTGTACATGACTCACCATTGGCTGTGTAGTTGACTCACCAGCGGCTTTCTAGTTGACTCATCATTTCATGTGTACACGACTCACCATTGGCTGTGTAGTTGACTCACCATTGGCTGTGTACATGGCTCGCCATCGGCTGTGTAGTTGACTCACCGTTGACTGTGTACATGACTCACCATTGGCTGTGTAGTTGACTCACCACCGGCTGTGTACATGACTCATCATTGGCTGTGTAATTGACTCACCATCGGTTGTGTACAGGATTCACCATCGTTGACTCACCATTGGCTGTGTAGTTGACTCACAATTGGCTGTGTAGTTGACTCACCATTGGCTGTGTAGTTGACACCATTGGCTGTGTAGTTGATTCACCATCGGCTGTGTACATGACCCCATTGGCTGTGTACATAACACAATTGGCTGTGTAGTTTACTCACCATTGGCTGTGTAGTTGACTCACCATGGCTGTGTAGTTGACTCACCATTGGCTTGGTAGTTGACCCACCATTGGCTGTGTAGTTGACTCAACATTGGCTGTGTAGTTGACTCACCGTTGGCTGTGTAATTGACTCACCATTGGCTGTGTAGTTGACTCACCATCGGCTGTGTACATGACTCATCATTGACTATATAGTTGGCCATCGCTATGTTGTCCTCTCTACCCATAGTACTAGAGTAAACCGAGATTTATTTTGGGAAGATGTAAAAAAGCGTGTTTAGTGTGTGTCACTTCACCGTTTGAGTTGATTTCTCTAAGTGTCCAATGTCTAATATCTGGTGATGTCGTGGTGAGTGTAATTTTATAAAACTATTTGCTACAACACCTCACTTTTTCTATACCCCGCCAATAATTGAGGAGGTTTTATGTGATGGAGCCGTGTGGGTGGCGAGCGGGCAGCAGAGTGGTTTCCGCATTTCTATTCCCAGACCTGTGATGTGTCTGTGTGCGTGAGTGCGTGTGTGAGCGCGCGCGCGCGTTGTTAAAGAACATCTGTGATTCATCAACCGCCCAATGGCGGCGGTGGCGACCTTCTATCTTTGTTAGCTTTTGTGTTTAGCCTCACTATTGGCTGAGATAACAGGTCTTTTGTAAGTATGATTCATATATAGCTTTACTACTGCCTCCCTATCAATAATGGGCGTGTGTGCGTGCGTGTGTAAATGAGAGCAGGGACTCTATGTATCCATTCTCTAGAGGGTGTCGTCTGCTGGATCAGTCAAAGGCACACATTCACACCAAAATATTTGAAAATAAAATTGTTAAAATTGTATACATTTATAGGCTTAGTTTGTTTACCTCAGTGTGATGAAATGCACGAAATCTTAAGATTGGTAATTTCATCCCGTAGGTTTATAAATGAAAAAGTATTTAATTGTGAATTTGAATTAGGGATACAATTCGCTAATTTAATTTCATAACAATTATCTTACCGGTAACTTATATAGAATGAAATCATCGTATGTTCAGATTTAGTTATTTTCATTACATTGAGGTACATAAGTTAAGTCTCCAAAAGCATATAATTTAAAGAGTTATTGATGTGAATGTGGAACCTTTAATCCTATTGCCTTGATCGTCACAGACGTTCAAGAAGCTATTTTTCAATTATTTATTTCCTGAGTTTTTCCCCCAGTAGACTGGCAGACTGTCGATTTCATAGTTGGTTTTAACTTGGGAACACTTGGTCCCGTTCATTGAAGGATATAGTCTGTTATTTTTCTAGAACAGATTCACAAACCATGGACACATCCACTTCCCTACGAGATTCGCCCTTTTGCAGATCGTGATGTGGACGCAGGAACACCAGACCTCTGGTGTACAAGTTTCCAATGCTATCATAGGACCACGGGTGTCACATACTGTGTATATGGCTGACAGACCATACTGAGATAACTGCAGAACCAGAGTTGATTATGTGTCCACAACGTGTCAAGGCATCTTTAGCCTAACCGATATCACACAGAGACCGCAAGTTTATTCAGCTATGTTCTATTTAGGTAACTATGTGAAATTATGGAAAAAGATTTCTCAATATGATCAGTGATGTATTTCTTCAATGAATAGCATTTTTGTTACTATTACGAATCACTTGGCCTACGCAGCCAATGGTGATCACTTCCCCTGTTATCATTTATTAAACGTCAAAAATAGTACAAATCATTCTAAAAAACAAAAATACAGTTAAATTTTTTTTTAAACCCAGCATAACCAATATTTACTAGAATCTAATCTTTGAAAGTCAGTTATGCGAAGATGCCTACAACGTCTCCCACACTAGGCCTATAGGCACATCTATCTACGCTCATTTCCACTAAAAATAATTCATTTGAAGCTCAATTAAACCATGGCTAACAAAAGGATTGATAGCTGCCTGTCAGAAAAAGAATAAGCTCTATCTAACCTTTATCAAACATTCAACAAATTATAATGAAATGCAATTTAAGAAATAAAGAAACCGACTAAATCATGAATTAGGACATCAAAAGTGTTACCTGATATTGCAATAAATTTGATAAACAGAAAAACAACATAAAAGAAACGTGGAAATAAATGGACCTTTCCGGTTTTAGTTATGCCCCGCCCATCTCTAGCTAAGCTCCACCCACACCTCGCTTGTGTTGGAATCGATCGAACTCTGCCTATTTCCAAAAAAATACGCAGGTAAGCTGTTGAATATTTTGAAACTAATTTGTCTGGTTGCTGCCTAAGGCAGCAACAGCGCCCAGTCAAATTAGTTTCAAAATATTCAACAGCATGCTTATTAAATAGCAAAGAATTACAAAGACATACAATTCATACAACGTGTCGGACCATTTGAGATTTGGTGAGGGTCTATATGGAACCCTTTGTGGCGTAATGACTATGACGTCATCATAAACGCGCTGAGCTAATTATGACGTCATACGAGATCTGATAATGGATGGATAAGGTGAATTACGTCATTATTAAATAAGCACAGCAATAAGGCGGAGACATCATGACATTATTCATAACGGCTATAAATGACAAGCAGGATATAGCGAACCGCTTCAATAGATATTTTAAGGGCCTCCCTTGCCACGAAGGATTCAAACTTACTCGGGAATAGGCCTACATATGCACGCTTACCTGACAACCGACTACCAATAGTCCATTTTCATAAACTCAACTGATAATAAAGAAGTTTTCAAAATTTTAATGCAAATTAATACAATTAAAGGTGCATGTATTGACGTCATATGAAAAATCTTCAAACACTGTCTCGGGGAACTTCTACCTCCATTAACCTAACCATACTGATGTTAACATTCTATCTTTGTACTCCGCCAGCAGCAAAGAAACTGGTGTAACATCTTTAAACAAGTTTCGTGGACGATGTTGCTACGACATACAGCACCAGCCTCCATCAAATTTGTTTTAAAATGAACACCAGTTCATCTTTTAATTTAATTTGAAAATGAAAAATTTTTACATCAGAGTGGTAAGAGTTAAGCCATATCTGTAACACGGGTAATTTTATCTTCCATACTGAAATATACAGAATGCAAAGCAAAAGATCAATCTGACTTTTCTAACTATAGGCCCGTCTCAGTATTCCATCTTTTTCGGAACTCCTGGAAAGATTACTTAACAATTGGTTTGTTAAATAGTTACATAGGAACGCAATAATTTATCTAAGTCACAGTGGTCGTGTAGACAACAACATTCAACTACGCTCGCCATTGGGTCTATGATGGAAAAATATTAGAGTACCTGGAAAAACATATATTCAGTGTATTCGTGGATATTTTCAAAACTTTTGATACCATTGATTACAAGAGCGTAGCACAAATTTTATTCTGTTGTGAAATAAGGGGGATTGTATTAGATAGGCTTCAAAGTTATCAGGGGTGGATTTCATAAAGCTTAGAAATTTGCTTAAGCAAAAGAAATTTGCTCAGAATCAGCCTTAGCGGATTTCACAAAACATTTGCTTAGGATTATTCAAAGAAAATTGCTGAGAATTCCTAGAAATTTGCTAATTTTTCTAAGCCAACTATTAGATGGCTTAGAAAAGTTAGCAAATTTCTTAGCCATAAATTAAACCACAACTTCATCAATAAACATGTAAAGTGAAGTGTTTTATTAATGAAAATGGTCTTTAAAGACATAAATAGCCACTTAGATTAGACAAACGAAGACTAAAGCTGTCACTTTTACTGGACTATGTGAGACTGTTACAGCTATATGAATGTTCTTTATAAGTTATGTGTTGCGAGTTGAAACTAAATACCTACTGGTGGGTGATATCTATTGCACGTCACGCTATAGTTAACCCGTAATACAGTACGGCTAAGAAATAAGCTATCTTGCTTTCCAAAAATGAGAAACATGTTAGTTAGCACTGAATAAACGAAATCAAGGATTTCTTTTTTCACGAGAGAGTTGATACTTACCTCCCTAATACTTTTGATATTGCTAAATATTGGCTTTCACTCAATAAACACTCAGATTAAAACAGTTAGGTGCCCCTACTGGGCAGGGAGTCAGAGCGTAGTCTGGCGGATGCCAGCCCCACCACCGCGCATGCGCAGACTAGCACTTCCTCTGACTAATTTATTGGCTGATACACATGCAACTATAAAGAGCCTGAAGACCGAGCCTCTGTGGGGTGGAGAGGCCGGGTCCGTATCTAGGGAGGTAAGTATCAACTCTCTCGTGAAAAAAGAAATCCTTGATTTCGTTTATTTCACATCAAGAGTATACTTACCTCCCTAATACTTTTGATATTGCCAGAATTCGACAGTGAATTCGGCGGGAGGGAGGCGAGGTCAAAAGACCAGCTCATCCCTATACGCTTTTTGCGTTTAAGGCACTTAAACTTCTGAAACTGTATGAAAAACAGTCAGGATTTGACTAACCATCGGATAACACCCCCGATGTATGAGAGATGACCGAATGTCATATGCGCTCCCCCCCCCCCCCTCCTTCCTAGGAGGAAGAGTCGAATGACCTCAATGTCCTATACGCTCTCTACGTACAAGTGCCATGTACTACAGGACAGAGACGAAAAAACTCCATTTTCGTATACTCTCAACAATGAACCACATAAATACACCAAACCATCATCATATAAATAACGGGTAACGTGACAAGACAATCAACAATGGACAACACATACACAAGACTGACCTTGTTGAAATGGCTGCTGACATCCTCTTCCCATTGGTGAAGATCGATGCAGTCCCAAATTAGTGGTTGTTTCCATAAATTAATTGTGAAATATATAAGCAATGAGGAAACCCCATCAAAAATATATATGCCTAGTTATTTTTTCAAAATCGACAAGGCGAGAGGATTAGAGGTGTCACGGAGATAATGGTCTGTAAAACTTGACTCACAGTGCCACTGAGCCACCGACATAATATCATCCACAGGGACCCCATTAAATAGGGCAGTGGATGTCACTACGCCGCGGACACTGTGAGCCTTGGCCACGTCAACCTGCTTCCCGGTGGCGGATTTATGGCAAAACTGAATGCATTCTACAATCCACCTGGAAATGGTGTCCTTAGAAGCCCTGCCATGGGGTTCAATATATGACAACCATAACGCTGACTGATCGGTGCGCCACTCCGCCGTACGTTGCTTGTACCGGCAAAGCGCCCGGACAGGACACCATGCTTTAGAATTAGGATCATATCTAGTTAAAGCAGGCAAAATAATAGGTTGACCTGGATATTTCAACGACTGATTTTTAGCCAAGAAATTAATCCTAGGTAGCAGCTTAAGGCCTTCCCCTGAAACCACAAGACGGTCATCCTCGGCTGATAAGGCATGAATCTCACTCCTACGCCTAGCCGAGGCCGCAGCAATTAAAAACACAGTCTTCAGTGTTAATAGTTTCATAGAAATGGAACTAAGTGGTTCAAAAGGCTTATCACCTAGTACTTGAAGCACTAGCGATAAACTCCAAGACGGAATCACCGGTGGATTCCTTGGTCTTAGATTGCCCATGCCTTTAATTAATACATTTAATGTATTTACTTCATCACTTCCCCTCTTAGCCAAGCAAGGAATAACAGACATTAATGCTGACTTATAACCAGCAATAGAGTTAGGCTTGAGGCTATAGGCATCATAGAGGTGACAGAGGAAATCAGCTACTACTTGAATAGATGAATCCATCGGATCAATACATCTTTTTGAGCACCATTCTGCAAATCTGTTGATTTTATAATTATATCCTCTGGAGGTTGACCCCCTCCTGGCTTTGGCCATAAACATGGCTGCTTGCTCAGAAAAGCCCTCCTTAATTCTAGATTCCTTGACAACATCCACGCAGTCAATCTGAACATTGACGGATTGTTGTGAAGGGCCTTGCCCTGGAAGATAATATCGTCCATCAGAGGCAGAGGAACCGGATTGCAGACCAGAAGGTCCAGCAGATCCGTATACCATGATCGGCTTGGCCAATCCGGGGCGATCAGAAGCACTTGGCATTCCTCTTGTCTGATTTTCTGAAGAATTTTTGGAATCAGGATTGCTGGAGGGAATGCGTATGCATACATTCTCCCCCAGCTGATAGCTAACGCATCTGTTGCGAAAGCGCTTGGATCCGGAATCGGAGAGACGTACGTCGTCATCTTCGCATTCTTCTTCGTTGCGAACAAATCGATGTTGGGTTTCCCCCAATGGTCGAACAGACGATCCGCCACACATTGATTTAGTTGCCATTCCGTGGGTAAAACACTCATCCTTCGGCTCAATGAGTCTGCTAGCAGGTTTAACCTTCCCGGAATATGAACTGCTTTCAAGGTAATCTGGTGATCCAGACACCAACAAAGCAGTCTCCATGTCATCATACAGAGACTGGGCGACTTCGTTCCGCCCTGGCGGTTTATGTAAGTCACAACTGTTGAGTTGTCTGAACGAATAAGAACAATCTTGCCCTGAACTTTCTGTAAGAAATGTTCCAGGCCCAGGACTACTGCTCTTAGCTCCAGTAGATTTATATGTTCCTTTGACTGTTCCAGATTCCAAAGCCCTGATATCGTGGACTCTTCCAGGCAAGCTCCCCAGCCCTCCATCGATGCATCTGTATACACAGTCACCTGAGGGTGGGGAGGGGTTAGCATAACCCCCACCAAGAGATTCTCTGTGTCCAACCACCATTGCAGGTGATGAATCAGAGGCGCCAACACTGACACATTCGAGTCCAGCGAACCTGTACTCTGGGTCCATTGTGTCATGAGAAATAACTGGATCGGCCGCCTGCGTAAGGCGGCCTGAGGAATGACTGGTTCCAATGAAACCATCAACCCCAGCATTCTCAAGTAAACCCGTGCCAGGACATGACGACTGTCGCACACCGACTGAATTAATGAGATGAGTTTCTGAACTCTCTCCTGAGTAGGATAAACATATCCTGTCTCTAGATCGAAGAACATCCCCAGGTAAACAAACTTCTGGGATGGAATCAGCTCTGATTTTGGGAAATTGATCATCCAGCCTAAGTCTGTGAGAGTTTTCAAAACAATCTCCAGACTGGCCGATAAACTTTCCCGTGTGTGTGCTTTCAACAGCCAGTCGTCTATGTACGTGTGGACTGCTATGCTTCTCCTGCGGAGGTATGCGGTGATCGCAAGAACCACACGGGTGAAAACCCGAGGAGCCGTGGAAATTCCGAAGGGTAGCACCCTGAATTCCCACTGTCTGCCCTGGAATGCAAATCTCAGGAAGCGACGGAAACTCCTGTGTATGGGGATGTGGAAATAAGCGTCCTTCAAATCTATCGACGCTGTCCACATTCCCCTCTCTAACCCCGCCAACACCGAGCGCACAGTCTCCATCTTGAAACTGGGCGTCTCTATGAACTTGTTCAATGGCTTGAGGTTGAGAATTGGTCTCCACCCTCCGGTGTTCTTTGTTACTAAGAACAGGGTTGAATAGAAGCCCGGACACCTCTGTGCCGGCTGAATAGCTTCTTTTTGTATGAGGGAATTTATTTCCTCCTCGATACACAACCTTTGATCTGGATCTCTCGGATTTGGAGTCCAGATCGGCACTAGAGACAGTCGCGATGGCGGGCCTGTCATCCAATCGGGATGATACCCGACTGAAAGCCATCGCAAGACTAAACGGTCCTGAGTTAACCGTTCCAACTCTTGCATGTGGTCGGCTAGCCGGCCTCCCACAGGTCCACCTAGGGATAGAGGTGGACATAAGGAGTGCAAGAGCGGCACTGTCTCCTCTGCCCGAAACACCGGCGCGGTTCTCACCGCGGTAACCGTCCCATCAGGAACGATTACCCCGCCCAGATCCTCGCGCGCCACGACCAGCACCGCGCGCACCTCGGTGCGCGGGCGGCTGCCTGGCTGACTGCGCCTGAGGAGCCTGCGCCCCCCTCGCTGCTGGCCGAATCGCACGCGGCCGAGGCCGGCGCTGCGATGGTGGTTGGCCTCTGACCTGGCCACTACCACCTCGAGCCTGCAGGGGACGATACGCAGGGGGTGCGGCGCGAACGTTGGCACGACGAAGCACCTCAAACTGCTCGCGCAGCGCCCTCTGGTTATTGACCAGAGTAACCGTCTCCTGGAGGTGCCTACACCCCTCACCTCCAAAGAGACCAGGACCTGTCATAGGCGTACGTAGTAGCCTATTGTAGAGGTCCTGGGACGGGCACAGATTATCCAAGGCAAAAGTGCGCCTTGCCCGGACACTCCTGGTCACCGCCCGCGTCATACAGTCCAGAGCCAGGTTGATACCATCCTGGATGGCTCGCTGGACTGTGACCGGACTTGGCTGGCGCGATGCGGATGCTGTTACTACCCCTTGTAACAGCTGGGAGACGTGGGACAAAGCGGCAATCGAAGCCCTCCCACTCTCCTCCGCATCATGCAACGCGGCATTTGCTGAACGCAACGCGTTCGAACACAAGACTCCCGTGTCAGAACGGGAGCCTGGCCGCGCATCCTCACCCAAAGCCGCGCGGTCATCCATGCTCGGCTTCGGTACCACACCGTACCGCTGGTAGTCCAGGGGCACGATGCGACAACGCCTGGCCACCTCACGCGGGGCCTTAGCGAGACGTCCACTCGACTTAATGGACGTCTCTGCCGCCTCGAACATGTCAACGACATGCTCTGCCAGCGGCAGAGAAGGCATAGCGTTAGCAGCAGGCTTACCAGCTAACCACGGCCTGTGCTCACGCTGGCTAGCCGACTGCTCCACGGGCAGATCTGGTCTAACACTTACCAACCACTGGCAAGCGTCAGACCAATCCTCCTCCGTGGCTAGCTGCGAGCGCTCTACAAGACGGGGGCCTTCGTCTTCCTCCAGAGCGCAAGCAACAGAGCTTGACGGCGGGTACGCTGCTATGCCTGGCAAGCCAGGGAGAACATGCGGGCCTGACAATACCGGCATGCTAATATCACTGGTTTGACCAGGAGCAGGCGCCGTGGTAGAGCGCGGGGCATATAATAATAATAATAATAGTACATTTTTAGAGCGCTTAATCCATGCAACTGCATGCTCTAAGCGCTAACGCGCGTAAGTATTCTATGGATATGCTATTTGAAATAAATAGAATTTAAGATTGGATTTAAAGATTTCTAAAGTTGATGAGTTTCTAATTTCATTTGGTAAGTTATTCCATTCGGTAGCTGCAGTGAAAGAGAAAGTTTTATGGCCATATGTTTTAGAGTTGACCTTAGGTACTTTTAGTAGATTTAGATTTGCAGATCTGAGAGAGCGACCAGGAATGTAAGGTTGTACAAGGTCAGAGAGATAGGCTGGTGCTGTGCCAGATACACATTGGTATGTCAGACATAGTGTCTTAAAAGTTATTCTTTGCACAATGGGGAGCCAGTGCAAATCATGTAGGACCGGAGTAATGTGTTCTCGCTTGGCACACAGGGATATGATTCTCGCTGCAGTGTTCTGGACCACCTGAAGTCGCTGAATAAGTTCTTTTGAGGCCCCAATCAGGAGGCTATTACAATAATCCAGGCGCGACGTTATCAGTGCTCGTACTAGCATGATCGCGGCCTCTTTTGTGATATAGCGCCTGATGCTGCCGATGTTGCGCAATTGAAAATAGCAGACTTTGCAGATGTAACTAACATGTTTATCCATAGTCAGTTCATTGTCTAAGTATACACCAAGATCCTTTACGACAGTTGACAGCTTTATTTGACTATTTCCAGCTGTGATGTCACATAGGTCGGTCTTAGCACGTCGGTTTGCTGGCCCGACTAACAGAGCTTCAGTCTTTTCATCGTTAAGTTTCAGCATGTTTGTAGTCATCCACTCTTTAATGTCTATATAACACATATTGAGCTGACTTGTTGCTAAGCGTGCAGTACATGTTGAAGGTTCAAAACTAATGACAAGCTGTGTGTCATCAGCATAGAAGTGACGCATAATGTTGTGCTGATCAATAACCGATCCAAGTGGTTGTGTGTAGAGTGTAAATAACACCGGACCTAGAATAGACCCCTGAGGCACACCACACACGAGGTTGACTGGTTCTGAAAGTGTGCCGTTAATATATACAGACTGGTGTCTATCGGATAAATATACCGCCCCACCACGGCCCCGGCCAGCACCAGCGACACTCTCGGCAAGCCGAGGTATGCGGTACCGCTGGCCTTCAGCGCCCAGGGCCACAGTCTGAACCGTGGATTCTACCCCTGGAAGAGTAGAACCATGGAAAAAGGCGCCTGTATTCCCCGCGAGGGGTGCACAGACGTCATAATCCATGTCCACGTCTTCAGACGGCGACCCCAACAGGTAATCCTCATCCTCCTGGCCAGAGAGATTAGACTCCGGGTCAGCAAAGAGAGCTAACCCGGACTGGCCAGGGAAGGTGCCGTACGAGGTACTGGCACCCGCGGTGTGCGGATACCCCTGGACTGATAAGCAGCCCGCGGGTTCCAGCGACGACCGTCCACGGTCCCTATTGGGCGCGGCAATAAGCCTGCTGCCAGGGCCGTGGAACGCCCCCTCTAATGGGGGCCACCTCTGAATCTTCAAACAACGGAAGCGTACTAAGGAACGTTGATTCAGAGGTGGGGATTACCTGCTCCGAAGCAGATGATGAGGTCAATAAAGGATTTGGTCCAGGAAGCATGCCACGAAGCAACTCTGGAACCAAATCCTTGATTGTCCTCCTCATCTCTCCCAACATCTCGGTCCGGAAGGCCTCCATATCCACCGCGGACGAGGCCTTCCTCTTACCCTTCTTACTTACACCCTCTTTCTTCTGCTTCTTCTTCTCCTCCTCCACCTTGTCCTTCGCCTGCAAGCACAAGAATTCGGACATTAACTCGCCCCCCCCCCCCAGTGCTTACATATCTCGCAATTAAGCAAGGGACCACAGGGGCTACACTGAAAACAGAGATGAGGGCCAAACTTATCCCTCAAAAATCGTCCACAGGACGCACAACCAGGTCTCTGAAAAAGGGCAAAGGACGAGGAGTATGAGCAAACTAGTTAAGCTTAGAAACTCACCAACTCAAGAGAAGGAAAATGATCATAAAGATCATAATTTATCAGAAAACCAGCTTCGGACAACTTTAATTGTAAATAAAGAGCAAGGCTGATTATGACGTCATTAATCCTATGACAGGAAAAAATCGATCCCCAACAAACATCCCAGTGCAAGGACGAATTATATCTCTAACCAGAACATGTACAGAATGGACATTTCGACTATACAAGCATCAGATATATACTGATAACAATGGCAAATAAAGTTAATTATCTCCCTTTCCTCTAAATAATTAACATCACCTCATATCAATAATTAGATACCTGACACCTTGTCTAGACAAACCATCCAACCTGATGAACTGGAGCACTCCACCACTGACCGCCTCTTAACTCTCTCCACCTCTAGGGGAAGGAATTGGATCAAGAGGGCAAAGTGAGAAGACCTTTATAATAGGCCTCCAACTCACTGGACATAGAATTTTTGGTTAGATAACCTAACAGTATTAGTAGGAAATGGAACCATGGTGGAGAGACACAAACCCTCTGCTGATGTCATGTCCATAATATTTCTTCACACAGACCTGTGGACATAAACACAAAGAGAGATTAGTTTTATATAGCACCTAGTTGAAATAAACCAACTAATCAAGGCGCTTATCACGTTTAGCGCTAGTCCCGGAAACACATTACAACGGGACAAAACTCGCTAATTTTACTAGAAGTCACCTGATTTAAAGGTCCAAGGCCCTCCTGTGGCGAAGTTACTCTTTCTGCCATCTTTCTCAGGTAACAACAGTTCAAAATTGTGTCAAAAACGTTTATAAATGAGTCACAAAAAGCACCAGCACAAAAGCATGTGTAGTCTCTTAGCCAATAAA
>CM067360.1:5931375-6003875 GCA_034401795.1 Chaetoderma sp. LZ-2023a
GCGCATGACACGTGTGTTAATAATCAACATAACATTTCTTACATCGTGTTCAAAATTGTACTAATTAACATGTTTCTTCTTCTTTTTTTTGGGTTCATATTACGCTTCCCCGCACCTTGTAGGTGCCGCCAGTATTGCTATCATTGGTGTGGTAACGTGTGTTCATATTATGCTTCCCCGCACCTTGTAGGTGTCG
The DNA here is from genome assembly GCA_034401795.1 of Chaetoderma sp. LZ-2023a. Lineage (NCBI taxonomy): Eukaryota > Metazoa > Mollusca > Caudofoveata > Chaetodermatida > Chaetodermatidae > Chaetoderma > Chaetoderma sp. LZ-2023a. The sequence continues at coordinate 5,931,572 of CM067360.1, forward strand.
CCAGTATTGCTATCATTGGTGCGGTAACGTGTGTTCATATTAATCTTCCCCGCACCTTGTAGGTGCCGCCAGTATTGTTATCATTGGTGTGGTAACGTGTGTTCATATTACGCTTCCCCGCACCTTGTAGGTGCCGCCAGTATTGCTATCATTGGTGTGGTAGCGTGTGTTCATATTACGCTTCCCCGCACCTTGTAGGTGCCGCCAGTATTGCTATCATTGATGTGGTAACGTGTGTTCATATTACGCTTTCCCGCATCTTGTAGGTGTCGCCAGTATTGCTATCATTGGTGTTGTAACGTGTGTTCATATTACGCTTTCCCGCACCTTGTAGGTGCCGCCAGTATTGTTATCATTGGTGTGTTAACGTGTGTTCATATTACGCTTCCCCGCACCTTGTAGGTGCCGCCAGTATTGTCATCAATGCTGTGGTATCATGTATTCATATTACGCTTCCCCGCACCTTGTAGGTACCGCCAGTATTGTCATCATTGGTGTGGTAACGCGTGTTCATATTATTCTACCCATCACCTCCTAGGTGCTGCCAGTATTACGGTTGTTGCTGTTACATCGTGTGTTGGTGTCGTCGCAATCATTGTCCTCATTCTCATATTGGCCATGGTGTATAGAAGACACAGAGCCACGGCCAAGCGTGAAGAAGGTAAGTAATAAAATAGTTGGAAGATAAAACCAAAGATGCGGAGTATTTTCAAAGCAATTAAACATGAAGCTGTCGCTGCACCAGGCATTGTCTTGTATACGGTATACAAGTCACGACAGCAGCGGCATCAGCTATGGTGGTGCGGGTGTTGGTGGCTGTTGATTTCTGGTAAAGACAAGACACAGGGGGCAAAAGCGAAGAAGGACTGATTGCAGCTGTAGGATGTTTATACTACTATAGTCACAGAATTCAGTAATCATGCATACATACCCCATGTAAGCAATATTTGAACTGCATTTTCTCCTAGAGTTTTATTTTCCGATTCTCTTCAAACCTGGTCAGATTCTAGAACATTGAGAGATCTAAATAATTTTCAATGAAAATTTTAATATCTCCTTGTGGTCAAGTTCATTCCTGGGTTAACATTTTCCAATGTTCATGTTTGGATTATGTAACTTCCCTTTCATCATATAACTTGAAAGCGCATGTTAGAAGACACCCTATTTATCTTTTAGCGTGAGAGTGACGTTTTAGTTTTCGAAAAATCAGCTTTTCCATGTCCATTGTGAACCTATAACGATTTCAACTATGGATCTTTGAATTGCAACTACACCTAGACATCTTATTGGCCCAGCACCAAAACCATTCTTTAATGACCAGAAATGGCAGATTTACAGTTACTTCAGTAAGTGTCTTCTAATAATAAAATTGTAATCCGTATTACAATTTTATTTCCCAACTTTGGGTTGCATCTCCTCCGTCAGTTTTTACCCAATTAAGGCAAAAGCTTTGTCAACTTACAGTACTTAGGACTGCGAGTGTGCTTATGCTTTTGGTCTGAATCAGAATCATTGTTTTTGAGATACAATGTCGCAAATCGGGGAAATAGCCATGTTTATGTGCTTCGGGCATCAGCCTAGGAATTTGGACTCGGATCGAAAATCTGAGGCCACTTACCTCTGTTTAAATTGAATTCTCTACGTCGCCGCATCAATATCGGACAGTAACTTGTCGCCGCATCAATATCGGACAGTAACTTTTCGAACCATAGCGCTTTAAAGCGAAGGAACTTTGACGTTTATTTATTCACTCGGGATCTTTCTTCCTATTTCTTTCTTTCTTACTTACTTTCTTTATTTTTGGTAAAAAACGTTGGACCGCATCTCCTCCTAAAGTTTTCATCCGATTAACTCCAAACCCTACCGTGGGTAAGATGTTACCCTTGGGGTCATGAAGATGGCTGCCCTCATAAAACGCGACCATGACCTTTGACCTTTGACGGCTATTACATTTCCCCCGTAGGGAATGAATGGGGATTTTCAAGATGGATTTTTGAATTGCAATTACACCTAGATTTTGATCGGATAACTACCATAATAGGTCAGGACGTTTTTGGAAGAATTTTTTTTTTTAAATGGTCGCTATGTGGCACATTTTGGTTAAAAAAAATACCAGTTTTCGTTTTGCAGAAATGAACTCAGGATGAAAACCTCTGAAACAAAAGTTGTTTTTAAATGTTGTTTTCAAAATGTCCGCCATGTCAAAAATAGAAGTTTACATTTTTTTGCAGAAATAGTGAACTCAGGATGCCAAACGGTCAAACACAATTTTTTGGCAATTTTCATTTCAAAATGGCTACCGAAGTTTGTCTTGCTCCGATCGACTTGAAACTTTGTAATCTTATAGGTCATATAGAGACTTGATTTTGCTATCAATCTTGAAGCGGCTCAATGCAATGGGTTTATGGGAAATCAGTTTTTCCACTCCCATTTCCCCATAGTAAAGCTATGGGAGAAACATTTGGACTGCATTTTCTCCTAGAGTTTTATTCCGATTCTTCTCAAACCTAGTCAGATTCTAGAACATTGAGATCTAAATAAATTGCAGAGAAAACTTTAATATCTCCCTTGTGGTCAAGATCATCCCGGGTTAAACATTTTCCAATTTTCATGTTTGGCATAAGTAACCTGGTTTTCATCATACAACTTCAAAGAGCATGTTAGAAGACGCCTTATTTTATCCTTTAGGGTCCTTTTCCTTCAGGGTCAAGGTGTCTGTTTTAGTGGTCAACGCCGTCAGTTTTCGGAATATCAGCTTTTCCATGCCCATTATAAACCTATGGGAATTTCAACTATGGTTCTTTGAGCTTCGAATACATATAAACTGTTTATCGGATCTGCGCTAGACACTGCTATTCCTTAATGGCCAGACAGCGCAGATTTACAGTTACTTCAGTAAGTGTCTTCTAGTTATTATTATTATTATTATTATTATTATTATTATTATTATTTTTATTATTATTATTATTATTATTATTATTATTATTCAGCTGAATGCCATATACACTCACTTGATGATAAACCACCAACAGCTAAACGAGACAAGGAAGTAGTCAATCACGCGTATCAGATCCATGACAACCTGAACGTGTATATCCCGGAGCCATTCAGCGTGATGGGCGATTTGGAATCATCAAACAGATCATCTGGTATGTATGTGGGGAGGAGGAGGAGGAGGAGGAGGAGAGAGAGAGAGAGAGAGAGAGAGAGAGAGAGAGAGAGAGAGAGAGAGAGGAGAGGGAGAGAGGGTTGAGGGAGATAGAGAGGGAGGGAGAGAGGTTTGATGACGATAGAGAGGGAGGGAGAGAGGGTTGAGGGAGATAGACGGGAGAGAGAGGGTTGATGGAGAGAGAGAGAGAGAGGGAGGGAGGAAGAGCGGGGAGGGGTACAGTAGGAAAGGGGAATGAGTGAGTGTTGCAGTGGGAAAAGGGAATGAGCGAGATGGGGGATAGGGAGGGATGGAGATAGCGAGGGGGAGAGAGGTTGACTGAGAGAGAGGGAGGGAGAAAGAGAGAGGAGGGAGGCGGAATGGGGAGGGAGAGTGAGGGAGGGACAGCGAGGGAGGGACAGCGAGGGAGGGAGAGAGGAGGGCGAGGGATGGAACAGTGAGTGAGTGATAGAGCTAGTGAGGTAGGGAGGATAGAGGGACGTAGACAGAACGATGTGGGGGAGAGGTGGCGTGTACGGGCATTGTGGGCGGGAGAGAGGTGGGAAGGAGGGGGAGGGCAACGTCAGAATCTGACGGTCAGACATAGACAACCTCATGGAACACGAAATGTAGGCAATAACCTGTCCACTACACGTAATTCAAACACGATATTTTGTAAGCAGTTGTTGGAGCCAATCTAAACACCTAAGAATTAAGTTTGATACGTATTTCTATAATTTCTAAAATATATCTTTTTGTGATGAAATTTCTCATATGTCATCAGTTTGACTATGGCACCAATCAGTGAAAATGATTATCCCATAAGTCGTGCTATTCCTGAACGTGCATGCACTAAATTATGCAAAATTGGCCCATGTCAAAAATTGCAGAACAGAATAAAACAATACAACTTTTATCCTATCCAATGGAACCATAAGCCAGAGCGTAAACTAAAGAATGTATTGGTACCTATAGTGCAGCAGTCATATCCAACGCACAATTAACCATTTAACACTCATATCAACCAAAAACAGCTTCTGCAGTGGTCATGCAAAATGTTTATTTGTAGACCAAGAGAAGACTATTTTTGAAGATTTAACATCGTAGTGACTGGCTAGATAACCGAGCCAGTAATTCCAGTTGTAAATTTTCAAAATAGTCTTCTTCTGGTCTGCAAATGGCCATTTTCTATGAATAAATTGAAATTTAAAAAAGCAAATTCGAGGGTTATTAATGCATGTACGCCCTTGCTCTAGTACCCCCACCCCAACCTTCACTGCGAGGTCGTCGTATCTCTTTACGACGTTAATCTTCCACCATAGGGTGGGTTGGATTTGAATTTTGATGTCGTATCGTATCCCTAGCAGGTCCCATTCACGCCATCATCTTGCCTGGTGGTGATGAGGTGCATGATTCCGCTTTTAACAGATGTCACATGTCAGCAAAATCAGTGGCTTTGCTCACTGGCTGCTCTGCGGTACAGTGCCTGCTCAGAATGATCTATAGATCACCAATGGTGTGCAAACCGGTGGTAAGAGCAAAAAAAGGACTTTTGACTGGCATTGTGATTGCACTCAAGAGATTGAGGTCAGGTTTTACTCTAGCACTTTGAGAGGAATGTGTATCTCATCGGTGGGTGGCTAAAGAACCGGGAGACATATTCATACATTATCAATGGTGTTTTCTCAGATTTAAAGTCAGACAGCGCGGCACTAGTGTTTTTGTCATTTTTGAAATGGGCCAAATTTATCTTTAGCGTATGCGAATTTAGGCATAATACAATCTAGGTGTATAGGATAATAATTTTCACTGATTTGGTGCCATATTCAAACTGATGACCGGTGAGAAGATTCATTACAATCAGATATAGGCTTATGTTTCTTAGGTAAACGTTAGCCCATATTTAGGAGGATCTTGCTTATTGTCTGCCAGTTGTACCGAGAAAACAACATCTGCTGATCTCGAAGTCAATGGATGAGGGCGTGCCCATGCTCTCAAAGCTGTGTCTAGATAGGGGCTGGAGCTATGGTGATTGACGTCAGCTAACACGTGACATATATTATTTGATTATGACCTCACGTACTTGAGTGACAGATCGGATCCGTTCATTTTATACGTGTCGCGATTCTCTGATTATACAAACCATCTATTACATGACTGGTTTGCATTGCGTTTTATGTTCCAGGCGTGTCCTCTTGTGGCTCTGCGGATTACTGGATGGAAGATGTAGGTGTAATCGGTAAGTTCACAAGAATTAGTCGTGCTTTACTTGTTAGTTGTCTCAGGTTTACACGTAATAGAAATGTGACAGCAACATCTCACTGTCAAATTAGCTTCAAGATATTCAACAGAATGTTTATTACATTGTAAATCCAACAAAGGCATACAATTCCTACACTTGGCGAACTCTTAGATGTTAATGACGGAGCTAGATAAATTATTCATTACGCATTTTGATTGACGTCAGCCTACGCATGCCGTATTTTACCATGACGTCAAATACTTGATTAGGGATGGAGGTGGGGTGGGGGCGCAGTGCAGGTGCGGGTATACAAATTCGGGCGCAGATAACATATAAGTTGCTAAAGTATTCTGTAATTGGTACTTAAGCGATGGCAGCGCACCCTCGATATATTTATCATGCTAAATGTAATCTTCATTTACCGGAGAATAATACAACGGCTGCTGCTAAGACTTACCTGTATTAGAAAAATTAACCATTTTATTGTTTGTTTGTTCATTTTGCGCTTTTACTCTCTTTCTGAAACAAACCTTTGCATGAATTGTCTGCCAATAGGCTATGGAATGAGACAACAGACGTGATTTCTGCTAAGAAATATGTATTGTCTTGATATATTCTGGCGAAAAACAACACTCTGACGGGCAGCACACCTGCATTTTGAGATCATCAATCGAAAGAGTGTTTCAAAATATTGAGCCATGCCCAATGTTGGGTTGGGTTGATTTGTTACGTTTCCTCAACAGTATTAGCCAAATTGTCTACCATCATTATGAGGGGTACGTGCATTTTCATGTGTCGCATTCAAACGGTAACGGAAATAGCAAAGAATGGTGCTATCATGTCAACCCCCATATGCAATCCAAGTTAATAAATAACCTCCAGACTATTTATTGTTAACATCTATCTGGCGAGCTCCATGTTATTTTGAAAAAGCACCCACATTCCGAGGGGCACCTAACTGTAGTGGTCAGCGGTCATCATTTGTTGTCGTTATTCTCACACTTGCAGCTCAAGGTGAGGTGGAAGCGCCTGACCTGGACTTTAGGGAGTCTATGGATGATGGCTTTGCGGTCCTGGACAGCCTCAGTTATTCGGAATAAGAGACAGGTACCAAATTTGTGCATGATCGTTAATAGAAAGATTCACTTTTAGCTATGCTTCGCACATAGTTAGCTTATGTTGGAAGCGATTTATCATATACTTTGAATCCAGAATTCCCAGAATTTCCAGAGTATCCATCTATCACCTCACGTCAAATGACATCATAATCAGCTAAGCGGCATGTAGGATGACGTCATAATCATTACGTCATAAATGGTTCTATTTGGTCCATCTTTAACTCTTAATACTCTGACACGTTGTAAGAATGGTATGTCGCTACTATTTAATAAACATGCTGTTAAATATTATGGAACTAATTTGACTGGACGCTGTTGCTGCCATAGGCAGCAACAGCGCCCAGTCAAATTAGTTCCAAAATATTCAATAGCTTACCTGTATAGTTATCTGGAAATTGATGGTCAAGGAGTTCAGGGATCGATCGATCCCAGCACGAGTGAGGTGTGATGGTAGAGCTTAGCTAGAGATGGGCGGGGTTTAGCTAAAATGGTAATGGTCATTTCGAGGCAACTACACAGATAACATATTGAATATTTTGAAACTAATCTGACTGGATGCTGTTGCCGGTTATGTCAGCAACAGCGACCAGTCAACTTAGTTTCGAAATATTGAACCGAATGTTTATTAAATTGTAAAGACGTACAATTCGTACACTTGGCGGACTATTCAATATTCATGATGGAATTAGTTACGTCATTCATTACGCATTTTGATTGTGACGTAGTTGATTATGTCGTCATATACTTGAATGACAGATCGCTCCATTAACCTATCGACAACACACTTTAAACAACACATTAACTATTTCAACAGTCTATGTGCGATGTATGAACTTCTGTTGAACGGTTTGTTTCAGCCTGTGCTACGGCTATCATGTACGTTGATAACGCAGGTTACTGGGCCAATACCGGACCGTATTAGTCCATTATTGGTACAGTAAAGAGCTAAAGGCTTAATAATGTGCGTTATCATGGCAACATAGGCATACCGACCTGCTGTGTTAATAATGGGTTTATTTTGAAATGACATTGTAATAGAATGTTCAAAGAAAACATGGACCTGCTAAATTGAAGATATGCTGAATAGTTTTGGTTAAGTTAGACAATACTATGAGTTTGATGTAACAGTTCATTATTTTCTAAGCGAAATTTATATCAGGTGCACGGGATGAAAGGAAAACGTTATACATACAATCACTAGCTCACCTGTCACAAAGGGCCAACCACGCCGTTTCTTGTTAAAGTTACCATCCTTCGTTCAACCATCAGCTGTCTCTCAAATGTAGGCCCTACATGCTGTCAGTCAACGAACGACTCCTGAATCACGAATCTCAAAATGAAAGATTAGCAAGCTGAAGAAAAATATACCTAATATTATTGACGGCATCGGTGACAGGCATTCCTCTTTTATATGTTTCCTTCGATAAGGCTCCCGCAAATAACATAATTCCTACTAACAATATTCCCATAAATGGCGTGATTCATACAGGCAAAATTCCCACAAATGACGTCATTTCCACAGACAAAGTCCCACAAATGACGTCATTTCCACAGACAAAGTCCCACAAATGACGTCATTTCCACAGACAAAGGTCCCACAAATGGTGTCATAAATGGATATGGAATGATAACTATAGAATAATATACAAATAAAATAACGTTGATTGAATCATTGAATGTCATCTTTTATTGGTTGCATTGGATATCAGCATGAATTGGCTGGATTAGATATCACTTTTCGATGGGCTGGCGTGAATACCGTCTTGGCATGAATGCCATCTTGGCTCGTTTGAATATCATCTTGCATTGGCTGGATTCAATGTCAGCTTCGATTGGCAGGATTGAATACAATTATTGAACGAACTTTACTCCTACAGAAATGTCGCATTGTAAATTAATAGCGACAATCTGTCAGTCGCTAGCCAAGAGAGTTCAGATTGTGTTACTGATGGATAGTATCATGTGTAAAGAGAAAGAATCCAGCCTTTGTTTAACAATGTTGTATCCACGAACATATGGACGTATGATTATCCTTTGTCGAAATTCAAATATACATGTATACCCACTGTAAATAGTCTCTAAGATAAAGAGTCGTATACTATGAGAGTGATACTAATACCAAGTTAGTTAGTTAGTTAGTTAGTTAGTTAGTTGATTGGGTGGTTGGTTGGTTGATTAGTTGGGCGGGTAAGTAGGCGGGTTAGGTAGTTAGTTAGTTAGTTAGTTAGTTAGTTAGTTAGTTAGTTAGTTAGTTAGTTAGTTAGCTAGTTAGTTAGTTAGTTAGTCGGTCGGTCGTTCTGTCGGTCAGTTTGTTGGGTGTGTGTTTAGATTAGTTAGTTAGTTAGTTAGTTAGTTAGTTAGTTAGTTAGTTAGTTAGTCAGTCAGTCAGTCAGTCAGTCAGTCAGTCAGTCAGTCAGTCAGTCAGTCAGTCAGTCAGTCAGTCAGTCAGTCAGTCAGTCAGTCAGTCAGGTAGTTAGTTAGTTAGTTAGTTAGTTAGTTAGTTAGTTGGCCAGTTAGTCAGCTAGTTGGCTACCTTGCTCGCTAGTCAGTCAGTGGGGCGGTCGTTTTTTTTTTGGTTTGTTTGATTGTATGTTTGTTTGCCAGTACTATATCAAAATACGAGTTTTATGACTTCAAATGTTATGTAGTATCAGCGTATCTGTATAGCATATATGTATGACTCATATGCTGGCTCGTGTATGTATGGAACTTGTGCAGGTAAATAAACAAAGGTGAACGTTGACAGATGAAAGAATCCTAGTTATGAATGAATGATCTGAGTGTAGAAATCAATAGCTTCAATCAATCATATATGTGTGCTTCTTGATAACGTCTTACGCGTATATTCTTCCCCTATGACGTATGCAGTATTTTTTGCCAGTCCTCTTATTTTTCATTCATGATTTTCGCTGTCTTGCATAGGTTTCTGAATCAATAGAATGACGTGTTCTGTCTTGGTATTTTTATCTGATATCGGAAATCATGTTATCAGACCATCGTCATCATTTGGAACCGGTTCAATATCGTAATATTTGCCACATTTGCTTGACACGTTGCGCTATGAGAAAGTTCAGCGTAATCAATTGCACGTGGCCTTTTTAAATAGCTGAATGTGGGCTGAAGTCTGCCTACAGGTTGGTTTATTAGTCACGCCGCCCAAGGTCTGTCTGAGTAATGCGGTTTGTGACGTCTGTCTGTGTGTGTCTGTCTCTTTGGTTGTTTGTCCACATCATATCTCCAGAACGTGAGAAGGTAAATTCATTAAATTTGGCACATGCGATCATATTGTGGCTGGCTAGAGAAAATTGAAATTTCAGGTCAAAATGTCAAATTGAGTTTCATCTCAAAGTGTCAAATATCTATGTCACATGTCTGTCCGTTTGTCCATCCGTCCATCCATCTGTTCGTCCGTCCGTCCGTCCGCCCATTCATCCGCCCATCCATCAGCCTGCCCACACGCCTACTCACCGATATGCACACCGGCACGTCCTACCTGTTTGCCTGCGTTCGTGATCAATGTTCACAGTTATGGTGACTTCACGCGAACATTGCATTTCCAAATACCACCAATTCTACTGAGTTGTTGCCCTTGATCTGGGAGTGGAAGATTCAAAAGTCACGGACATCAAAAGGGGCGGCCTGGTTGCCTATTATTATTATTATTATTATTATTATTATTATTATTATTATTATTATTATTATTATTATTATTATTATTATTATTATTATTATTATTATTATTATTATTATTATTATTATTATTACAGTCTGTGTATTGAGAATAGTCATGCTGATCGCTGATGCGGGAGATATCGTCAAGTGAATGCGTTCCTGTATGTACCATAAACACTGTATAGCAACTGTCTTTGTGAAATAGACACCATCGCGTGGCGTTGTGGCCTAAGACACCGCCGCTGTGTGTGGCTTGGTGGAGAAGTGGTGTTGTGGCCTAAGACACCGCCGCTGTGTGTGGCTTAGTGGAGACGTGATCATGTCTGGAGCTAGGTTTTCTTCACGCTGCTTGGTACGAACACTGAACACGCTCTATGAACTATGAATCGATGGATTAGATTTATTTTACGGGTTACAGGAGATTGTTTAATATAATTTGGAGCATACATAGAATAACGCGTGTTTAATACGATATCTAACTTTCAACCACATTGGTTAATAAAGGAATCCAGTTTTAGCTATGCCCCGCCCATCCCTAGTTAAGCTCCACCCTCGCTTCGCCCGTGTTGGGATCGAACGATCCCGGCACTCTCTGAATCTCAATTTCCAGAAAACTATACACGTAAACTGTGAATATTTTGAAACTAATTTGACTTGGTGCTGTCGGTGCCTATGGCAGCAACAGCGCCTAGTCAAATTAGTTTCAAAATATTCAACAGAATATGTATTAAACAGTACGCCCATCATCAATTAAGCATTCACGACGAACTTATCTCCGCATTCGTGACGTAATTTATTATGACCTCATCCTATACGTTACGTTGTTGATTATGACGTGATATGATTGATGGATAAACTGGAATCCTCCCTTAACTGCTTATTGTTATCCGTTAAATCGTAATCGAGATGTTCGACAACCTTCATACTTTACAACCCCACAGACTCTCCTAATTTTACTATTTAACGTGTGGTCAGAAACGTTATGATTATTTTGAAAACAATGTGAGTAAAATATTTTCTGCCTCAAGTAAGCTAAACATGCCTTAAAAAGCCACAAATTTCGATCATGTGGTTTTCGGAATATTCATCCAAGCCTTATTTGGATTAATTTGGGTCAATTGTTTTCAATATATTCAGCAGAATTCAAGGAAGGTAAAAATATGTTCGGCTGTATATTTTGAAAATCGGTTCATACAACAATAGCTTATCAGTCAAATAGTTTTCAAACTGTTCAGTAATATCCATAATAGACCTTTCCGGTTTTAGCTATGCCCCGCCCATCTCTAGCTAAGCTCCACCGACACCTCGCTCGTGTTGGGACCGATCGATCTCTGAACACCCTGACTATAAATTTCCAAAAAATGACACAGGTAATATTTTGAAACTAATTTGGCTGGGTGCTGTTGCTGCCTAAAGCAGCAACAGCGCCCATTCAAATTAATTTCTAAATGTTCAACAGCATGTTTATTAAATAGCAAAGAATTACAAAGACATACGATTCATACAACGTGTCGAACTATTTGAGATTTGATGACGGTCTATATGGAACCCTTTGTGACTTAATGAGTGTGACGCCAGCACACACACGCTGAGCTGATTATGACGTCAGACGAGGTCAGCTGATGGATGGAAACTGCGGAAAGGTGAATTCACATTATCAAATATTCTGCAAGAGGCATCAGAAAACGCCCCATATCACGAACCCAAACATATCAAGAGTTGACATATCAAAGGACCCTATTTCTGAGAAGATACCTGGACAATGAAGCCATACATGTACATACACCACCATCATGTGATATTGCTAAAACATGCATGGCGTGATTGTGACACGACCAACATTCACATGAATCTCAAATAAACTGTAAGAGGAGTTGTAGCGATAAGAAATTATTATGATTCTCAAGGTTTAACGATACATGATTTTAAAGATCATCATTTATTCTTTATAAAGCTTAGTCAGTCAAAACTTGAAGATGACACCAGAGTGCATGACAAGGTAACTGTAGAGCACACTAGCCGCTTCCTAACAATCAGGTCAACAAGTCAGGTCCGTGTTTCGTTCAGGATGACAGACGATTATTCTCTCAGGTTTTTACCAGGATATGTGGGAGTGACGGAGTTCATGATGAAGAAGTTTTTGCTACAATACATAATATTCCAGCATGGCTTGTATGTCACTCATTGATAAACGATGGACTGCCTATGCCACCACTCATCGCTGTACCTGTCCATGAGTGACAGGCGCCACTAACCACGTGCATGCATACATAACGTGACAACGCCACCTTAGCAGCTCATAATCATAAGACTGTCATCTCCCTTGATATGGGTGTACAATCTTGCAGACCAACTGCAGATGACTATCGCAAATATGGATCACAACATGGTCGTCTTGGTGAACTGTGCAATTCACCTTTCCAGAGTATCCACCCATCATATGAGGTCATAATCAACTACGCGATGTGTAGAATTACACCATAATGAATGACGTCGATAAGTACGTCAGGAACGGATATTTGAAGACGGTCTATGCGTATAAATTGTTTGCTTTTACTATTTAATAAATATTCCGTTGAATATTTTGAAACTAATTTGACTGGGCGCTGTAGTCAACAGCTTCCGTGTATAGTTTTCAGGAAATTGATAGTTAGGGCATTCAGGGATGGATCAATCCCAACACGGCGAGGTGTGGGTGGAGCTTAGCTAGTGATGGACGGGGCATAGCTAAAAATGGAAAGGTCACTAACGGATATTTGAAGACGGTATATGCGTTGTTGTACAAATTGTTTGCTTTTACTGTTTAATAAATATTCCATTGAATATTTTGAAACTAATTTGACTGGGCGCTGTTGCTGCCATAGGTAGCAAAAGCATCAAGTCAAATTAGTTACAAACTATTCATCAGCTTCCCTGTATAGTTTTCAGGAAATTGATAGTTAGGGCATTCGGGGATCGATAAATCCCAACACGGCGAGGTGTGGGTGGAGCTTAGCTATGATGGGTGGAGCATAGCTAAAAATGGACCATTGCAGCGGCTGAATTAAAATGCATTGGTGCTCACCATGCTTGCATCGAAAACAGCGGCATTTTGGCTTCTTCTGAGACCGACGTGTATGGGCCTATGACAGTTAAGCCTATCACGTAATGGCGTCACAAATGATCGCCCTGTGAGCCATGTTTATACTATACCAGAAGACATTCGTCCATAGGATTCCAAAATTAGAAGAACCGTTTACCCACGCAGCAAATAGACATGATCAGCCATGGGGAGTTGGTAGGTGTCCAACAAAGGCATACAATTCCTACACTTGGCGAACTCTTAAATGTTCATGACGGAGTTAGATAAGTTATTCATTACGCATTTTAATTGACGTCAGCCTACGCATGCCGTATTTTATCATGACGTCAAATACTTGATGAGGGCTGGAGGTGGGGTGGGGGTGTCAGATGATTGAAATGAATGGGCGCAGTACAGGTGCGAGCGAGTATACAAATTCAAACAAAAGGAGTTGGTAGGTGTGAGGGCATGCTACAAATACACGCGCGCAGGAATCACGGTGTTGTATCCCGAATAGTGATGGAGACGACTCAATGCAGAAATCCAGTTTTAGCTATACCCGACCATCCCTAGCTAAGCTCCACCCACGCTTTGCCCATGTTGGGATCAAGTGATCCATGCAATCTCTGAATCGCAATTTCCAGAAAACCATGCAGGTAAGCCGTTCAGTCTTTTAAAACTAATTTGACTGGGTGCTGTGGCAGCAACAACGCCTAGTCAAATTAGTTTCAAGGTATTCAACAGAATGTTTATTAAATAATAAAGACACACATTTCGTACAACAATGCATAGTCCCTCATTAATTAAGCATTCGTGACGAACTTAGCGACGTCATTCATGACATAGTTGTTTATGACGTCATCCTGCACTCAACATAGTTGATAATGACGTCATCTGATTACTAATAGCAATCGCTAGGCGTCATTCCGTGCAGATAATTGTGACGATGATAGGCGTCATCAGATCTGTCAGAATCGGCACCTAGACACACCATTTAGCAGCACTTGACACATTCACCACGCACCACTTTGTCCATTGAAAACCCTCCTATGCTTAATGTCACTATGCTTAGCAGACATAGAATTTCTATGATACGAAGATAAATTATCATACGTTGACATCTAGTAGGAGTTTTGCCATGGTAACTAGCTTGTGAATCCATATATGCCATATTGCGCCGTTGTTTCTGGTCATGAATTGGGGCATATTAACAGTTCAAGGAAAGGAGATTTGAGGATTCCAGTGTCTCACCCAATCATACGACGTCATAATTTATTACGTGACGTGTGGGATGACGTCATAATCATTTACGCCATGAATGAAGTAGCTAAGTTCGTCACGAAAGCATAATTGATGATGGACTAGACGTTGCTGTATTTAATAAATATGTTGTTGAATATTTTGAAACTAATTTGACTGGGCGCTATTGAACAGCTTACCTGTATAGTTTTCTAGAAATTGAGACTCAGGGAGGACAGGGATCGATGGATCCCAACACGGGAACCGTGTGGGTAGAGATGGGTGTGGGTAGCTAAACTGGATTCCTCCATTCATACATCACCAAATCCTCCCTTATTTCTCCACACCCTGCCAGGCTTCCTCCCTTATTTCTCCACACCCTGCCAGGCTTCCTCCCTTATTTCTCCACACCATGCCACCCTTCCTCCCTTATTTCTCCACCCCCTGCCAGGCTTCCTCCCTTATTTCTCCACCCCCTGCCAGGCTTCCTCCCTTATTTCTCCACACCCTGCCAGGCTTCCTCCCTTATTTCTCCACACCATGCCAGGCTTCCTCCCTTATTTCTCCACACCCTGCCAGGCTTCCTCCCTTATTTCTCCACCCCCTGCCAGGCTTCCTCCCTTATTTCTCCACACCGTGCCAGGCTTCCTCCCTTATTCCTCCACCACCTGCCAGGCTTCCTCCCTTATTTCTCCACACCCTTCCAGGCTTCCTCCCTTATTTCTCCACACCATGCCAGGCTTCCTCCCTTATTTCTCCACCCCATGCCAGGCTTTCCTCCCTTATTTCTCCACCCCCTGCCAGGCTTCCTCCCTTATTTCTCCACACCCTGCCAGGCTTCCTCCCTTATTTCTCCACACACACACCCCCTGCCAGGCTTGTTGGCCGAGCCCCTAACATGACTGCCAGGGATTAACATATTTTGAAACAATAGGGTGCCACGAGCTCCCCAGTTATGCCAAGATCAACATTGACAGCTGAATGATCGATGCTATGCTGCTAGGGGAATGGTAATCTGATTTCAGCCTTGAGATGCTGTATGCAGGGGGCGGAAAGACAGAATAACCGTATTAGCAGAAAGAGATCAGCATATTGATGTAAATACAGCACGTAACATGATAGAGGCCCAGTCATTCAAACAAGCTAGAATATGAACTGCCGTCAACTTGTTGATCGATCCACAAATCCACCCATCCATCCATCCATCCATCCAGCCAGCCAGCCAGCCAGCCAGCCAGCCAGCCAGCCAGCCAGCCAGCCAGCCAGCCAGCCAGCCAGCCAGCCAGCCAGTCAGCCGGTCAGTCATTCACCCATCATTCACCAATCCACGTATCCATCCTTCCATCATCCATTCATACATCCATTCACACACACCCCACACACCCGCCCATCCATCCGGTCAACCACCCACCCGCCTATATATCCCTCTATCTAGGAACCATGGATTGGTCCATACATAAAGCAGTCAAGTTCTAAAAAATGAAGAAACGTGGCCGTGAAATTTACAGAAATTCACTATCATAAATGTTATACAACTCGCCTCTACATACAATTGCAGAGTAGAGAAAATTCCGGAGAGTATATTTCCAGAGGCAGAACCCTCAAGGAGTATCTCCTGTTCCCAATCCATGCCAGCAGTAAGATGATTCGGTGAGTGCTTTCTCTGCTTTCTTATATCGATAGATCCGTAACATACTGTTCGTACAAATGCGATCTTTGTGAATATCACTCTGTCTATATCTGATGTCATAGAAATTTGATCACTTAAATGGAGCTTCTTGTAACACCCCTATATATGGCGTTTAACCCAGCGGCATGTCAACACATTCGACTTACGCGCATTATATATTTCCCCATCAGTGTCTGAACAACAGGCTCTTTACAACACGCATGGCATTCGGCTTAGGTTTCCTTATCAGATTAGAGAGTGGATATCTGATCTCCATCAAACTCATGCCATGGTATCCATTCAAACACAACATAAGCTACCCAGTCACCAGACCTGGCTTTTAGGATAATGGTTTTAAAGGTGTATGATGCAATAGGGGAACAAGTCACGTGGTCAGCCATTAGGTATGTAACTTTTGGACACCCTTTTTCGGTGGCTAGTCTGGGGCTTTTCCAGGCACCTCCTATATGGATGCGGGTTTTGTCTCTGGGGCTTTTCCAGGCACCTCCTATATGGCTGCGGGTTTTGTCTCTGGGGCTTTTCCAGGCACCACCTATATGGATGCGGGTTTTGTCTCTGGGGCTTTTCCAGGCACCACCTATATGGATGCGGGTTTTGTCTCTGGGGCCTTTCCAAGCACCACCTATATGGATGCGGGTTTTGTCTCTGGGGCTTTTCCAGGCACCACCTATATGGATGCGGGTTTTGTCTCTGGGGCTTTTCCAGGCACCACCTATATGGCTGCGGGTTTTGTCTCTGGGCGTTTCCAGGCACCACCTATATGGCTGCGGGTTTTGTCTCTGGGGCTTTTCCAGGCACCACCTATATGGCTGCGGGTTTTGTCTCTGGGGCTTTTCCAGGCACCACCTATATGGCTGCGGGTTTTGTCTCTGGGGCTTTTCCAGGCACCACCTATATGGCTGCGGGTTTTGTCTCTGGGGCTTTTCCAGGCACCACCTATATGGCTGCGGGTTTTGTCTCTGGGGCTTTTCCAGGCACCACCTATATGGCTGCGGGTTTGTCTCTGGGGCTTTTCCAGGCACCACCTATATGGCTGCGGGTTTGTCTCTGGGGATTTTCCAGGCACCACCTATATGGATGCGGGTTTTGTCTCTGGAGCTTTTCCAGGAACCAGGTTCATAAGCTACATTCTGAATTCCTTAATAAAGAGAAAAAACAACAAAAAAACCCTCATGCCATGGTGCCTCTGTTTGTGCATGGCCATTATGGGAATAGCGGGATAACAGGAGTCATTGTAGTTTACACAGTATTGGGAAGACACGTTGCAGAATCGTATGAGCTTCGTAGCGGCAATATAACCAGTATATCTCTGACACACCTCTCACTGAAACCTCTGACATCAGATGTCACTAGACACTGATGACGTCATGATAAGATCACGTTTAGTATATTAGTTACGCTCAGAAAATGCAGTGAGAATTTGATTGACTGCAGAATTTGTTTGATTGTTGAGTTTAAGTGGTCATCACTATCAGGGTAGTTGCCGTAGATAGCACTGTAAAGTCGCAGTGCTATGCTATAATGCCGGGAAACTACAAAATATATGTTGATAAATTTGCTTTTCAAATTTTGCCGATGGTGAGATTAAGTATCATGTGCTGTCAATCACCACTGGTTGTTACTTACTGGAAGTGCAGAATGCTTATTTTAGGAGATAATTATTACATATCTTGTTGTGTAAAGTGAATGTTATAACCTGGCTTGATTTAACCCTTTAACCCTCACATCAGCCAAAACGGATTCTGCAGTGGTCTTGAGAAATTTCCATTTGCAGACCAAGAGAAGACTATTTTTGAAGATTTACCACTGGGATGACTGGCTCGATATTCTAGCCAGTCATTCCAGTTGTAAATTTTCAACAAGCGTCTTCTCATGGTCTGCAAATGGACATTTTCTATGAGAAAATTGATATTTTTTAAAACAAATTCGGTGCTTAATGGATTAAGCATGCTTCCGATTGTAACTATAATAGCCTACTAATATTCGGCCGACGATTCACTTTCGATATTTGTGTTGTAAATAGTTATTGCTGTCATTTGCTGACTCTGATATGAAAATGTCTCCTATGGTACTGAATATTGGTGTGATTTGAGTATGACCGTAGTAAAGCACAGGGTTATTACCCTTTATTTAACTTGAAGTTCATGTGTGTGAGGAATATCCAAGTCACAACATTTGATGTGCTATTTTAGGAAGAATGTGGTTAAATATTATTTTGATTTCAAAGTCATTTATATTTATGAGATTTTATTTTTCTCGATTGTTCAGTGTCCTGATCTCGAGCCATGGGTCAGTAATAAATTTGACGTCGCATTGCTTATAATAGACGGAGCCATTTCTAGCTATGCCCCGTCCATTTCTAGCTTTTGTCCCGCCCATTTCTAGCTTATGTCCCGCCCATTTCTAGCTATGCCGCTCCCACTCTGTACGTGAATTTGAATCATTTTAACACTTTTAACGCTCAATTCCCAGAATCTAAAGGTAGCTGTTGAATATTTTGAAAGTAATTTGAATGGGGACTGTTAAGCTTCAAATTAGTTTCACAATTTTCACCATAAGGTTTTTTAAATTAAAACATCAGCAATTTATACACGTTTGTAACGGACTTCTCGATGTCCAACATGTTTCCTGGTGGATGGACTCGTGTTTCCTGGTGGATGGACTCGTGTTTCCTGGTGGATGGACTCGTGTTTCCTAGTGGATGGACTCGTGTTTCCTAGTGGATGGACTCGTGTTTCCTGGTGGATGGACTCGTGTTTCCTGGTGGATGGACTCGTGTTTCCTGGTGGATGGACTCGTGTTTCCTGGTGAATGGACTTGTGTTTCCTGGTGGATGGACTCGTGTTTCCTGGTGGATGGACTCGTGTTTCCTGGTGGATGGACTCGTGTTTCCTGGTGGATGGACTCGTGTTTCCTAGTGGATGGACTCGTGTTTCCTGGTGGATGGAGTCGTGTTTCCTGGTGGATGGACTCGTGTTTCCTGGTGGATGGACTCGTGTTTCCTGGTGGATGGACTCGTGTTTCCTGGTGGATGGACTCGTGTTTCCTGGTGGATGGACTCGTGTTTCCTGGTGGATGGACTCGTGTTTCCTGGTGGATGGACTCGTGTTTCTTGGTGGATGGACTCGAGAGTATATATTACACACACTGTTTATGAAACAAATTAGCTTTTTAGACATTAACGGTGTTTACAAATATGAATAATGGTGATAGAATATCGGTTGGTGTGGCTGAAGCCTGAAAAGTATGTCACACTGACCTACTTTCGTTACGCATCGTACCTTAAGCCTACAATGCATGCGCACAACACGTTTGATCACGGTACGCGAAAAACTATTGAAATGACAGCCCTGAATAAGCCTTTGTGACTGGCTGGCTGGTATATGACGTCATAATCAATAACATCACATGTTGGCTGACGTCACATTTATAACTAATGGAAATATTTCGTCATGAAGCTGGACTAGTCCGTCAACTGCACGAATTATCTTTGATAAATTAACTATTTAGTAAATAATCTGTTGAATATTTTTAAACTAATTTGACTGGGCGCCGTTGCTGCTATAGGCAGCAACAGCAACCAGTCAAATTAGTTTCAAACAGTCAACACCTTATCGATATATTTATCTTGATATTGGAATTCATGGAATTCAGAGTTCGATCGATCCCAGCACAGCAAAGCGTGGGCGGAGTTAAAAAAAAATAGGTGGGGCATAGCTAGAAGTGCACCCCACTATTAATGCTTATTTCTCGCCTGGCCTATCTCTATTACGGAAACATGTCATCCGAATTGTGCGAGACAAATCAGCCTTTGATCAAGTAACTTGCCATCGGCTTACAAAGAGACAGGCCTACCGGACATATGTATTCAACCGTTCAATGGCTAAATTTGCTTAAGAAAATGGTAATATTTGCTTTTTGAATGCCCATTTGCAGACGAAGAAATACTATTTTTGGAAATGTACCACTGGAATGACTGCCATTTCAGTGTTAAAATTTCAAAAATAATCTTGTCTTGGCCTGCAAATGGGTATTCCCTAAGCCAATTACAGAGGCTGGTTTTGACCGGCTTTGGCATTCAAGGGTTGATGTAATGATGACGTACGTACTAGGTTATAACAGGACATCTGACAGAGCCATGTGTGCACTAGCATTTGACATGATAAAGATGACAAGAAAATGAATCCTTTGAGATGTCATTGAACATGTTGAGACTGAGAACTAACTGTAAGTTCATACCCGACTCCAATTGCTCTCAGTCACAACATACGCTGCGCTACGGAATCGCCAGGGATGGCATGAGGAGTCGGATAACAGCCTAAACTAACTGTTCTACCTGAGGGGAAATAAGACCTTTGCTGGAGTTGATGAGGTGGTTGGTCTATGTGATTAGCTTAGATGTTTAGCGCGTGTCTTACGGGTAAATCAATACTGTATTTAATAGCGTGATTCATTTCTCTCTATGTCCCGCCCAACCCATTTGTAGCTAAGCCCAACCCACCTTTTCCCGCGTATTGGAAACTAATTAGACTGGCTGCTGTTGCTGCCTATTGCAGCACAGCGCCCAGTCAAATTAATTTTAAAATATTCAACAGAGTAGAGGGTTAAATGCTAAAGACAGTGGTCTACAATTCTATACAGTTAACAGACTATTCAATGTTGCTGACGGAGCTAGATACGCATTTTGATTGTGAAAGTCAGCCTACATGTGACGGAATGGACTATGACGCCATATACTTGAGTGACAGATAGCATCCATTCAATTTATGAGTATTATTTCACACGTGTGCAGGCTATCCATCAATATGTCGTATTGAATGTTTTAAAGAGAACTGTAAGGGCTGTATAAAGCCGCGTCTTACCAACACAGCCAGGCATAAATTCCCATAATCACAGACTCAAAAAATCGTATACATATCTCAACAGCAGTCAAATTAATTTCAAAATAATCAACATAATATTTATTATACATAGGTAATTTTTGGTATTACGGAATAGAGGGATCCATCCCTAGCTATGCCCCGCCCATCTCTAGCTATGCCCCGCCCATCTCTAGCTATGCCCCGCCCATCTCTAGCTATGCCCCGCCCATCTCTAGCTATGCCGCGCCTATTTCTAGCTAAGCTCCGCACACGTTTGGCGCGGGTTGGAAACGATTTATGATCGTTGAAGCATGTTTCTCAGAATCCTACATTCCAGGTAACGATCCGGGTAAGCTGTTGAAGATTTTGAAACTAAATTTAATTGATGCTGTTGCTACCTATGGCAGCAACAGCGCCCAGTCAAATTTCTTTTCAACATATTCAACCGTATGTTGATTAAATAGTAAAGATATAGGTCTAAAATTAGTACGCTTGACGTAGTAAATGTAGATATAATCCTCATAGGCCGTTGTAATGTTGGTCTGAGAGTCGGCTAATAAAGAAATACGAAAAAACACGAATACCAATAAGACTCAATATTCCTTACGGAGCTGGATACATAATTCATTATAATATATTTTGATTGTTACGTCAGCCTACATTTAACGTAATTGATGATGACGTCATATACTTGAGTGACAGATCGGATCCATCCATTGAGATCAACGAATTGTTCATCGTGGAGTGGATGAGTCTCACAGCGTATCAATAATGGATCTGCCACTCAGGTTTCTGACGTAAGTCCTCCACTTAACAAAATGTATACAATGCTGCGGGTGGATGGGCGGTTAGGGTTAGAGTTAGCTCTTCCGTAAAGACGCAATTGCGCCATCGACAAAATGAGACACGAATATAGTAAAATATGTTTTATTCATAAAAAAATTTAGGCTTTGAAAATATCGATCATAAAATTCACATTGAAGAAGCATATGTATGTTTTATGTAGCATTTATATACATCATTTCTCTATACGACATCTCAACTCGCTGTATATATAGGCCCGTTATATTCATTAGAAATATCGTATTTATATAATCTACATATATATATATATATATATACTGTATTTATATGTCACTATATTATCTACATTATCAACATTGATAGGCACATATCCAGACACTACAGTGATAACTCTGTCAAAACATCAGATCATCATCATAATCATGTCGCCATCGTCGTTGTCGATTTCGTCGTCCTGGTGGTGGTGGCGGTGGTGGTGGTGGTGGGTGGGTGGGTGGGTGGGTGGTGGTGGTGGTGGTGGTGGTGGTGGTGGTGGTGGTGGTCGTGGTGGTGGTGGTCATGATGGTCGTCGTCGTCGTTGTCGTCGTCGTCGTCGTCGTCGTCGTCGTCGTCGTCGTCGTCGTCGTCGTCGTCAATAGCAGCAGCAGCAGCAGCAGCAGCAGCAGCAGCAGCAGCAACAGCAGCAGCAGCAGCAGCAGCAGCAGCAGCAGCTATAGCAGCAGTATCATCATCATCATCATCACCATCATCATCATCATCATCAATCATCGTCATCAATCATCATCATCATCAAGCTATCAAATAGTTTGGAATATAGTGCGGAAGAACTTGATATTATGGCCTACAAAACATTTAATTACAAAAAGCAAAGCTAATAGTTTACTGTCTAAGCGCTGTACTAACAGACAACTAGCACTCATATAAGCGCCATATTTTAGCCCTTTCACTACTACAAATGCAATTAGAATAGTGAAGCGTAACTGAATATTTTGAAATAAATTTCGGTGAAAGCAGGAAGGGCTTCCAATGAATTTAGCTTTACAAATATTCAACACCCTTTATGTAGCTTACGGTTACATTGAAACTAACTCTGTGGTAATTCACTGGTGAAAGGACAAAACATAAAGCTCAAATCGATCGAATTGAGGAATCCCCATTTAGTTATGCCCCGCCCATATTTAGCTAAGCTCCACCCACACTTCGTCCATGTTAGGATCGATCCCTGATCTCCCTGACTATCAATTTCCAGAAAACTATGCAGATAAGCAGTTGAATATTTTGAAACTAATCTTACTGGTGCTGTTGCTGCCTATGACAGCAACAACGCCCGGTTAAATTAGTTTCAAAATATTCAGCAGCATGCTAATTAAAGAGTAAAGACATACAACTCGTTCAACAATGCTTAGTCCGTCATAAATGAAGCGTCCGTGACGAACTTATCTATGACGTCAGTCTACACGTCCCGTAATTGATCCTCCATTATCATGCGCGAGTAAAATCTTGAATCCGTCTTTTCATTTCCTTCAAACAGAGCTCCATTGTATAACGGCGGGTGAATACTATTCATGTTCGGTTGTGTTGTAGAACGGTTGGTAAGAAACTCCAAAATGCGTGACCTTTCTATTGCACACCATATTCTGTAGAGACAAAATACAAACTCAGTGATATAGTAATGACGCTAACGCGGGAGACTGGTACTAATCAAACATATGTCTAGGAATCTGGAGTTGGGGCTGGTTGGGTGGGGGTGGGGGTGTCGGTAAAGTGTAAGGCTTAACATGTCTTTTAGAGCATGATCTATCGAATGAGGTTTCAAGGTCAAGTTCATTACGAAAATACAAGGTCGACCGAAAAATCGATTTATTTTCTAATAAATTGCTGTAAAATACCTATTCTTGGCTCCGAAGATGTTTTGGAGATAATATTGATTCGTTGTCGTCCTATAGGATATCAAATTGAATCCTAGTTGCCAAGTAGCCATAGCAACTACCAGGAAATGCAAAATAGGTCAGCCTTTTGTTAACACCATGTGATTTCGACATATGCCTAACGCTCTGTCTCTGTTTCTGCGATGTGAGTCGTGGAGGAATGTGTCGTTCCAAAGTGAATACTTCAACATCCGGAGATTTGGATCAGTGCTAATGGACTCTATTGTAATCTGGAAGCAGAACTGGGTGCACATCAAGACGTTAGTGTGAAGTTCTACAAAGACTCTGTATCAACCTATACAGCAAAACATCAATGCAAACGATTGCGTAAGCGGGCTGATTCTGCATGCTCATCCAATCGTGAAGTGAAAAGACAGAGGAGATCTGAGCCAGCTGCTTCCGCTGGTGTGACTTTCTCCGCCACTGTATCTTAAATCGTTTTTGGTGAAATTTGTGAACTTGAAAACGAAAAGAAAAATCCCTCTCCCTAAAGACGTGTTGTGCCTGTGACGAACATCCAAACGTGGTGTGCTGAACACATTCAAAGTAATTATCTTAGAGACCTGCGATTCACAGGGAGATAGGTTGCCTGGTGATGCCTGTTTGCGAGTAGAGGGAGCTGCTAGTGACGTGCATGCAGCTGATGGGCGTTACCATTATGATTGCGGAGCAATGACCATACGGGCTGCCAAATTATTAGAAGCGACGCCCAGGAAACCGCCAGCAATTCTATAATGCCCTGAACGTTAATTTTGTTGATAGAATACAAATCAGAAATTCGATTAATACGTCTGCATTCCACAACAATGGCATTGTTATTGAACTTTCTATCGGCATGCGTGAAAAACATGTATAGCAAGAACTGAAATCATATCCCTTAAACACGGATAGCTATCACTGCAGTATCAAGGTGGACATAGCTGCGGAAAATTCAAATGACACACTCCTTGACTTCTTCGGCAAACTGCTGCCAGGCGTATAAGACAGGCTTCCAATGATGTGCAACATAATCACATGCCTGTATACAAATTCCCAAATTGGAGTGCTGTGTACCTATGATGAGGTTGTAGGATTTCGTAGAGCAACTGCTCATGAATCGATGCCACAAACAAACACCGGGTTAACTCCCACTGCAGAACTAAATGCAGGTTTTGTTTTAGTGATTTCAGACAATCTTGACTCGAACATATCCAGGCAGAATGGTGTGCATATCACATACCATTGGTCTGCTCTTCTCGCAGGTAGAAAGCAAATAGGGTAATATGCAGCCAGCCGAGAGCATATGATGCATAAAGAAGGAATGAACCAGTAATATCAGAAGACGATGTAAAGGTTAATAGAATTGTGGGTCCGAAGAAACTAAACATGCCCCAGGTGAGAGTAAAGCAGTCTGTTTCATCGCTCAAGGTCTTGGCGATGAAAGTCGTGACTAAGAAGAAGAGCTAAAGCAAAGGACTTCTTTATCCTTGGAGAAGTCAGGGAGGCGACCCCGTGTCCCGAGTTGAATGGCTTAAAAATCGAATTCCCAGAGAAGAAGCTCATTCGATGAACTGAAATCACTTCTTCCGTTAAACACACCACTTCTTAACTTGAAGCCATCGGATCCTGAAACCACGCTGGCAGCCATGGTAGAAACGGAAAGACTACTATAGCAGCTGGAGCTGAATATCATAGTACTTATATGTGGCCAACAGCTGTATACGACTACTGGCAACATAACTTGAGTACAAGCTGACAGCTCCACCAACATGGTGTTACGTCTTGCTTGAATGCACTTTCGCATAAGCTTTATTGTCTGAGCTGAAACGCTAATGGCAAAAAGTGATCAATGTTTCTGACGCTGTTATCCTCATAATTGTATGCATTGATACCTCTCATAGAAGCTGCTATGCAAAATATTGTCCAGAAAGTCTGTGATGAGGATGATCTAATGTTATATCACATACGAGAAAAGAGGGAACAAAAAGTTCTGACTAGATTTATTCTTCAAACTAGTCTTTCTCATGATTTTATTGTGTAGATGTAAAAATTACGCAGACTGGGCATTAGATCTACGTTCAGTGAGGTTGGTGACCCCATATTTCTTTGCATCGGGACATCATAACTATGTTCATTTTGGTCTATACTATCTTCGGTCATCTGGAGCAACTTCTGGTGACATCTGTTGGCAATTTCTTTAAGGCGAACCTGTGACCCGGCATCTTTCCGAGATCTGGAATGGAATTCGGACAGACATGAATGAAATCACCTTTTTTAGGTATGGCAAAGGTTCACCTTCTTGCCATCACATTCAAACCCAATGACGTGAAAATCTGGGCTTTGTGTTTGCAAATTGTGTCATATGCAGAAGAACATTCAATATATGACCCAGTATGAGACGTTGATGGAAACCATTCACGAAGAGAGAATGAAGTTAGTTACACATGTTATTAGATGCAAATGGCAGGGGAAATCTCAGACACAAGTTTCAAGAGTCAACCAAACCATTGGACAGTGCATATCATACTGCAGAGGGCATCCTCGGCATAGGGAATCGTAAAATCTCACCAGATAATGTCAATGTTGGCAAGGTTCTGAAAATTGGTGACGGCATTATGAATGCGCATGAGCTCTCTTGGTCAAGTCAATGCAATGCTCCCATCGACAATGAAGTAGCGGCAATGCAGTTGGTGAAGAAGTAGATCAGTATTGGTCTAGTCAAAATGCACGAGATCAACGTCATTTCCTCAAGGATATTGGATTGAAAGCTACTGGAAGGGAGGTGGATCTAGATGACGGCCTTGAGTATGATTTACCACCGGTTCCAATGACAATCGTCGAAGGTCCATGTGACATCGCGGCGGCTAAGAGAACGCCAACATCGAGGCGATAGTTATACGTAGAGATCTTAATGAGGCACGTGGCACAGGACTAAAGCACAGACATTGATTGATCATCTATGCTTTGAGTAATCCATTAACCTACAAATGGAAATGTCCAAGATTTTGTAGACAGTACCATGACTTAGGTATTCAGAAAGCTGAAAGTATTCGGTGTTTGCTTAGTTTGCGACATATATATGGAACACAGCATCAAGGATAAAGACTGTCTTCCATGTATGCGTATATTGCATGCGTATGTGTATGCATGAAGCTTGCATAAAAAATATGCATACGTATACGTTTCACGCATACGCATGCAATATACGCGTACATGGAAAAAGGTCTTTAGACTCGTAACATCAGGAGGATAAGAACGAGCCGACAACATCAACTTACTTTGACTATGAATTTTCGCAAGGACATTGAAACATTAAGGTCATGACCTCATTCGATAGATCATACTATAAAACATATGTTTAGTCACCATGATCGTGAAAATATCTCATCTACGTACTACTGACATATTTAACTTTTTGTAATTTTAATTTTTCTTAATGGATGCCATGGAAACGGGTACTTTTTTCAAAATGTTCAATGGTGCCCGCTTGGCACCACCCCGACTCTTGATAGGTAGGCTCCATAGATACATAATCAACAAAAATCAATACACTCCTGCGCAAGGTTGAACAAAAAATCTCAGTTTGGATGCCGGACTACAACCTGCATGCGTTTTGCCTTTAAACCAAGAGACCGGGTCAGAAATGTATAAGATCCAATCGTGTAGTAGTAGTAGTAGTAGTAGTAGTAGTAGTAGTAGTAGTAGTAGTAGTAGTAGTAGTAGTAGTAGTAGTAGTTAGTAGTAGTAGTAGTAGTAGTAATAGTAGCAGTAGTAATAGTATGTAATAAGGTCATGATGTTTATTTTAAATAACTTGGCTGAAGTATCTATTAGGTACAGCATTAAAGCTGTCATCGGTTGTTAATAACTGCACATTAGACTACATCAATCTCCCAGGTCCGGTGCTAACAGCACAGCTCTACAATCGTTCAATGCGCTGTGACGTCAAATTTCCCCTTATATACCGGACTATGGAGCTTCTAAATCTTAGTCCAGCCGTGTTCTGTCAAATGCTTGGAATATTTTGTAATAATTTGGATATTTCTAGTGCGAGAATAAATTACATTCGTCAGAATTCACTTAGCTGGTTCCAAGAGCTAAATTATTACGAATAATCATCATAGTGATCTGAGTAGGTATACGTTCTCTCAGAATTCGTTGCAAACGACCGATTCAATAAACACGGCTCAACTAAGATTTAAAACCTGCATTGTCTGGTATATAAGGGGAATTTGATGTCACAACTCGCTCAAAGATTGTAGGGCGGCAGCTGTTAGCACCAAAACCTTGTAGATTTTCTAAGTCTAATGTGTTGGTCTTAACGGCTTGCGATAACTTTAAGCCAACCTATTGTTCAAATAATCATAAGGTTGTCTGAATTTTCCAAACATGTAGAATTACCATACCTGATATATGAGGTTACTGGCATGCTGATTCTCTGAATTCTCTTTCTGTATAACACCATGGGCGAGGCAGATGCACGGTCGTCAGAAACTGCAATCTGGAAATCCGTCATAGCTATACATGTCGCTGTGTAAGAATCTGTACTATGCGGAATACAGAATCGCCAGAGGACTGTCATTTTGTAAGCAGTTAATCATAGAGTGAAGCAAGACTAAGACATGAACAAGTAAACACTGTTGCCAAGATGACATACTATGGAAGTCACTGAATTTGCGTGATTAAGATGTGTGAAAATCGGACATTATGACGACTATCGAGTCTGTCCTGACATGTTGATGCTATTTCTCGTACAGTTGGAGATCCCGTTTAGGTTCTGCGTGTTTATTATGGCTAAAGTAATATTGAGTAATGGATATCACCGCTTCTGGTGAAGTGAACTTTGGTACTGAGTTGATCTAAGAGTCTGATTTAACAGACGCTAACATTTTACATCCAAACGTGCACAAACGGTCATCTAACTTTAGGGGTCACAGATGGTGGCTTTTTAAGACAAGTGGAGAATGACCATCTTCTTAGAAACACCATCTTGTGGCACATAAAGAGATGTTATACCCTTCTGAAGCTGCAGTACACGGCCACCGGTCATAAGTGCCCGCTTATTAGAACTCAATAGAGGCGGTCACCTAAGAACGGTCTCGAATAGCTGCACCTGCCATTGCTGGCGAGATATCACAGAATTTATTCCATCTGTTGTGCAAGATGGCATCCCAAGCTCGACATCCGTCCACTCGATGATACTGGGTGTCGCTAGCGACTGAATACTAGCTCCAGAAGCAGCTGTGTAGAATGAGCAACGAGACCAGGAAACCTGCGGAAGAAATAAGAGAAATATGAGGAAGAGCGAGTGTGCACATAAATCTGTTCGTGTGTGCGGATGTGTGGGCGGGTGATTAGCTTGATGGATTGTTGGATGGATGGATGGGTGGATGGTGGGTAGGTGGGTGGGTGGATGGAAGGGTGTGTGGGTGGATGGCTGGGTGGGTGGGTGGCTTATTGACCAGTCACACGTTCTGAGCCACGCGTATTTAATGATGTCATCAATGATGTAGCGATCGATGTATGGAATTGCTAGATACTAGGTAAATGTGATGATGATGATGATGATGATGATGATGATGATGATGATGATGATGATGATGATGATGATGGATTGATGATGATGATGATGATGATGATGATGATGATGATGATGATGTGCCTGCTGTCTCTGCATCCCATGTCAATATAGGCCTAGCCATTCACGACAGACTGTTATTGCGTTGCATTCCTTTTCCTGATGCAATCAGGATGTCATCATGACATATGTTGGCTAGGCGAGCTACACGGGCACAGCTCAATTAGATATGATACCATCTCGGGTAAATTTAGGATAAGCCATCATTCGTCCATAAACCGCGCCTCTTGTACTATGTCATAGTGGCATTATCATGACATATATAAGTTACAAAACCAAAAGCAAGTTGGCGATTGCGTTTATGGCACTGTGCTTGCAATTACATCGTCTTAGGTTTGCAAGATGCACAACGGAAATGCATCCTGTAAAGTGGTATTGTTCTAATATTTTATTATCAACAATTGACGTTCACTCTTTAACCATTATATATACTCAATTCAGAGCTAGCATTTTTAATAGCCGGTGTTTGGCTGGTGAGAACTTGGTAGACCCAGATTACCCAGATAGATGATGCAAGAGTAGACTCATCACTGCCGAATCATTGCTCCAGCTTTGATATTAACAAGGGGCCGAAAATGGCTGTGCGACTAAACTGCACCATTAGCATTTTAACTATTTGCATTTAAATAGATAAGACGGATAATTTGTAGAAAGTCCGCTAAAAACATTGACCAATCAAAATTCTCGTTTCATATGTTGAAGCCTACAATCCTCTGACCATTCCACCCACGTTTCGTTGGAATCTGGCCATTGTTCAGGGATGAGGGGTATTTTAAATGGTTCAGAAGATTTTCAGAAAATCATAGATGGCTACCAAAACATTGACCACGCAAAATTACGAATATAATTTCTAAAGGCTAACACAATAGGGGTTTACTAGCCAGATCTGGTTCAAAGCCACAAAGCGGTTAAAGAGACGCGTTTTGAAAATTTCCTGTGAATTTTTCACAAAATCCTTAGATTTTCACCCAAAAAATTGACTAACCAAAATTCTGAATAGAAGTTCTAGAACCTACTATGATAGGATCCTTCTAGCCCCAATTTAGTCGAAATCTGCCAAGCAGCTAAAGAGGAGACGCATTCTGACATAAAATCTAAGATTTTCGCCAAAGAGTTTGTTCTGAATAGATGTTCTGGAGCCTATTACTATAGAATTATTCCAGCCAAATTTGGTTTAAATCCGGTAAATCTTTCAGAAAATATAAGATTTTCACCCAAAAAAAACCTGACCAATCAAAATTCAGAATGGATTATCTGTAGCCTATCAAGATAGGGTCATTCTAGCAAAATGTGGTTGAAATCTGCCAAGCTACTAAGAAGCTGTTGAGAATTTTGAAAGTAATTTGACAGGAGCCTTTTGCTGCAATAAGTAGCAACAGCTTCCAGTCATATTGGTTTCAAAACACTCAACATAATATTTATATAACTGTCAAGGAGTTTGGTGTTTTTGACCTTTTGGTTTCAAATGGTTAACGGTCGTCATATCATAGAACCGTGGACAAATAAATAGCATATATCCTGGGATTCAAGAAAAGATAACAACGATGTGCTTGAAACGATCATAGTTTATGTAAAATATACTGAATCAACCAGATGAGATATTTCTAGCATAAGTTATTCGTTGCGAAGAGCCACAACCATGGCCTTTTTAAAAGCAAAATAAGATTATGCATATCTCCCTTCGACAATAACTCCATCAAAATGGGTCAAATATTCTACATTTGAGATACATCACTATTTTTTTTTAAATATACAAGTTTGGCCGAATTCCACTGGAAACACTACTGTAGAACAAATTGAAAATGTCGCTATTGCGAAAGTTAATTTTGCTCTTGTCACACCAAACAACATATCGAGCTTTGGACTCACACCTTGTCAGGGTTTAAATCCCATTCCATCCATTATTATTCTGTTTCAACAATCAGTTGTTACATATGGCTAGAATACAGTGGTGTTGAGTGAGTATTGCAAGTGGCTTGTGCCACCTACTGGGAGGAGGGGTGGGATAGGGGTGGATTTTATCGTGAATCAGAATAGTTACCATGAACTCGCCCTGGATGCTTCTATCCAGCTATAGAATAAAGTTAGGGTTTGTGACTATGCATGTCATGTGTGTATTGTAAATGTCTGAGTTTCATGAGCCACCACTATGCACACTCTTTAGCATCTGTTTGTTAAGTGATGTATTCACACAATTTTATCACATACTCATCTGGAAATTTGGTCCATGTTTAAATCACCCCGCGGCCTTCCCTCTAGTCTCCATCTCTTCATTCTGGCACATTGTCGACAATGTAATCACCTATGTTCTTAGGCTATGTCATGTCTACTTTCCCGTCACAGAGTTTTCCGGACATCCGATTTCCATGTAAGCATGTGATATGTGAACCAGCTTCACTAATGAGTTTGACCTCACTGCTTCAGAGCTCTGATACACAGGTTCACACCATTCTTACGGAGATCCTTATACTCTGTTGGGTTCGACCGATCCCTGAACTATCAATTTCCAGAAAACGATACATGTAAGCTGTTGAAAACTTTAAAACCAGTTTCAAAATATTGAACAGCATGTTTATTAAATAGTAAAGACATACATTCAACATCCCAGAGTCTGTCATCAATTAAGCGTTCGTGGCGAACTTATCTACGTCATTCATGACGCCATTATGATGTCATCATATACGTCACATAGTGTATTATGACGCCATATGATTGATGGATAAAGTGGAACTGTCCATTTCATCACATACTCGTCTGGAAATTTGATCTATGTTCGAATTATCCCTCGGCCTGCCATCCAGTCTTCATCTCTTCATTCTGACTCATTGCGGATAATATGATCACCTATATTCTTAGGTTAAGTCATGTCTACTTTCTTGAGTTTTCTGGACATCTGAGTTCTATGCACGCATGTGATATGTGAATCAGGTTAACGAATGAGTTTGACCTCGCTACTTCAGAGGTCTGATACACGAGTTCCACACCATTCTTACGGAGATCGTTAAACTCTGATAGCTCCCAGCTTGGAGTTCAATCGTCCGCCTAATGGAGGAATCCAGTTTTTCAACGGGTATAACTGATGGACATGATAAGATAATTCATAAGATGTTTAGTCATACATATATTTGAAGAATACCTGTTTTTTGTCATTATGCATATGACCAAGAAGCATTAAAAGTTATTATCTCGATGTGACCGGCCATTATTCACAAACGGTTAATGGCAAATGATTTGTAGAGTTTTATTTACAAGGTATAGATTTTGGCTAGAAAATTATAAATTCTTTCTAGTATCTATTCAGAATATTGAGTGAGGTATTCGTTTGAAAGGTTTCTGTTCTTAAACGCCTTTGACCATCAAATTTGCTCAAGAAAGTTCCAATATTGTCATGAAAAATGTTCATTTACAAGTCAAGAGGCGATTATTTTTTACAATTTACCACTAAAATGACTGGCTCGATTATCGAGCCCGTCATTCTAGTGGTAAATTGTCAAGAATAGTTTTCCCTTGGTTTGTAAATAGACATTTCTCAGGACAAGTGCAGAAGGCGTTTTAGACAACGTGTGTGTTAAACGATTAAAAGCAGTGTACTGATTCGAGTGTCAATTAAAAAAACCAGCAACGCATCAAATCTTGAAAAAATCCCAACATTACTTCTGGAAAATGTTGGCAGCTATGACCTGTCCCTCAACTACATTATTTCAAATAAAGTGAGGTGTAGCTGCCATATGCAAACAGTATCAGCTATTGTTTAGGAAAATTATGGATCAATTTTACTGGATTTTCATGTGAGGATGCACACTCAGGTACTGAGATGAGGGGCTCTTCACGTTGTGTGCATGCATGTTCATGCCGCTCAGCTTCTCTCACACATCATATCATTGATAATTTAAGATAGATATATTGTACAAATTGCAATCTCTAAGTGCCATTCCATCTTTAATCAATGTTGATGTGTTGCTGTATGATGTTGTTTCCAGTACTAATAGAATAATATGTCCTTACAATGAACCTGCTCTCTTCGAATGTTGATGTATAGTTATTTTAATTCTTATAATTCTTTCACATCATACCATGGTTATATATAGTCATACGGCCCAGTCCTCATAACCCTAACCCTATTACAGCTTGGAAATATCCCCGCTGATGTCATGACATCATCACTAAATGGAGGGTGCTGCTAACCTGTGGTGGCCATTGTAGATATATAGATATGCCCGGATGTACAACCAGCTTGTGATAATGTGGAAAGTCCCTGACAATTAACTCCACTAGACGGTTTGACATCATGATGACGGCATGGCTTATAGGTGGTGATTGTTCAAAGGCTAGGAATCGATTAATTCAGGTGTAAAGACAGGAAGTTATTACTAAGAAAGAACATGCAGGATTATCTCACTAGACACTACGATGACGTCATTGATTGTATCACTAAATGAACACATATTTATCTTATAGACAACCATCAGTCAACGGCGGGACATACAGTTGAGGCTGATAGTGAGGTAAGCATAATCCGGATGGCAATTTTTTATTTGAATTTAATTTTTGGTTACGGGTACCGCCACTGATGACAAGAGTATGGCACCATACTAAGACCTCCTGCGTTTACCAAATATGGTCATGTGATTCTCAGCTTTAACCCACAGTGATACCAACTATATTAACTCTTTAACACTCATATCAGTCAAAAACAGCTTCTGCTGTGGTCTTGAGAAATGTTCATTTGTAGACGAAGAAAATACTATTTTTAAAAATTTGTCACCGGAATGACTGGCTCGATAACCGAGCCAGTCATTCCAGTGGTAGATTTTCAACAATAGTTTTCGCTTGGTCTGCAAATTGACATTTTCTATGAGTTTATTTAAATTTTCATGACTAAATTCAAGGGTTAAAGTGCTAAGTGATACGGATAGCAAACATGGAATCACTCTCGATACAATCATAATAGACTAGTAAATGACACTCAACATGCCCCTTCTAGCGGATTCTATAATTTCTTATATGTTTTAGGTGAATCTTTTGAAGATTATGTCACAAGACGTCAAAAGGTCCACTGCTTAAAATTGTATAACATTGCTGTGTTTAACACACTGCTAATAATGCAGCATGTTTATTCTAAGGCCTTAGAAAGTAAATGATAAGCACAATCTGCTCGATCTAAGGACTCGATGTTCATTCACTACATCCCATGGCAACTGACATAATGCCCATTTTAAATAGCGTAAAATGCAAATACAAGGTGTACTGCAATGAAGATAACATCGCATCTAAATAAAGTAGAGCAATACACGATCAATTCAAGTGTTTGTATCTGTGCCCTCTACATACTAGACAATAAATATGCTAACAGCATTTAAATATATTATCTCTCAATTCATCACTGTCTCTATCAGATGATGACGCATCACCTGCCTTGACAATAGTTGTGTCGCTACTATCATCAGTTGAACTGTCCTCCTCGTCATTATTTACTAGGTCGCATTGATTATCTAGAAGTCCCACAAGCATATGTGCCATTAGCATTAGCATGGAGAAACGAAGTAAATCAATGTTTGTTGAATCGTCGTGTGCCTTGTGCAGGTGTATTTTAATTGAAGAAAGAAATATTTTCAGGTGTTTCAAAGGATGAAAACATTCCTGTGAGTAGGTAATTATTCAATAACACAAGGTCGCCATTGTTAAATAGTGGCTACTGATGTCCTTAATGGCTTAAGAAAATACTGGGCAAGAGGAGGCCATAACGTTATTTAACTTATGCGTGTGTATGAATGCATACCCTATCATATGTAAAGTCTCATAGTACAGCAAGCACCACACACACTTAGTTATGATTGGTACATTTGATTTATCTTGGGCCAATCTGAAAATGCCAGGGAAAAACTAATCATGATTTGGTTGTCGTTCTCGCTAGGTATGCAGGAAGCATATATCAATAAAATGGCTGACTTGTTCTTTACCTTTGATAGACACAAGTATGGCAGGTATCTTGCCTGTTTTTCTGTCCCCTTGACAAACACATTATACCCTGAATAAACAAATTCCGTGTTGTGATATAGGTTCTGCAAATGAATTGTGCATGCAGTAGACAAAGCAATGAATGAGACATGCATGGATTATGTAGAATCGCAAGCGGCGCCATGAGGCAGTGGGAATGGTGCATCTGAAGAACAGGGAGACCATTCTTTTGGGACACGATCTATGCTTGTAGTAGTATTTAGGAGAGAGCTAGATTACGATTCAAACATGGCCGATAACGAAACACTGAGTATTGCTGTCTAGTTTGGCATTGCAAACTCGTAGTCAACCGTCCGGGTATTTATCTAAGTGCTGTATCATTCGGCACGTGTTTTTAATTATCCTAGTTTGTTATGTCCAATAATGTGATTATCTTACCACTGAGCATGGGTGTAACTTCTCTAATAAGGCCACCATTCTGTAAGATGATACGTGTAGAATAGCAATCACTCAGATCTTTCAACCATTGATTTGTGGCAGTGGCTTGCCCCACTATAATGCTTATCAGATACTACTCACTCCATAGAAGCAGTAGCCATCGTGTCATCTTCTGGTAGAACCTCAGTGAATACATAAACACTCATCTTTTCTCTATCATCTTCACATATGTACACGCCAAATTAAAGTTACTATGGACAATGCTGTTATATGGACCTTTCCATATGATAGGATACACCATCACGCACGCACGTACGTACGCACGCACGCACGCACGCACGCACGCACGCACGCACGCACGCACGCACGCACGCACGCACGCACGCGCCCACACACACACACACACACACACACACACGCACGCACGAACGAACGAACGAACGCTCACACGCGCGCGCACGCACGCCTAAGTTAAATGGCCACTAGGACATGGAAAAAAGGCTAAAATCCGAGAAGAATTGGACTTATCAACCTTATCGTCACCAAGAGCATGGCTTTGCGAGCACACAAAGAGAGTTAGCTATCACCTAGTTATTTGAAAGGGAATCCATATGCACAAGACCAGATGCCCCTGTAGCAACTTAGTATAATGGCTGGACAGTGTGACCAAAAATTGGAGGCCAAATGGTGAGAGTATGACCGATATATACCGGCGGCTATTCTGGACAGGGAACCAGCCTAACAAGGTAGAAAATGGACAGGAAGACGGTACAACTGAAGATGATTGAAGGAAAGAAGGTGATGAATCAGCATCTGATAGTCACAATGCATTAGCGAGAGAAGAGAGGTTCAAAGGTGATTAGACAGTTAGCAGATTTATTGTTTGCTTTGTAAAGAACACAAATACCAATAATTTAGTGATCATTTATCATTAACTTATTTAGAGGTAATGTTACGTTCATTTCATTTTCCAGCATGGCCGGCTCAAGGCATAGGAGGTGAGTGGTAGCGGCAAATACGTGGCCAGGGTGCATCTCACCACCCAAACTTACCGGTATATCTCTAAGCGGATAAGATTTTGTAAAACGTGACATCCAGTCATAGGGCTATTACTTCTGCTTATTATTCTGGGCCTATTAGGTTCAATGTACTTTATGATATTCCTCTATGTTCAAGCTAACGTATAATCTTCTTTATTTAATAGAGATTATGTGTGAAACCAAACAGAAGTATCATTTGAGATATATTGTAAAATTGACAGACGCGTCAAAACAGAAATTTCAATTTGCCAGACCGGTCGAATGACAGAAATACAATCGATTAAAGTTTTTAATAGAAAATGAGAAAATGCTGAGGTAATAAAAATGATTTGACTCTAAGATTCAGTGTCAGTCCTCTGGTAGGGGTAAGTTTGGCGGGGTGGGGTGGGGGGCTGTACAACAACGTATGCATTCAGGTACAGATCCGCTGATGCACAATGGGTCTGGATTCGGATCTGGATCACATTTATTAGCAAAATCTCAGGATCAAGGAATCTGAAAAACATTACGTGTCAGAGGGGTGCACTATATAGGCTACATAGAGTGCCCTTCTAGTTTCAGAGAAGGCCAATACCATATAATTCCGTACATAGAGAAAGCATGAAAAATTTGAAATTATGACGCTATTCATACTTCACTCTAGATATGCAGGTATGCAGGAAAGGTCCTCTCAGAGCATCTGAATTTCAAAATTTCCTTGGTAGCCCACACCCCAACTCACACCTACCCCACCTCCCCCCCCCCCACGTTTTGCAGGAGGAAATCTCCCTTCTTTCGATCTCTTCCAGATCCATCCAGCAGTTGCCTGGGGTGCGCTGTACCCTAGAGCAGGAATTCAAATTTTCATTTTTCTCCTATTTCAAAAGTGAACATGCAGCTAGTTGCCATATTAGACCAATTCCACCAACATATTGCATTGTTAGCATTTTGTCGACAACAATGCACAGTGGATAAAATTTGTAATCTTTTGACATCTGTTGACCTAATTATTCCTGTGACCTTTTGATATCTGGTGACATAATTATTCCCCCGATTGCATACAAAATATATGATATTATATAAGCCACCACAAGGCATATTTTAATTGGGCAATCATTACTCTAGGTTACTTAGATGTGATTCCATGATCATTCCTGTTTTCAGTAACCTAGAATTGCATTTCCACGTTATTTTGAAAAATGGCTATTCTGCCAGTTGTCATAGTAACAACATTTGATGAAGTCAATGCTCACGTGCTCAGTTACCCTTGTCAGGTGGTATCTAATACTCACTGTAGAAGATGTTAGCCTCAAAATATTCTTTTGTGAGTACTTTCTCAGTCACAATAATGCACAATTACGCGACTTCATGTAGCAGGAAAAATTGGTGACCCATTGATTTCTGGTGACCTAATTATTCAACTGATATGCATATAGCATGTATGATATATAGAGTCCACTGCAATGGGCATTTTAGCTGGAGATTATGTAGATGTAATGCCATGCTCATTTAATTTTTCAATATACAATAACTGCATTTTTCACTATTTTCAAAAATGGGCTTTCTGTCAGTTGTCATAGTAACACTATTTCCTGAAATATATTAACAGTGACCCTTTAGATGCCAGTCTGTGTCTAATACTCAATCTTTAAGGTGTTAAAGACGGACACTCGAGAAGCAATGCAAATTTAGAATCATCACCGTTCTTTCCTCAGACTCAGAGGATCCCAGCACCAACGTTTGGAGACACGCCATAGAGAGCTATTGGGACAGCAACACCATTGTATGATGCCTAGCAACATTAACCACTTGGGTTGATTTCCCGGAAAATTACCTCCCTTTCTAGGTCTTAGCTAGTATAACATCACAATATTGTTTTCTTATCACTTTGTAAGTCACAATATACAGTTGCACAATTTTAAGCAGGGGACAACGTCTCAGTTGATTTGCAAGTGTCATGAATGAAATCATAGAGGCGGCTATTAGGGACGTTTTCATTTGTCACTCATTATTCTAGTTTTTGTAGACATGATGTTATGCTCATTTCACTTTTCAGTACACCAGAATTGTCCGACAATTTTAAATAAACGGACATTCTTTCGGTTTTCATAGTAACAAGCTTTTATTAAATAACTGAACTTTGGTCCTTTAGATTTGTCAGACTGTACTTTTTCAGGATATTAACATCAAAATATTCTTTGATTAGCACTTTGCCAAGTCTCAACAACGGACAGTTACCCGATTTTAAGCAGAGGAGAAAATTGCCGACCTTTTGTCCTCTGGTAAACTAATTCGTTAACTGATTTGCATATAGCATATAAGAAATGGGACAGGGTTAGAGAAATAACATTTTGGGTGGGCATTTGCGAATCTACTCTGATTGTAGTGCAAGTTATGTCAATTTTATATCTTAAATATGGTTCACCTTACAAACGTCCACACATATATACACAGTCCGACACAAGAATATACTCAAAATATAGGTGTACTGTGGTGTAGCAGTTGGAGGTCAGCATTTGGTAGGATCGCATCGAGAACATTCTAGTACACGATTAAGCTGACCACATCGAGGCAGATGTTTAGCAGCAGCTGACAATATCTGCAAGCTCAAATGGTCGATCCGATAAATCAGACGTCCCTATTTGCGATGACGCAATCCATCGCCATGTGACGTCATGGCCGGTCAAAAGATCCTTCTAATATTACTGATGTGTTCAACTGCAAGAGTCCAACACATACTACACGCTGAAGCCTCAATATCTTGGTTTGCAACGATAATGAATTTTGATGATGATGATGATGATGATGATGATGATGTGATGATGATGATTATATCTATGGTGCTGG
The DNA here is from genome assembly GCA_034401795.1 of Chaetoderma sp. LZ-2023a. Lineage (NCBI taxonomy): Eukaryota > Metazoa > Mollusca > Caudofoveata > Chaetodermatida > Chaetodermatidae > Chaetoderma > Chaetoderma sp. LZ-2023a. The sequence goes on from CM067360.1 coordinate 5,971,214, forward strand.
ATGCACCTGCGTGCGTGTGTGAGTGCGTGCGTGCGTGCGTGCGTGTGTGCGAAATACAGGACACTCACATTGCCACAGGGCGGTTTAGACAAATCGACAAATATGCGGATAGACGTGTCTATAAAGGGGCATTTGCTTTAGAGGCCACTGACGGGCTTTTTAAGAAGGGTGATCCTAGGAGTCAACAACAGTTACTCTGGTGAATGACTTGTTGTAAACGTCCACCTCTCTGTAGTAATCTGTCGTTAATCGAAGAATCCGATCTATCTATCACTCAATTATCTGACGTCTTCATCAAATACGTCACATGTTAGATGACGTCAAAATCAAGTGACGTATGTCCGGCATGAAAGGGGACAAGTGCCGATAGTAACAGCCTGAATTGTATGTCTTATTTGAATTTCAAATTTAACAAACATTCTGTTGAATATTTTGAAAAGTAATTTGACTGGGGGTTGATACTGCTATAACTGGATCCCTCTATGTTCCCACAGGTGTCCGTTATAGACACGGTTGACTGTATTGCATGAGGATTACAGACATGATATTGTACTTAGTGCTTAACCGGCTGCCTGCTGAATAGCTACAGACTACATTTTTCAGGGTGTTAAACGCTGGATGCGCTAAATATGTTGGCTAAGCCACCAACATCTTTCAGTCAAATGGTTTTCAAAATATTTAGAAGGTCCAGAGTCATTGCCTTTTGAAATTATTGTCTGGTAGCTTGTAGCAGTCAGACAGTTAAACAGTTAGTCTGAGTTTTCTGACTTCACTGTATATAGACATAGACGGAAAGGGCATGCCAGTCTTTTTAGAATCCACACAAGCAATATGGACACAGGATTCGTGCATATGGGAGTGGGTGTAGTCTGGAAAATAGGGTGGATATGGGTGTAATATTTATAATGGGGTGGATAAGGTGTTCGAAAAAGGCAGCACTCTCACCTCAGGCTTTGTTGCGTGTGCAAAAGCTATGAACCTGGTTACATTTGTCAACAAAGCAGATCAGATCAGTTTGTTAGTTACTAGGCCACTCATAAGTTTGGTGCATCAACTAACTACTTTAGCTATGTTAAATGTATGAATACTTACTAGTACTTGGCAGTATCAGCGATGTGGCTTCGGATAGGGCTGGTCCAACACAGCACGAGCTCCATACTGTGTCGTATGCTGATTTGCCACAACAGGCCTCGTTAGCGCCGAGTCTTGGAATGACAACATTGCCACAGCAGCTATTCCAGATTTTATCATAGGTTCTTCTGCCACAACAACCCTCGTGGTCACTTAGTTTAAACGTTATTTGTTCATCACAGCATGACCTCCACACGGTGTTATAAACGTTCTTACCGCAACAACTTTCATGTCTATGAAGCTTAGCGACCACAGATCCACCGCAACACGACTTCCACACTGCGTCATATGTGGTATTGCCGCAGCATTCCTCATTACCGCTAAGTAGCGGTACAACATTTCCCTCACAGCATGAATTCCAGAGCTTGTCATAAGATCGGGTGCCGCAACACGCCTCGGTATTGCTGTGTTTTGGGACAACGGCGCCACCGCAACACGAGTTCCAGACTTTGTCATAAACAGTATTACCACAACATCCTTCTTTGCTGCTCAGTTTGGAGACCGCCACGCCTCCGCAACACGACTCCCAGATAGTGTTGTAGACACCGTTACCACAACAAGCCTCATTGTTGCTGAGTTTGGACACTACAACTCCACCGCAACACGACTCCCATAACGTATCAAATGTTCTATGACCGCAACATCCTTCAGTGTTACTCAGTCTTGGTACGATAACGCCATTGTTCTTTGCTTGTGATACATCATTGTAGCTGCCGCTATGGCAACAACGATCGTGCTTATCGAATTTCGGAACGACTACGCCCCCACAACAGGATTCCCAAACTGTATCATGCTTTCTTTTGCCACAGCATGATTCATGACTGGCGAGCTTGGGTACGACTACGCCATTACAGCATGACTTCCACACTGGATCGTAGGATCTGGTACCACAGCAAGCCTCGGTATTTCCCAGTCTCGGAATAACGACACCAGAGCAGCACGATTCCCAGATCTTATCATATGTCCTTGTGCTACAACAACGCTCATTATCGCTCAGCTTGGGCACGATAACGCCATCGCAGCATGATTTCCATGACGTGTCATAAGTATCTGTACCGCAACACTGATCATTGACCCCCAGCTTAGGAACGATCGCACCATCGCAACACGACTCCCAAACCTTGTTGTATGTTCTCTTGCCACAACATCCTTCCTTTCCCCCAAATTTAGAGACAACAACTCCACCGCAGCACGACTCCCAGACTGAGTTGTATATGGTGGTGGCGCAGCAGGCTTCGTTGTTGCTGAGTTTGGGTACAATCACCCCGCTGCAGCAAGAATTCTTCGTGATACTGTACGCCATAGTACCGCAGCAAACTTCATTGCTGTTAAGCTTTGGCACAACAACGCCTCCGCAGCATGACTTCCAAATCGTATTGTATGCGATAGTGCCACAGCAAGCCTCGTGTCTGTGCAGTTTCGAGATAACCGCTCCTCCACAACATGAGTTTCTCGTGGTGTCATACGTGACTTTCCCACAGCATGCCTTAGTGCTGCTGCTGCACGTCCTGTAGACAGTATCATGCGCCTTATTCTTACAGCATTCTGTACCTCTAGGCAGGATGGTACTACCACAGCAAATGGAAACAAGAGGGTTGTAAGACCGCGACCCACAGTACTCTGCAAAGGTAAAGAATAGATAAATGTAAGTAAGTATGTGAGTGGGTGGGCGAGCGAGCATGCATGTGGTCGGGCGGGGAGGGGGGCGCATGCACGCGGGTGAGTGGGCGGGCATGTGGGTTGGCAGGTGGGCAGGCAGGTAGGCAGGCGGGAAGCAGGTGGGTGGGCGGGCGGGCTGGCCAGCGAGTTGGCAAGCAGGCGGACAGAAGAAGGATAGATGGAAGGGTGGGTGGGTTGGTTAGTAGTTTTGTCGAGTGGGGGTGACGGAGATGAAGAGGGAGTTAGGGGTAAGGGAGGACGGGCGGGAGATAGGGACGGTGGGAGGGTGGGTGAGTGGATGGGTGGTTGAATGGGTTGTTTGGATGTTTGGTTGGTTGGTTGGGTGAATGGGTGGTGGGTGGAAGGGTGGGTGGGTGGGTTGGTGGGTGGGTGGGTGGGTGGGTGGTAGGTATGTTGCGTGAATGGGTGGTGGGTGGGTAGGTGGTAGGTGGTGGGTATGTGGGTGGTTTGTGGGTGGGTCGGTGGGTGCTTGGGTGGGTGGAATAGATGGTGGATGAATGAGACTCGGCAATAATACTATGGTAGAACAGGGCATGACTCGAACGATTTGGAATTATAAGAAGAGCAATCAAAGATTCCAGACCCTGAGCCTCCCGCTTTTGCCACGTTGTAAAATGTTTTCGGATTTTCCGGATTTTTAGGCGGAATTTCCGATTTTTTTTCATTTTGGGATTTTTTCGGTTAGCACACAAAATTGTGAAATCCTAGTGTATGGTCAGATCTTTTCTTGTGCACTTATTGGAGTCAAATCGGACCAGAGGATTTGACCCTATACCGATCTCCGTTTTTATCTGAATCAAGGTCAAAGACTGGAAATCCTCTTGCACGGCAAGTTCCTTCATTGTGTTAACATTTGAGTCAAATAGGAGCATTAGTTTTTTAGATACAGCTCCGGACCGATCAACCGATCGACCGATTGACCGACCGACAGGCAGGCAGGCGGGCGGGCGGGCGGGCGGGCAGGCAGGGACACAGGCACGCAGACAGGCAGGCAGACAGGCAGCCCAGAATGCAATACACTCTTCACATTACGGGACTAGTGTGATAATAAGGATATGAACATTTCTAAAGTGACAAAGGAAATTTTATGGTAACGTGTTGGGCATCGCTAAATCATGTCAGTGTGTCTCAGTTTTCTTCACACTCAATCTGCGGCGATTTGTCTAATGAACCGTTCCATTTTTAGTTATGCCCCGCCCATCTCTAGCTAAGCTCCACCCACACTTCGCCGTGTTGGGATTGATCGATCCACGAATTCCCTAAGTTCTATCAATTTCCTGAAAACTATACAGGTAAGCTGTTGAACATTTTGTAACTAATTTGACTTGGTGCTGTTGATCAAAATTTTCAACAGAGTATGTATTAAATAGCAGACATACAATTCGTACAACAACGCATAGCCCGTCCTCAAATATGCGTTCGTGACGTAGGCTTACTTATCGACGTCATTCGTGACGTCATTCCTAATGATGTCATTCTACACGTGGCGTAGTTGATTATGAAAAGGTCTATTCTCTAGTACAGACAGTCTTGAGTGGCCACCTATATATAATGTCTTTACTTGATATGAAATAGGTTTTCGGTTTTCTGTAAGGCAAGAATTCTTTGTAAAAGCTACCATATCCCGTTTATCTTCACAGACAAGATACGGTTAATTGTTTATGATGTCAGAAATCTTCTGCTGGCAGCAACAGGTTCCCCTCAAATTAGTCTCAAAATGTTTAACTGACTACCTGCATAGTTGTCTTGAAATTGAGACACAAGCATCGGCATGTTTAAAGGAGTAAAGGATTATGTTTGTGAGCAAAGTGCATGTGGCTTTTAGAGAAGGACTTGGCAGTATCTAGGTAGGCTATGTGGATTCATTCAATGTAGAGCATATGCTGTAGACCGTAATTCACAGGGCTAGGATTCCCACCCACTCAGCAAACAAAGATGGCTCGAAATAGCAAATTCAGTTGACAATGCAATAAGAAAGGTGAGTCATAAAAAGAGAAGGAATCTCAAAGAAATGAAGTGCATTTCTATATTCTTCAGATCTATCATTGAAATAAACGCAGTTTCGTCAATAATGGCACCCAAACAAGAATCACAGTTTTATTTCTAACGTGCTCACATTTGCATTGTCGTCATTGCGTGACTAATGCACGTGGCGATACGTAAGGCGTGACATTAGTTAAGATATCTTTTGTTCATTCATGGACTTAGATCTGAATGTCTATGCCCAACCCACGTGGTTACCACAAGACCGAATCGATTTAAAACAGCGAGAATCGTTTGAAATATGAAATATTGAATTGTTCATTTTCCGCATTGTTTTTGTCCCTTTAATGGCTAAATTTGGTTAAGAAAATTAAAATATTTGCTTATTAAATGCCCATTTGCAGGCCAAGAGAAAACTATTTCTAAAGATTTAGCATTGGAATTACTTGCTCTGTTATCAAGTCAGCCATTTCAATGGTGAATTTCAAAAAATAGTATTGCCTTGTTCTGCAAATGGACATGTCCAATAACACCTGCAAAGACCTGGTTTTTTCCGGCTTCACCATGAAAGAGTTAAAGACATACCATTCAGATGTGCCTCTCCTATAGGTCAGCTTTATATACTTTGTGCGCGAAATGCATAGATAGATTGTGTAGCAAGCCCTTTGTATGCCACACCAAGTCTGAAACTATTACTAATATTACCCTCTAAACCCTGATGTCCAAGGATCTAATTGGCAAGGTACATCTACAGGAAAGCTGTTTTGAAACTAATTTGACTGGGAACTGTTGCTGCCATAGGCAGCAACATCTCCCAGTTAAATCAGTTTCAAAATCTTTAACAAAATATTATTAAAATGTATATGAGTTTTCGAATTCGGTCATTCGGATTTTAAGGGTAAACCTAATTTCATTTCTGTTTTGTAGGTTCTCTCAGACAACACGGCAAACATGACAAAATTCCCGACATGTGACGTTATTTCATTGGATATATAGGCTACGTAAGACATATGAGTTAAACAGTGTTGTCCTCTGGACAAATACACGGATGACCTCATACATGACAGTTATAGTAAGATGAGACAATGCGCCTATCGCCTGTCGAGCCAACTCCATAAGGCGATATCGTTTTACTATAGGTTTTAATGCATATCCTGATATATATTACATATCGATTATCGATACGTATGAATGTGCCATTCTGGAATTCACTATGTATATTCTTGGAACTAGCCATTTGCATTGCAATCTGCCACCTGTATTCCATTTCTGCCCTATTGTAATTGACGGATAATGCTGATGACGAGGACGACGACGACGAGGACGACGACGACGACGTATTCTGCGGTGGCAGTTATGGAAACAGCCTGTATCTGTAATCAGTCCTTCTTCTTTGGTCACTGGTTCTCGTCCTGAGCCAGAGTCCTTGGCGGGTTCTTCTTGGTCTCAGAGTATCCAGTCAGGGTGATTCATTTAGGTTGCTACGTAGTACATTTATCCACTATGGTTAGTGCCATTATTGCCGGCAAATGGTGGCTTCAAACGCCTTCTGCGCAGTCAGTGGTGCTTGGTGCGGTGCGCAGATCCTGGACAAGCAGAGACGAGCATTGTTGGGTCACTTTCGCTAAACGTGAGACGTGACGGATGTGGTTCCCAATAGCAGGAGACTCTCAGCGATCTTGGTACAATTAACCTGATAAATTCTCGCTTTGACATTAATTGTTGTTACCGGTGGATAATCGCCCCAACACAGAATCGAGCAAACATCCGTTCGTGTGTTTCTGGCATTCTTGAAGGCAACTCTGCCTCATCTTCAACTCAACCATCTTTGTTCATCCCGTCCTCTGACAGACTTCTACTTTGTACCAATATAGTGGTCCGTGGATATGAATACGACTACATATGGTCTCTTGCGATATCGCTTTGCCTCATGGGTCTAATTTGAGCAAGGTTGCCAAACAACTCCAAATCAAATAAGCTTCCAATCATTCAAAAGAATGTTTATCAAATTCACCAAAGACATAAAATCCAGTTCTATGTTTACTGTCAGACCTTTGCCACTTTCCTGACGGACCTATAAAATTGTATTGTGACGTCTGCTAACATGTGGCGTATTTTGATTATGACGTCAGTTATTTGAGTGTCAGATCAGATCCATCTATTATCTAAACAAACTGTATTCAGAACATTTGCACTGAAACACCTTCCAGGTAAGAAAAGGCAGGACGAATGGCGTGTTAACCTGATCTTTTTATCAGTGCCAATAAATCGACAATTGCTTCCTGATTTAGTAATGTACAATTAGCCCGTTTCATTCTGATTTCTCAGAAGCCTGGCTTCAACTATTATAAAAAGAAACGGCTATTAGATATAATGAGCCTTTCCAGTTTAACCATCAATTATATGACGTCAGAATCATGAATGACGTAGATAAGTTCGCCACGAACGCTTAATTGATGACCGACTAAGCGTTGTTATACGTTGTCTTTGCTATTTAATAAACATGGCATGGGTAGCAAAAGCATGCAGTCAAATTAGTTTCAAAATATTATCTGCATAGTTTTCTGGAAAGTCATAGTCAAAGAGTTCAGAGAGGGATCGATCCCATCACGAGCAATGTGTGGGCGGGGCACAGCTAGAGATGGGCGAGGCATAGCTAAAACTGGATTCCTCCATTATTAGTTCCAAATTAATCAAAATAATTAAACACTGACCGTGTTCTGGTGAAGCCGGCCGACATTCGACCGCTGCAGTGGTCTTGGGGAATGTTGATTTGTAGGACAACACTAGACAATTCTTGAAAGTTTACCACAGGAATGAATGGCTCCGTTACGGAGCCAGTCATTCCTGTGATAAATTTTCAAACATAGTCTCTATTGTCCTACAAATTGAGAACAAGCAAATAATTTAATATTTTGATTTAGCCATTGCAGGGTTAACATTCCAGTCTTCAGAGTGGCAGTGGTTAATATCTGCCTAGAGATATTTAAACCATTTAATCATTCAAACTATTAGCCACGCACGCACGCACGCACGCACGCACGCTCGCACGCACGCACGCACGCACGCACGCACGCACGCACACCCTTAGTAACATATCATCGAAGATTGCACGCCTCTGTATAGTGTCACAGAACTGTATTCGATCTTCCTCATGCTCAATGTCTTATGTCAATAAACACAATCAAACAGGCTGAAGTGACGGATAATTGAAGGATGATTGTTCGCCTGGACCAACCATTTTCAGTCTGAATTATAGACAATGTACTCTCAGACTTAACTACAAGTAGAGCCTAGCATTTCATACATACGATCAACTTCTACACTGGAGACCTTTTGAGCGTGATACTATGTCAATGTCTATTTGGCACATCTTTTTTTTTTTTCAAACCGCGATAATTTAATATCCGGTTTTTGGGATCATTGTGACATACGTCATTCACACATTCAATGACGCAAAATGACGGAACTAATCCGACCATCTATGCTCCGTAGATAATCCATAATTCTCATTCTATGCGCTGCATAATAATTAAAACCGGTTTATTATTTGATTGATCCATTACCCGGCATTCAGGCAAATTATTCCCATAATCTTCTGCACACGTTATAGTCTGTTAACCTACAACTCTTTTACTGGGAATTCAAATACATTCAGGATCATATTACAATAAGCACATTCACCAGATGACTGACAGACGATTATAGCGCAGTTATTTAATTGTGTACATCTGTTGCAAAGCAATAATGGGAACATAATTAAACACGTTGACTTAATCACTGTTAATCTACGTTATACTGCCTGAAGTCGCAGTACAGTCATGCATTAGAAAAAGGTATGTCGGCAAAGAGAGTTATGGCTCTTTGAGGGCTATGAGTAGTAGGGTCAATCCATGTCCAGGCGTCGTCAGCACAAGGGCAATGCTTTATTAGACAAGGGGTGGTCAAGGATCACGTATTTTGCACAGCCCAGCCACAATTTAATATCCTCCATCACATATTTGGTAACACGCTCTAGATACATGTTGTTTTATGGAATAGGTTAGCATACCCTCCTGTTAGTTTGCGATTTGAATACTGCAATTGACTGTGGCCAAGCCAACGCCCATCTTTATTCTGTGGTATCTCTATATATCGATGATAAAAATGCCTGTGGTGGCAGTATTCACTCGGAGCTAGCTTACTGATCAACCCCTGGTTAGCAGATTTTACCACTTATAGATTCAAATAACCTATTCTCTAACATCTAATAGTTTCTATCATGTATTCCCCTATTCTCTCTATTGGCTCGCGTCACTGTCAGGTGGACATTATTCTTTGTCAAAACTGTTAGCCTCAAAATCTAAATATATGTCTTTTTGTAAAAAGAACCTTCGTTAAATGTATGATGGATGTAGTACAGTTGATTTGTCAACTTAAATATCTTGAAGTTAAATCAACAAAAGATAAGAACATTTGAACCAGATTAAAGACGACGATTTTCAATCGGCTCAAAAACCCCAGCAAACCATCACAATATATGCACATTCTGGAGATTTTGCTACAATGTGTGACTGTTGTCATGTTATTATTACTAATGTCACTCAACCCCTAAAAGCAGCACGTATCACCAGGCTGCATGGCTACAATGTGTGACTGTGGTCATGTTGTTATTACTAATGTCACTCAACCCCTAAAAGCAGCATGTATCACCAGGCTGCATGGCTACAATGTGTGACTGTGGTCATGTTGTTATTACTAATGTCACTCAACCCCTAAAAGCAGCACGTATCACCAGGCTGCATGGCTACAATGTGTGACTGTGGTCATGTTGTTATTACTAATGTCACTTAACCTCTAAAAGCAGCATGTATCACCAGGCTGCATGGCTACAATGTGTGACTGTGGTCATGTTGTTATTACTAATGTCACTTAACCTCTAAAAGCAGCATGTATCACCAGGCTGCATGGCTACAATGTGTGACTGTGGTCATGTTGTTATTACTAATGTCACTTAACCTCTAAAAGCAGCATGTATCACCAGGCTGCATGGCTACAATGTGTGACTGTGGTCATGTTGTTATTACTAATGTCACTTAACCTCTAAAAGCAGCATGTATCACCAGGCTGCATGGCTACAATGTGTGACTGTGGTCATGTTGTTATTACTAATGTCACTTAACCCCTAAAAGCAGCACGTATCACCAGGCTGCATGGCTACAATGTGTGACTGTGGTCATGTTGTTATTACTAATGTCACTCAACCTCTAAAAGCAGCACGTATCACCAGGCTGCATGGCTACAATGTGTGACTGTGGTCATGTTGTTATTACTAATGTCACTTAACCTCTAAAAGCAGCACGTATCACCAGGCTGCATGGCTACAATGTGTGACTGTCGTCATGTTGTTATTACTAATGTCACTTAACCTCTAAAAGCAGCATGTATCACCAGGCTGCATGGCTACAATGTGTGACTGTGGTCATGTTGTTATTACTAATGTCACTCAACCTCTAAAAGCAGCACGTATCACCAGGCTGCATGGCTACAATGTGTGACTGTGGTCATGTTGTTATTACTAATGTCACTCAACCTCTAAAAGCAGCATGTATCACCAGGCTGCATGGCTACAATGTGTGACTGTGGTCATGTTGTTATTACTAATGTCACTCAACCTCTAAAAGCAGCACGTATCACCAGGCTGCATGGCTACAATGTGTGACTGTGGTCATGTTGTTATTACTAATGTCACTCAACCCCTAAAAGCAGCATGTATCACCAGGCTGCATGGCTACAATGTGTGACTGTGGTCATGTTGTTATTACTAATGTCACTTAACCTCTAAAAGCAGCATGTATCACCAGGCTGCATGGCTACAATGTGTGACTGTGGTCATGTTGTTATTACTAATGTCACTTAACCCCTAAAAGCAGCATGTATCACCAGGCTGCATGGCTACAATGTGTGACTGTGGTCATGTTGTTATTACTAATGTCACTTAACCTCTAAAAGCAGCATGTATCACCAGGCTGCATGGCTACAATGTGTGACTGTGGTCATGTTGTTATTACTAATGTCACTTAACCCCTAAAAGCAGCATGTATCACCAGGCTGCATGGCTACAATGTGTGACTGTGGTCATGTTGTTATTACTAATGTCACTTAACCTCTAAAAGCAGCATGTATCACCAGGCTGCATGGCTACAATGTGTGACTGTGGTCATGTTGTTATTACTAATGTCACTTAACCTCTAAAAGCAGCATGTATCACCAGGCTGCATGGCTACAATGTGTGACTGTGGTCATGTTGTTATTACTAATGTCACTTAACCTCTAAAAGCAGCACGTATCACCAGGCTGCATGGCTACAATGTGTGACTGTGGTCATGTTGTTATTACTAATGTCACTTAACCCCTAAAAGCAGCATGTATCACCAGGCTGCATGGCTACAATGTGTGACTGTGGTCATGTTGTTATTACTAATGTCACTCAACCTCTAAAAGCAGCATGTATCACCAGGCTGCATGGCTACAATGTGTGACTGTGGTCATGTTGTTATTACTAATGTCACTCAACCTCTAAAAGCAGCACGTATCACCAGGCTGCATGGCAACAATGTGTGACTGTGGTCATGTTGTTATTACTAATGTCACTTAACCCCTAAAAGCAGCACGTATCACCAGGCTGCATGGCTACAATGTGTGACTGTGGTCATGTTGTTATTACTAATGTCACTCAACCCCTAAAAGCAGCATGTATCACCAGGCTGCATGGCTACAATGTGTGACTGTGGTCATGTTGTTATTACTAATGTCACTCAACCCCTAAAAGCAGCATGTATCACCAGGCTGCATGGCTACAATGTGTGACTGTGGTCATGTTGTTATTACTAATGTCACTTAACCTCTAAAAGCAGCATGTATCACCAGGCTGCATGGCTACAATGTGTGACTGTGGTCATGTTGTTATTACTAATGTCACTTAACCCCTAAAAGCAGCACGTATCACCAGGCTGCATGGCTACAATGTGTGACTGTGGTCATGTTGTTATTACTAATGTCACTTAACCTCTAAAAGCAGCATGTATCACCAGGCTGCATGGCTACAATGTGTGACTGTGGTCATGTTGTTATTACTAATGTCACTCAACCCCTAAAAGCAGCACGTATCACCAGGCTGCATGGCTACAATGTGTGACTGTGGTCATGTTGTTATTACTAATGTCACTTAACCCCTAAAAGCAGCATGTATCACCAGGCTGCATGGCTACAATGTGTGACTGTGGTCATGTTGTTATTACTAATGTCACTCAACCTCTAAAAGCAGCACGTATCACCAGGCTGCATGGCTACAATGTGTGACTGTGGTCATGTTGTTATTACTAATGTCACTTAACCCCTAAAAGCAGCACGTATCACCAGGCTGCATGGCTACAATGTGTGACTGTGGTCATGTTGTTATTACTAATGTCACTCAACCCCTAAAAGCAGCATGTATCACCAGGCTGCATGGCTACAATGTGTGACTGTGGTCATGTTGTTATTACTAATGTCACTCAACCCCTAAAAGCAGCATGTATCACCAGGCTGCATGGCTACAATGTGTGACTGTGGTCATGTTGTTATTACTAATGTCACTTAACCTCTAAAAGCAGCATGTATCACCAGGCTGCATGGCTACAATGTGTGACTGTGGTCATGTTGTTATTACTAATGTCACTTAACCCCTAAAAGCAGCACGTATCACCAGGCTGCATGGCTACAATGTGTGACTGTGGTCATGTTGTTATTACTAATGTCACTTAACCTCTAAAAGCAGCATGTATCACCAGGCTGCATGGCTACAATGTGTGACTGTGGTCATGTTGTTATTACTAATGTCACTTAACCCCTAAAAGCAGCATGTATCACCAGGCTGCATGGCTACAATGTGTGACTGTGGTCATGTTGTTATTACTAATGTCACTTAACCTCTAAAAGCAGCACGTATCGCCAGGCTGCATGGCTACAATGTGTGACTGTGGTCATGTTGTTATTACTAATGTCACTTAACCTCTAAAAGCAGCACGTATCGCCAGGCTGCATGGCTACAATGTGTGACTGTGGTCATGTTGTTATTACTAATGTCACTTAACCTCTAAAAGCAGCACGTATCGCCAGGCTGCATGGCTACAATGTGTGACTGTGGTCATGTTGTTATTACTAATGTCACTTAACCCCTAAAAGCAGCACGTATCACCAGGCTGCATGGCTACAATGTGTCACTGTGGTCATGTTGTTATTACTAATGTCACTCAACCCCTAAAAGCAGCATGTATCACCAGGCTGCATGGCTACAATGTGTGACTGTGGTCATGTTGTTATTACTAATGTCACTCAACCCCTAAAAGCAGCATGTATCACCAGGCTGCATGGCTACAATGTGTGACTGTGGTCATGTTGTTATTACTAATGTCACTTAACCTCTAAAAGCAGCATGTATCACCAGGCTGCATGGCTACAATGTGTGACTGTGGTCATGTTGTTATTACTAATGTCACTTAACCCCTAAAAGCAGCACGTATCACCAGGCTGCATGGCTACAATGTGTGACTGTGGTCATGTTGTTATTACTAATGTCACTTAACCTCTAAAAGCAGCATGTATCACCAGGCTGCATGGCTACAATGTGTGACTGTGGTCATGTTGTTATTACTAATGTCACTTAACCCCTAAAAGCAGCATGTATCACCAGGCTGCATGGCTACAATGTGTGACTGTGGTCATGTTGTTATTACTAATGTCACTTAACCTCTAAAAGCAGCACGTATCGCCAGGCTGCATGGCTACAATGTGTGACTGTGGTCATGTTGTTATTACTAATGTCACTTAACCTCTAAAAGCAGCACGTATCGCCAGGCTGCATGGCTACAATGTGTGACTGTGGTCATGTTGTTATTACTAATGTCACTTAACCTCTAAAAGCAGCACGTATCGCCAGGCTGCATGGCGTATTAGACAAAGAGCACTCGGAAGTGAAAAAGACCATCACATCCATGGCACAGCATCTTTTCATACATCGTCTAACAGCAGACAAGGTTAAACAAATATAAGAATCTAAGGCAAAGTGTACAAATAAAACAGATTAGTTTTGTTATTTTCACATTCCTCATATATGACGTGCGTTGATAATAGCATAAACAGAAATAATAATAATATGCAGTAGAGAAGAAAGCACGCGCATGATGATAATGCACCGAGATCACTGTAAACTAATTAGTTTGCAAAAATCAAAGGCATTAATAGGACTAATCTAAATGTCACCAGCTACAAGAGAAAGGCCGGGAACACTATAATGGTGCTGCCAACCTATTTAAGTAATCATGTTTGTAGTCTATTTAGATTTATTCATTAGAGTATGCCCGAGTATCAGTGTCCTAGAATGTAAACTAGGAATGTTCAAACGACTCTGATATTTATTTCACGATTACCTTTGTGTAAATGTCCTTATCAAAGCAAAGCGCATGTTATACTTTGAGGCTATTACAATAGGCCATATTATAGGTCAATGGAGATTGAGTAGACTGACGGCGACTAATTGTATGTTTGTTTATAATCTGCGGATGTTTTTCTTCATATTATTTATTAGGTTGAGGACAGCTTAACTCTGCTCAGATTCCCGATATAGACCCTATGCTGATGTTGATGCGCAGTCACCAGGTCTTAGGCAGCGGTCATTATTTGTGACCTTCTTACCTTATTGGTGACCTGATTATTTGACTAGTTTGCACATAGCTTACACCGACTGGTAGAGGACCATGGAAACAACATTCTGAGTGATAAATTGCTAGTCTCCTGCATTAGATTAAAGGTCACCTACATTTTTGCTACACTTACCATTTGAACATACACAATGCTAATGGGGGGGGGGGTGTGTGGATATCGACAGTTCGTAACAAAATATAGTTTCTTCAATAGAGGAATCCAGTTTTAGCTATGCCCCGCCCATCGTTAGCTAAGTTCCACCCACACTTCGCCCGTGTTTGGATCGATCGATCCCTGAACTCCCTGACTATCAATTTCCAGAAAGTTATACAGGTAAGCTGTTTAATATTTTGAAACTAATTTGACTTGGTGTTGTTGCTATGGTAGCAACAGCGCCCGTTGAAATGTGTTTCAAAATATCCAACAGCATGTTTATTAAATAGTAAAGACATACGATTCATACAATAACGCTTAGTCGTCATCAATTAAGCGTTAGTGACGAACTTATCTACGTCATTCACGACGTAATTGATTATGACGTAATCCTACACGTCACGTAGTTGATTATGATGTCATATGATTGATAGACAAATTGGAAATGGCCATTAGTGTCAAGGCGTAAGGTGCTTCCCTCCAGTCTATAGACTAATTAACGAGCTATACCAGTCGCATCTGATGACCCTCTAACATCATGAATAGAACTCCGTCTATATGATCTATTTATCATGTATCTAACCAGCATGCTGCTATTCTGCCTCGCCACCTTTCGCTTGTCTGTTGATGGCAATGATTGATCTTTATGCAGAGTTGCAATATTAAATAGTTGTAACCACATCTGAAATAATGCTGGATTTGATTTGTAGACACGGTACCAAATGCAAATTGCAAATTCAAAGTGTTTAATGCTACATGTTGAATATTTGTATTTTGCATTTTGGCAGGACAAGGAAGGGCAGGGTAGGGTAGAGGAGGGAAGGGTAAAGCGGCCGGGGCAGGGCAGGACAGGGTAGGACAGGAAAGCCTCAGTGCAGGGCAGGGCAGGGCTGAGCTGTGTATGGCACTCCGTCAGGCAACGCACCAGAGCGTAACCTATTCCAGTGTAGTGTAACGTAGCTGTTTGGTAGGAGCAAAGCTCAAAGGCAGGAGTGCAGAAGAGTGTGATATGATATGGTAATGTGTTGTGGAGTAACATAGAACATGGTTATACAACTTTGGGAAACATGGGGTAGCAATTATGATAGTGTGGCTTGGGGTAGGATACAACAATGTACAACTGTATGATTTTAGGTTTAATATTTAATGTCAACATTGACCAAAACCTCAACAAAAATCTTTTAGCTGAGTAAATTAACGTGTTTGTTTTAACGACGAAAATATTTTAGCCTATTCCTAAATGAGCATTTGATGGACGGATGGAAGACGCATGATGGACGGGTGTTGGCGTAGTTTAGCTCAGTAGCGTCATCACCTGGTTGTTCCGAGTAAGGTTGCTCAGAGTGAGGGAATCAAGGGCACGAAAACGTAATTAATCCTAGTTCTCCGAACAGGTAGATACAGTGAACTATACCGATGATGATGATGCGCAATTGATGCATTGATTAACGCTTGGAAATATCGTCACAGTTGTACGTCAGCAAGATGCGCGCGAGAGCGTGTGAATAACAAGAATAGGGAGCTGGTCAATACTTCATCAATAGTAAAAGACACCTCAGCTTGTAAGTGAGTGAGTAGTAGCAACCGCCCGTCTTTATATAGGCCTTATTACGGTTATTAACATTTATTTCAGTATTTCAGGAAGATATTATACGCATGATTCTGAAACGGATTAAGAACCTTTAAAACATTGATTTGTCCCGAATCATTTTAGCTATTTGAGTTCCACCAATCTCTTCCCAAACGCTGTCTCTTTGCCCGTCTGTCCATCCATCCATCCATCTAGCTGCACACCCGCACGCGCGTAAAATTGATTCGGACACCACGTGTATAAGGTGGGCGGAGCTTAGCTAGAAATGGGCGCGGTATAGATAGAAATGGATCTGTCTATGCGGCTGGCGATGAGTAGATCACGAATCACGTGTTAGAATCTAATCTACAAGGGAGGTACTTCCCATCCTAGCAAAGGAATGCGTGATCTAATCAGTGACTCCGGTTTCAATGGGCTTTTCCAATTTATCCATCCATCCATCATATGTCGTCATAAACAACTACATGACGCGTATGATGACATCATAATCAATTACAGCATGAATGACTCGATTTAGTCAGTCTTAAATACGTAATAGTCCGACACGTTGTACGAATTGCATGTCTTTACTACCGGTATTTAATAAACATTCTGTCGAATATTTTGAAACTAATTTGACTGGACACTGTTTCTGCTATAGGCTTGCTGGCTGCTATAGATTCTCGGATTATTTAACCCGTTCACGGCGAAGCCGACACAACCCGCCAGCTACAGTGGTCATTTGCAAGCCAAGAGAAGATAATCTTTCTTGGCCTGCAAATGCATATTCAATAGGCAAATATTTTAATATTTTGATATTCGTGACAAAATTTAGCCATTAAGGAGTTAAACAGCATGTCTCTTCAGGATGAATGAGCCCCATACCATTGTTATACAAAACATACCTCTCTCGAACAAAGGAAATACGCAGGAAAAACCTGTGGTGTTAACGCTTTCAACGCAAATCAGGCCAAATTAACAGGACGTTCAATAAGTAAATATTTTGATATTTTTTTGGAGAATTTTGCTATTAAGGGGTAACGCCAATGTCGAATGCATCATCAGTTGTTGAGAGCCTGCTGATATGAGAGCTCCTAACTATTATATTAACTATCATATTTCTCACTATGAATGCAACCTTTGGGAAAGATTCCAAATTTATGAATCTCCTAACTAGATTTTGTTTGGTAGCGAGTTTACATTAAGTAAAAAGTTATTTGCAGTTTTATTTTATATGTGCTACATGGCGGCATACAACATTTACCGTCGGGCTCCTTGGTACATATAGAATGAACCGGGCAAATGCAGACAACCGTGGTGGCACAACGACGATAGCAAGGTAGGTGAAAGTGGTTATATTTTGCAAACTTAGTCTGAACCCTTAGTATCCAAATAAATTGATCTCCACTTGATTGCACGAAGACGTTGCTAATACAAGTTACAATAATAAACTTAACCGTTTAAACCCACTGTGGATAATAACGTGAAACGAAACGAACGTATACATTACGCAGAGGTATCGTCATGGTAACTGATAACAGGTCGGGGTAATCATGTCAACTGTATGAGGTCATATATTAGGATTTCCTTAGATAGGGACAAGTCAGACTATGTATGTAATAATAAATTCCAGATTGAGACACGGATGCAGATTGTTTGCAGAAGATAGAATTCACGGAACGACAAATCTATGAGAGAAAATGAACATTGTACAAGCTCCCAAAAGGCGTGCGTGCTGGTTGGCGAGCAATACAGACTAAGAATGCATTGGAACAGGTAAGTATATGGGCCTACATTTTAGTAATGGAACGTCTTTTGATATGTCACAGGTCATCAAGGGAGATTGGCAGAAGAATGTCAATGGAACGAGTTATCAGCCAGTAATTTGATGTTGCTGACAGCTGATGGCAGACAGACTACGCTGATGTCAAGATCAATTACAGTCCATACACCAGTACCAGCTTTTAATGACATTGTCAAGCCTAGAGGCAGTCCTGTATTGGAGAACACTAATTGATGACTCCAGTTTCTCAGTCGATCATATGACGTCCTAATCAACGACATGTAGGCCGACGTCGTAATCAATTACGTCATGAATGACCCGATTTAGACCGTCTTAAACGCTTGATAGTCCGTCAATTCGTACGAATTGTGTGTCTTTACTATTTACTAAACATGCTAGCCATAGGCAGCACCGAGTCGAAATATTCAACATCTTACCTATACAGTTTTATGGAAATTGAGATTCAGGGAGACGGGAATAGCGTGAATGGGGCTTAGCTAGAGATGGGCGGGGAATAGCTAAAATGGATTCCTCCATTGACAGCAAGAGATTCCTGACCAGGCATGCATTCTGCTTCAAGCAATGGTAGGTACAAATGGGTTTAGCGCGGTGGTAACGAGCCTAATGCCCAGACCAAACAGTTTGTCCAAGCAGCGGATGAAGTTCATAAATCTGGTTTAATTGTCCATGTCTATTATTTTAAATACGTATGTATGTTCTGGCAGTGGTGACATATGAAACGCGATGCTAAATCATGTGATCTTGTGAGAAGCGTCCCTTTTTACGATTACATCTCAATCTACCTTTCCAGTTTTGGCTATGCCCCGCCCATCTCTAGAGCTAATCTCCACCCACGATTTGCCCGTGTTGGGATCAATGGATCTCTGCACATTCTGAATCTCAATTTCCAGAAAACTATATTCCCTACAGGCCAGCCGTTGAATACTGTGAACCTAATATGACTGGGTGATGTTGCTGCCTATGGGCGCTTGAATGCCTTATGACCGCCTATGGTAGCAACAGCGCCTAGCAAATTAGTTTCAAAATATTCAAGAGCTTGTTTATTAAATAACAAAGACATACAATTCGTACAACGTGTCAGACTATTAAGCGTTTAAGACGGACTAAATCGAGTCAGTCATGCTGTAATTAATTATGACACTTTCCTACACGTCATATGGTGGATGGATAAACTGGAAACCAGGTCCATTACACTAGACTCGGAAAGAGCAAATCATTAAGCATCGGGAACTTATGACCGGGTGCGACCCAACCGGTGATATTCCTGGGGCAAGCTCCAGTCCCTGGTTGCGCGAATGCCTTATGGCTGCTAGCACGCTGGCAGTTTAGTGTATAGCTTACGTATAGATATACGTATATGATGCCAGGAACTTGACTGTCAACTGTCTAACCCCTCTTGTGTCAACTTAACCCTTTAGTGGTCAAACTGACCAAAACAACTCTGCAGGGGTCTTCAGACATGCGGCTATTTGAAAGGCGTAGAGAAGAGTATTTTGAATATTTATCACTAGAATGACTGGCTCGGTAACCGAGCCAGTCATTCTAGTGGTAAATTTTCAAAAATACTCTTCTTCCTGCCTGCCTGTACGAATTGTAAGTCTTTGCTATTTAATAAACATTATGTTGACTATTTTGAAGCTAATTTGACGAGGCGATGTTGCTGTTTATCTGCATAGTTATCTTAACGATGGGATTCTGTGAAATCAGAGGTCAAAGTATATAACTCGATCCCAATACGCTCAAAGAGTGGGCGGAGCTTAGGCGGAGATGGGCGGGCCATAGCTAGAAATGTATCCATCTAATTTGCCGCAGCCTTTCGTTGTTACTATGGAAACCACATCATTGTGCTGGTCACGTGATGTATTTGCTAAGCTTATACCAGCGCACGTGACTACCTCTAGCAGCAGAATCGTCCAAGCAGTTAGTCACGCACGACCAACTGTCTGAAATGTTAATAAACATGGACGCTACTCTTGCAGAGATAACAATGTCACGTGTATTAACTTATGTAGCTGTGAATTCATCGATGGAACGTGCACACCATAATATGACTATAGACCAAGGTTATCACTCTGCCGCCTTAACTACTCTTGTGGAAACTTAACCATTTAATGGTCAAACTGACACAAAAAAAACCCACCATGCAGTGGTCTTCAGACATGGGGCTATTTGAAAGGAATAGAGAAGAGTATTTTTGAAAATTTACCACTAGAATGGCTGGCTCGGTAACCGAGCCAGTCATTCTAGTGGTAAATTAAAAAAAATACTCTTATCTCGGCCTGCTAAGTAAAATCTTTAAATTTCTTTACTAGTATCCCTTTAATGGTCAAGCCGGAGAAGAAACGTTCAGTGGTAAATTTACAAAAATAGCCTTCTAAAATTAAAATATCTTGAAAAATATCGAGCATCAAAATGTTAATAATATGCAACACGGCAAAGTGTGGGTGGAGCTTAGATAGAAATGGGCGGGGCATAGTTAAAACTGGAATGGGACATTATAGGAAGATATGTACTGCATGACTAGATCCTCAATCCATGTTTTGCTCAGAACTAGATGATGCAGCCAAGGTTTCTGTGCCTGCACATTCCTTAGCGCGTGTATAGAGGGTAAATTGATTCAAATACACTTACAGCGTACACAGAGTATAGATAGAAATGGATCCCTCCATTGTCGTCAGTTATCCAGCATAGTGTCACTCTGAAGCTGTCTACCCGTTCGAACATGACTTCCCCAGAATCCCAATTTCAAGGTAACTATGCAGGCAAGCTATTTGGTAGTTTGAAACTAATTTAACTGGGAGCTGTTGCAGCCTATCATAGCCTATCATAGCAGCACACAGTCAAATTAGTTACAAATTATTAAACAGAATGTTTAATAACTTTACATTTCATACACTTTCGTGGCGGATTTTACGATGTTCGTAACGGAGCTACGTCATATTGATTGTGACCTCAGCTAACAATAGGTGTGTCTGATTATAACGTCAGCTAATCGATTGAGTTATCGAATCCCTCCATTCCCTTGACCTATGTCCGTCATCCAGATTATTCCTTGACATTGTCCGTCGATGAGCTTTATAGAATGACGAGACGGATCGTAATCTTCATTTAATGGCTTCCATTTAGCTCTTTGCTTACTACTTTGCAGGATTTGCTTCGTGGTGAGCGGGTGTGGAGTGTGTCGTGTTTCCTCACTTCCTGACTTTGCTGAGAGGACAATGACTGTTTCCTGGTTTCCCTGAATAGCATACTGAGCTGAAATCAAAGGCATCACGACTGTAGGTCCGCATCATGCTGGTAATCTTGGTAGTTGCTAACGGAGCCGATATACTGGTAGATGATGGATCTGAGGTTTTAGTCCAGTAACTGTAGAGTTGCCATTGAATGGACCTTTCCAGTGTAATGACGTCGTATGGCGGCATAATCAGCTACGCGGCGTGTAGGATGACGTCATAGTCATTACGTCATACATGATTCTATACGGACCGTCTTTAACTCTTAATAGTCCGACACGTTGTAGAAATTGTATGTCTCTACTATTTAATAAACATGCTGTTGAATATTTTGAAATAGGCAGCAACAGCACCCAGTCAAATTAGTTTCAAAATATTCAACAGCTTAAGCTGTATAGTTTTCTGGAAATTGATAGTCAGGGAGGTCAGAGATGGATCGATCTCAACACGATCGAGGTGTGGGTGGAGCTTAGCTAGAGATGGGCGGGGCATGGCTAAAAATGGAAATGTACATTGGAAAGCACCACTGATTTCCGTCACTTCTCTTCTGCAATGGCATTGTCTGATTTCCGTCACTTCTCTTCTGCAATGGCATTGTCTGATTTCCGTCACTTCTCTTCTGCAATGGCATTGTCTGATTTGCGTCACTTCTCTTCTGCAATGGCATTGTCTGATTTCCGTCACGTCTCTTCTGCAATGGGATTGTCTGATTTCCGTCACGTCTCTTCTGCAATGGCATTGTCTGATTTCCGTCACTTCTCTTCTGCAATAGCATTGTCTGATTTCCGTCACGTCTCTTCTGCAATGGGATTGTCTGATTTGCGTCACTTCTCTTCTGCAATGGCATTGTCTGATTTGCGTCACTTCTCTTCTGCAATAGCATTGTCTGATTTCCGTCACGTCTCTTCTGCAATGGCATTGTCTGATTTCCGTCACTTCTCTTCTGCAATAGCATTGTCTGATTTCCGTCACTTCTCTTCTGCAATAGCATTGTCTGATTTCCGTCACATCTCCTCTGCAATGGCATTGTCTGATTTCCGTCACGTCTCTTCTGCAATGGTATTGTCTGATCTCCGTCAGTTCTCTTCTGCAATAGCATTGTCTGATTTGCGTCACTTCTCTTCTGCAATGGCATTGTCTGATTTCCGTCACTTCTCTTCTGCAATGGCATTGTCTGATTTCCGTCACTTCTCTTCTGCAATGGCATCGTCTGATTTCCGTCACGTCTCTTCTGCAATGGTATTGTCTGATCTCCGTCACGTCTCTTCTGCAATGGGATTGTCTGATTTGCGTCACTTCTCTTCTGCAATAGCATTGTCTGATTTCCGTCACTTCTCTTCTGCAATAGCATTGTCTGATTTCCGTCACGTCTCTTCTGCAATGACATTGTCTGATTTCCGTCACGTCTCTTCTGCAATGGGATTGTCTGATCTCCGTCACGTCTCTTCTGCAATGGGATTGTCTGATTTCCGTCACGTCTCTTCTGCAATGGTATTGTCTGATCTCCGTCACGTCTCTTCTGCAATGGGATTGTCTGATTTGCGTCACTTCTCTTCTGCAATAGCATTGTCTGATTTCCGTCACTTCTCTTCTGCAATAGCATTGTCGGATTTCCGTCACGTCTCTTCTGCAATGGCATTATCTGATTTCCGTCACTTCTCTTCTGCAATGGCATTGTCTGATTTGCGTCACTTCTCCTCTGCAATGGCATTGTCTGATTTGCGTCACTTCTCTTCTGCAATGGCATTGTCTGATTTCTGTCACTTCTCCTCTGCAATGGCATTGTCTGATTTCCGTCACTTCTCCTCTGCAATGGGATTGTCTGATTTGCGTCACTTCTCTTCTGCAATGGCATTGTCTGATTTCCGTCACTTCTCTTCTGCAATGGCATTGTCTGATTTCAGTCACTTCTCTTCCGCAATCGCATTGTCTGATTTCCGTCACTTCTCTTCCGCAATGGCATTGTCTGATTTCCGTCACTTCTCTTCTGCAATAGCATTGTCTGATTTCCGTCACCTCTCTTCTGCAATGGCAATGTCTGATTTTCCGTCACTTCTCTTCTGCAATGGCATTGTCTGATTTCCGTCACTTCTCCTCTGCAATGGCATTGTCTGATTTGCGTCACTTCTCTTCTGCAATGGCATTGTCTGATTTCGGTCACTTCTCCTCTGCAATGGCATTGTCTGATTTCCGTCACTTCTCATCTGCAATGGGATTGTCTGATTTCCGTCACTTCTCTTCTGCAATGGCATTGTCTGATTTCCGTCACTTCTCTTCTGCAATGGCATTGTCTGATTTCCGTCACTTCTCTTCTGCAATAGCATTGTCTGATTTCCGTCACTTCTCTTCTGCAATAGCATTGTCTGATTTCCGTCACATCTCCTCTGCAATGGCATTGTCTGATTTCGGTCACGTCTCTTCTGCAATGGTATTGTCTGATCTCCGTCACTTCTCTTCTGCAATAGCATTGTCTGATTTGCGTCACTTCTCTTCTGCAATGGCATTGTCTGATTTCCGTCACTTCTCTTCTGCAATGGCATTGTCTGATTTCCGTCACTTCTCTTCTGCAATGGCATTGTCTGATTTCCGTCACGTCTCTTCTGCAATGGTATTGTCTGATCTCCGTCACGTCTCTTCTGCAATGGGATTGTCTGATTTGCGTCACTTCTCTTCTGCAATAGCATTGTCTGATTTCCGTCACTTCTCTTCTGCAATAGCATTGTCTGATTTCCGTCACGTCTCTTCTGCAATGACATTGTCTGATTTCCGTCACGTCTCTTCTGCAATGGGATTGTCTGATCTCCGTCACGTCTCTTCTGCAATGGGATTGTCTGATTTCCGTCACGTCTCTTCTGCAATGGTATTGTCTGATCTCCGTCACGTCTCTTCTGCAATGGGATTGTCTGATTTGCGTCACTTCTCTTCTGCAATAGCATTGTCTGATTTCCGTCACTTCTCTTCTGCAATAGCATTGTCTGATTTCCGTCACGTCTCTTCTGCAATGGCATTGTCTGATTTCCGTCACTTCTCTTCTGCAATGGCATTGTCTGATTTGCGTCACTTCTCCTCTGCAATGGTATTGTCTGATCTCCGTCACGTCTCTTCTGCAATGGGATTGTCTGATTTGCGTCACTTCTCTTCTGCAATAGCATTGTCTGATTTCCGTCACTTCTCTTCTGCAATAGCATTGTCTGATTTCCGTCACGTCTCTTCTGCAATGACATTGTCTGATTTCCGTCACGTCTCTTCTGCAATGGGATTGTCTGATCTCCGTCACGTCTCTTCTGCAATGGGATTGTCTGATTTCCGTCACGTCTCTTCTGCAATGGGATTGTCTGATTTGCGTCACTTCTCTTCTGCAATAGCATTGTCTGATTTCCGTCACTTCTCTTCTGCAATAGCATTGTCTGATTTCCGTCACGTCTCTTCTGCAATGGCATTGTCTGATTTCCGTCACTTCTCTTCTGCAATGGCATTGTCTGATTTGCGTCACTTCTCCTCTGCAATGGCATTGTCTGATTTCCGTCACTTCTCTTCTGCAATGGCATTGTCTGATTTCAGTCACTTCTCTTCCGCAATCGCATTGTCTGATTTCCGTCACTTCTCTTCCGCAATGGCATTGTCTGATTTCCGTCACTTCTCTTCTGCAATAGCATTGTCTGATTTCCGTCACCTCTCTTCTGCAATGGCAATGTCTGATTTTCCGTCACTTCTCTTCTGCAATGGCATTGTCTGATTTCGGTCACTTCTCCTCTGCAATGGCATTGTCTGATTTCCGTCACTTCTCATCTGCAATGGGATTGTCTGATTTCCGTCACTTCTCTTCTGCAATGGCATTGTCTGATTTCCGTCACTTCTCTTCTGCAATGGCATTGTCTGATTTCCGTCACTTCTCTTCTGCAATAGCATTGTCTGATTTCCGTCACTTCTCTTCTGCAATAGCATTGTCTGATTTCCGTCACATCTCCTCTGCAATGGCATTGTCTGATTTCGGTCACGTCTCTTCTGCAATGGTATTGTCTGATCTCCGTCACTTCTCTTCTGCAATAGCATTGTCTGATTTGCGTCACTTCTCTTCTGCAATGGCATTGTCTGATTTCCGTCACTTCTCTTCTGCAATGGCATTGTCTGATTTCCGTCACTTCTCTTCTGCAATGGCATCGTCTGATTTCCGTCACGTCTCTTCTGCAATGGTATTGTCTGATCTCCGTCACGTCTCTTCTGCAATGGGATTGTCTGATTTGCGTCACTTCTCTTCTGCAATAGCATTGTCTGATTTCCGTCACTTCTCTTCTGCAATAGCATTGTCTGATTTCCGTCACGTCTCTTCTGCAATGACATTGTCTGATTTCCGTCACGTCTCTTCTGCAATGGGATTGTCTGATCTCCGTCACGTCTCTTCTGCAATGGGATTGTCTGATTTCCGTCACGTCTCTTCTGCAATGGTATTGTCTGATCTCCGTCACGTCTCTTCTGCAATGGGATTGTCTGATTTGGGTCACTTCTCTTCTGCAATAGCATTGTCTGATTTCCGTCACTTCTCTTCTGCAATAGCATTGTCTGATTTCCGTCACGTCTCTTCTGCAATGGCATTGTCTGATTTCCGTCACTTCTCTTCTGCAATGGCATTGTCTGATTTGCGTCACTTCTCCTCTGCAATGGTATTGTCTGATCTCCGTCACGTCTCTTCTGCAATGGGATTGTCTGATTTGCGTCACTTCTCTTCTGCAATAGCATTGTCTGATTTCCGTCACTTCTCTTCTGCAATAGCATTGTCTGATTTCCGTCACGTCTCTTCTGCAATGACATTGTCTGATTTCCGTCACGTCTCTTCTGCAATGGGATTGTCTGATCTCCGTCACGTCTCTTCTGCAATGGGATTGTCTGATTTCCGTCACGTCTCTTCTGCAATGGTATTGTCTGATCTCCGTCACGTCTCTTCTGCAATGGGATTGTCTGATTTGCGTCACTTCTCTTCTGCAATAGCATTGTCTGATTTCCGTCACTTCTCTTCTGCAATAGCATTGTCTGATTTCCGTCACGTCTCTTCTGCAATGGCATTGTCTGATTTCCGTCACTTCTCTTCTGCAATGGCATTGTCTGATTTGCGTCACTTCTCCTCTGCAATGGCATTGTCTGATTTGCGTCACTTCTCTTCTGCAATGGCATTGTCTGATTTCCGTCACTTCTCCTCTGCAATGGCATTGTCTGATTTCCGTCACTTCTCCTCTGCAATGGGATTGTCTGATCTCCGTCACGTCTCTTCTGCAATGGGATTGTCTGATTTCCGTCACGTCTCTTCTGCAATGGTATTGTCTGATCTCCGTCACGTCTCTTCTGCAATGGGATTGTCTGATTTGCGTCACTTCTCTTCTGCAATAGCATTGTCTGATTTCCGTCACTTCTCTTCTGCAATAGCATTGCCTGATTTCCGTCACGTCTCTTCTGCAATGGCATTGTCTGATTTCCGTCACTTCTCTTCTGCAATGGCATTGTCTGATTTGCGTCACTTCTCCTCTGCAATGGCATTGTCTGATTTGCGTCACTTCTCTTCTGCAATGGCATTGTCTGATTTCCGTCACTTCTCCTCTGCAATGGCATTGTCTGATTTCCGTCACTTCTCCTCTGCAATGGGATTGTCTGATTTGCGTCACTTCTCTTCTGCAATGGCATTGTCTGATTTCCGTCACTTCTCTTCTGCAATGGCATTGTCTGATTTCAGTCACTTCTCTTCCGCAATCGCATTGTCTGATTTCCGTCACTTCTCTTCCGCAATGGCATTGTCTGATTTCCGTCACTTCTCTTCTGCAATAGCATTGTCTGATTTCCGTCACCTCTCTTCTGCAATGGCAATGTCTGATTTTCCGTCACTTCTCTTCTGCAATGGCATTGTCTGATTTCCGTCACTTCTCCTCTGCAATGGCATTGTCTGATTTGCGTCACTTCTCTTCTGCAATGGCATTGTCTGATTTCCGTCACTTCTCCTCTGCAATGGCATTGTCTGATTTCCGTCACTTCTCCTCTGCAATGGGATTGTCTGATTTGCGTCACTTCTCTTCTGCAATGGCATTGTCTGATTTCCGTCACTTCTCTTCTGCAATGGCATTGTCTGATTTCCGTCACTTCTCTTCTGCAATAGCATTGTCTGATTTCCGTCACTTCTCTTCTGCAATAGCATTGTCTGATTTCCGTCACATCTCCTCTGCAATGGCATTGTCTGATTTCCGTCACGTCTCTTCTGCAATGGTATTGTCTGATCTCCGTCACTTCTCTTCTGCAATAGCATTGTCTGATTTGCGTCACTTCTCTTCTGCAATGGCATTGTCTGATTTCCGTCACTTCTCTTCTGCAATGGCATTGTCTGATTTCCGTCACTTCTCTTCTGCAATGGCATCGTCTGATTTCCGTCACGTCTCTTCTGCAATGGTATTGTCTGATCTCCGTCACGTCTCTTCTGCAATGGGATTGTCTGATTTGCGTCACTTCTCTTCTGCAATAGCATTGTCTGATTTCCGTCACTTCTCTTCTGCAATAGCATTGTCTGATTTCCGTCACGTCTCTTCTGCAATGACATTGTCTGATTTCCGTCACGTCTCTTCTGCAATGGGATTGTCTGATCTCCGTCACGTCTCTTCTGCAATGGGATTGTCTGATTTCCGTCACGTCTCTTCTGCAATGGTATTGTCTGATCTCCGTCACGTCTCTTCTGCAATGGGATTGTCTGATTTGCGTCACTTCTCTTCTGCAATAGCATTGTCTGATTTCCGTCACTTCTCTTCTGCAATAGCATTGTCTGATTTCCGTCACGTCTCTTCTGCAATGGCATTGTCTGATTTCCGTCATTTCTCTTCTGCAATGGCATTGTCTGATTTGCGTCACTTCTCCTCTGCAATGGCATTGTCTGATTTGCGTCACTTCTCTTCTGCAATGGCATTGTCTGATTTCCGTCACTTCTCCTCTGCAATGGCATTGTCTGATTTCCGTCACTTCTCCTCTGCAATGGGATTGTCTGATTTGCGTCACTTCTCCTCTGCAATGGCATTGTCTGATTTCCGTCACTTCTCTTCTGCAATGGCATTGTCTGATTTCAGTCACTTCTCTTCCGCAATCGCATTGTCTGATTTCCGTCACTTCTCTTCCGCAATGGCATTGTCTGATTTCCGTCACTTCTCTTCTGCAATAGCATTGTCTGATTTCCGTCACCTCTCTTCTGCAATGGCAATGTCTGATTTTCCGTCACTTCTCTTCTGCAATGGCATTGTCTGATTTCCGTCACTTCTCCTCTGCAATGGCATTGTCTGATTTGCGTCACTTCTCTTCTGCAATGGCATTGTCTGATTTCCGTCACTTCTCCTCTGCAATGGCATTGTCTGATTTCCGTCACTTCTCCTCTGCAATGGGATTGTCTGATTTGCGTCACTTCTCTTCTGCAATGGCATTGTCTGATTTCCGTCACTTCTCTTCTGCAATGGCATTGTCTGATTTCCGTCACTTCTCTTCTGCAATAGCATTGTCTGATTTCCGTCACTTCCCTTCTGCAATAGCATTGTCTGATTTCCGTCACATCTCCTCTGCAATGGCATTGTCTGATTTCCGTCACGTCTCTTCTGCAATGGTATTGTCTGATCTCCGTCACTTCTCTTCTGCAATAGCATTGTCTGATTTGCGTCACTTCTCTTCTGCAATGGCATTGTCTGATTTCCGTCACTTCTCTTCTGCAATGGCATTGTCTGATTTCCGTCACTTCTCTTCTGCAATGGCATCGTCTGATTTCCGTCACGTCTCTTCTGCAATGGTATTGTCTGATCTCCGTCACGTCTCTTCTGCAATGGGATTGTCTGATTTGCGTCACTTCTCTTCTGCAATGGCATTGTCTGATTTCCGTCACTTCTCTTCTACAATAGCATTGTCTGATTTCCGTCACGTCTCTTCTGCAATGACATTGTCTGATTTCCGTCACGTCTCTTCTGCAATGGGATTGTCTGATCTCCGTCACGTCTCTTCTGCAATGGGATTGTCTGATTTCCGTCACGTCTCTTCTGCAATGGTATTGTCTGATCTCCGTCACGTCTCTTCTGCAATGGGATTGTCTGATTTGCGTCACTTCTCTTCTGCAATAGCATTGTCTGATTTCCGTCACGTCTCTTCTGCAATGGCATTGTCTGATTTCCGTCACTTCTCTTCTGCAATGGCATTGTCTGATTTGCGTCACTTCTCCTCTGCAATGGCATTGTCTGATTTGCGTCACTTCTCTTCTGCAATGGCATTGTCTGATTTCCGTCACTTCTCCTCTGCAATGGCATTGTCTGATTTCCGTCACTTCCCCTCTGCAATGGGATTGTCTGATTTGCGTCACTTCTCTTCTGCAATGGCATTGTCTGATTTCCGTCACTTCTCTTCTGCAATGGCATTGTCTGATTTCAGTCACTTCTCTTCCGCAATCGCATTGTCTGATTTCCGTCACTTCTCTTCCGCAATGGCATTGTCTGATTTCCGTCACTTCTCTTCTGCAATAGCATTGTCTGATTTCCGTCACCTCTCTTCTGCAATGGCATTGTCTGATTTTCCGTCACTTCTCTTCTGCAATGGCATTGTCTGATTTCCGTCACTTCTCCTCTGCAATGGCATTGTCTGATTTGCGTCACTTCTCTTCTGCAATGGCATTGTCTGATTTCCGTCACTTCTCCTCTGCAATGGCATTGTCTGATTTCCGTCACTTCTCCTCTGCAATGGGATTGTCTGATTTGCGTCACTTCTCTTCTGCAATGGCATTGTCTGATTTCCGTCACTTCTCTTCTGCAATGGCATTGTCTGATTTCAGTCACTTCTCTTCCGCAATCGCATTGTCTGATTTCCGTCACTTCTCTTCCGCAATGGCATTGTCTGATTTCCGTCACTTCTCTTCTGCAGTAGCATTGTCTGATTTCCGTCACGTCTCTTCTGCAATCGCATTGTCTGATTTCCGTCACTTCTCTTCTGCAATGGTATTGTCTGATTTCCGTCACGTCTCTTCTGCAATGGGATTGTCTGATTTCCGTCACTTCTCCTCTGCAATGGGATTGTCTGATTTCCGTCACTTCTCCTCTGCAATAGCATTGTCTGATTTCCGTCACTTCTCCTCTGCAATGGCATTGTCTGATTTCCGTCACTTCTCCTCTGCAATCGCATTGTCTGATTTCCGTCACGTCTCTTCTGCAATGGTATTGTCTGATCTCCGTCACTTCTCTTCTGCAATGGCATTGTCTGATTTCCGTCACTTCTCTTCTGCAATAGCATTGTCTGATTTCCGTCACATCTCCTCTGCAATGGCATTGTCTGATTTCCGTCACGTCTCTTCTGCAATGGTATTGTCTGATCTCCGTCACTTCTCTTCTGCAATGGCATTGTCTGATTTGCGTCACTTCTCTTCTGCAATGGCATTGTCTGATTTGCGTCACTTCTCTTCTGCAATGGCATTGTCTGATTTCCGTCACTTCTCTTCTGCAATGGCATTGTCTGATTTCCGTCACGTCTCTTCTGCAATGGCATTGTCTGATTTCCGTCACTTCTCCTCTGCAATAGCATTGTCTGATTTCCGTCACTTCTCTTCTGCAATGGCATTGTCTGATTTCCGTCACTTCTCTTCTGCAATGCCATTGTCGAATATCTGGATAGCGTGGACCTATGCTTTGTAGTCGAAGCATCTGTCTCGAGTAGATTCAGAGAAAGCGTAACATTACCATGCCGGTATCTTGGTAGATGTGTATCAATTCTGCATGCGGGTATTTGTGCCTATCGCCTACAGTGCCAATGCCGTGTGTTGGGTGAATGTATATTGACTCGCAGAGGGAGATGGATGATTTCTAGGCACAAGCCCAAATTAGTGTCTGTATTGGTAAACCACTAAGCGTAAAAGTGGTGATTGACTTCGATTTATAGGTCAAGGATACTTTTAGGGGATTTCCCTAGTGCCTTGGGTGGAGAATCTACTTTCCAGACTGATACAATTTTACAGAATTTGTAATCCTATTCTACCCGGTCTACTCGAAGCGGAATATTGAATTGGCACACGGACTAATATTGTTTCTCTGCATATCTTTCACTATATTTGATTATGATGATTAAAAACATAACTAGTCTAATTCATGTCGGTTATGATTCCAGGGGCTGTGAGAGGTAACGAAAACGGGGTGGGTGAGAGGCGAAAGGAGTCACCCAGGTTCCCAATTATTGCGTCAGAGTCAGTACTTGCCAGTCACTTCACCAGGTTTGGAAGCCATTACCATGACACAATTAGCTGACGAACTGTAGTAATACAGAATAACCTGGCGACAGGACATTGTATGGGACATACGTGGGCACTAAAGACAACTCACCACATATGCTTACTAGGGTTTGTGCCCAAATGAGGGTGGTTCTTTAAACCGGGGGATCATTTTGGGCCAGGGAATTGGTGACCGTTATAGACAGGGTGTATTGTAGGTAGTAAGTGATGGTATAGCCGATACGTTTACCGACTCCGGGTCAAACTCTGTGGGGAATAATGTTGTTGTTGACTGTTCACAGCTATCCGTCTACACTCAGCTTATCGAATACTGACCTCTAAAGCACTACGAGCAATGGTGAAATAGGTAGGTTACATAAACCATTTCTCTCCACACGACCTTACGCTACATTCCACATAGCGAGAAAAAGACTACGTCAGTGTAATTACCGCAAGGACGTACAACACTATCGAATCAATAGCCAGATCAAACTCCTTATGCCGATATTATTGCTACATTCTACTAACTCCTGTTCAGAATCAATCAATCAATGTGAGAATAAATGATGGAATAAGTGAACAAATATCAAGTGGGTGAGTGGGTGGGCGGACGGACGGATGGGCATACAGGCGGGCGGGCGGGCGGGCGGACAGATGGACGGGTGGTGCGCAGGCTGGCGGATGAGTAGGCGTGCAGCGGAAGGGCAGTTGTGCGGGCGGCCATATTGACGATGGACGGATGGATGGATGAATGGATGGATGGATCTGGGGGAGGATATAGAGATTTGGTGTGGCATGTTTGCATGGCAAAAAGGAAACATAGCTGAGAACTGTCAATGAGGGGAAACCTTTGATATTTAGATGCTCATAGATTATCTCATGCGTTTCTGTATGTGTGATAAGTTTTGAATTTTCGCCAATTAGAATTTTCGCCAATATAGCAACTGACTCGGTTCGTCTGTCTGTTGGTCTGTCGATCGGTCGGTCGGTCGGTCGGTCGGTCGGTCGGTCGGTCGGTCGGTCGATCGGTCGGTCGGTCGGTCGGTCTGACTGTCTGCCGGTCGGTTGGTCGGTTGGTCAGTCGGTTGGTCAGTCTGTCGATCGGTCCGTCCGTCCGTCCGTCTGTCCGTCCATCCATCTGT